>CM054165.1:38593059-38643059 GCA_028751875.1 Rapana venosa
CAAACCAAGTAATTAAAGTTCAACTTCAACTGTCTTCAAGCGATCAGTGACACTGACAATCAGTTTGCCATGGAGTGGCAATCTTGACCAGAAAATGAATATTACTGTATTTAATGTGTAGTAGCAGTATGACAGTGTAAGCTTTTCAGTTGTGTGACTGTTGTCAACTGCTGTAACTAGGCTGGCTTAGCGCAAATTCTACTCCAGCACTCCACATCACCGTCCCACCGAGTCAGAGAAGGTAATTACCATTTGGCCAGTTCCAGTGCGTGCAATCAAACAGAAAACGAATCAAGATGTCAGTTGAAAAAGCAACTGAAACTTATGATCGCCCCCTACTATAAGAGGAATTTGTAAAACAAACGACAGAAATCTTACCAGTCTCAAGTTGAAAAGTGGCGCTCAAGCGTCAACACAAGGTTTTGAACGATCTCATTTCTGATTGGCCATTTTACCATTTACGTCGGACCTGCTACTTTGAACCGGAAATGACATCGCATAGTGACCCCGAAGCAGTCACAGAGACGGGGAAAGGGAGCACATTGATCGCAGCTGATGCGGGGTTCGTTCGTGCATTAAAATTGTGACTGTTCATTTTTATTTTTGGGACATTGACGGCATTCGTCATGTACAGTTAAACGCTGCACAGTATGTTTCGAGATCGGCTATACTACATCCCAGTCAGAAAAATGCGGATCGTTCTTATTTGTCTTGGATTTGCTGCATTTGTTATTGCACGTAAGGAGGTGTTTTTTCCCCCATTGCTCTTTATACTGGCTCCATTGTGCGTTTTCCTTGTTTTCCTTGTTTTCTTTGTTTGATGATTGATCGCTTCTCTTGTTTGATGACAAACTGACCTCTTGCGTATTGCCATCTGGCATACTGTAGAAAGCTTGGTCGAATTTTGAGCTAGCTCTCTCTCTCTCTCTCTCTCTCTCTCTCTCTCTCTCTCTCTCTCTCTCTGGGTCTCTCCCTCCCTCCCCCCTCTCTCTCTCTTGGTATATCATATGATATGTGTTTTGTGCCCAACTCTCCTCCCACTGTCCCCTTGTAAATGGGCATTTTCAGACTTATTTTGTTTATCTAAGTTATCACAAACTTTTTTCATTATCAATCATTCAACGTCATTGTCATTGTCATTCTCAAAATCTCTCTCTCTCTCTCTCTCCTCTCTCTCTCTCTCTCTCTCTTCTCTCTCTCTCTCTCTCTCTGTAACCCTTGGGAATAAAGATTAATCAATCAATCAATCAATCAATCTCTCTCTCTCTCTCTCTCTCTCTCTCTCTCTCTCTCTCTCTCTCTCTCTCTCTCTCTTCTCTCTCTCTCTGCCTGTCTGTCTTTGACATCATCTATGTTCAGACTTCAGGTCAGTTGGGGATTATGTATTGTTGGAATGTTGAATACACACTTGACTTATCTCTTTTCTTTACATGTCATCACCATGATCATGTTGTCGTTGTTGTAGGTTTTCCCCCCGAATGCTTTATGCTTTTTAAAATAGATTGATAATGATAATATGATCTATTATGCACTTTAGTTGAGTGTTGTGTTAGTGTAAATCACGATCATCCAAATACTGACATAGTAGCAGGACACCTTAACTTACAAGTTAGGTTGTGTCCCAGTTTATACCAATTGATATTTTACTGTTTATTTATTTATTTATTTTACTCTTTTATATCAAGGATAACGGAATAAGCACTTATGTGCTTTTTTTACATCCAGTCCCCGTGTGTATGCGGTTTTGTAAATTGTCATCTGTTCCCACCGGCACACAATGGCCTACTCTTACGAAAAGCAGAACAGGATTTTAACGTGTGCGCAAGATGTTCTGCGTGCGTTCACACACGGGGCCTCTGTGACAGATTATGAAAGTCATGTATTATTTTCTTGTCTTTACTCAGATTTAAAACTGTGCACCTCAGAAGTGAGATTGAATGAATTGAATGAAACAAAGTCTTAATTCTTTTAAATGACTCATGACTGCTTTATTATTTCATGTTGTAATTTATGCGAAGGGATTTTCTCTAGTCTTATTTGGTCTTGATTTTGTAGATGATCCAATTTATAGTTCATGCCATGGTATTAAAATAGTGTTGATGCTTATAAATATAATAGATTTATTTTGGATTTTATAAATTCATGCTTATTCAGCATTTCAGGTTATTGTTCTTAAATAATGCTTAAAAAGTTGAAGTATTCTCTGCTATGCCTATGATCTTTAAAAAAAAAAGAAGTTATTATTGTTTGTCACTGTAGAGTGTAGACTGTAGTGTCAGTCTGTGTCTGTACTCTGTGTGTCTCATAGATAGCATAGAATGCTAGATAGATCTATCTCGTGTATCCTCTACAGATAGATCTGTCTGTCTCAGTGTCTCACAAACACACACACACACAGGTATCACACACATGTATACAGTACACACACACATACACACACACATAGTATACACACACATGCGCACACATGCGCACACATGCATGCACACACGCATGTACACACACACCAAACAGTGAAACACACACACACACATACACACACACACACACACACACACACACACACACACACACAACACACACACACCACATATGCAAATTTATACATGTACATCAAGAGATTTTCTCTCAAGTAGTTTGTTTTTCATCGGTTTGTTTGTTCACAAGTTTGATGTCTTTTAGTTTTCATTTCATTTTTTAAAACATATATTTTTGTTTTACAGTTTCTTTAAAAAGGAACCCTAAACCAAAAATTAAGGATCTTTATCCTGTAAATTGTGTATTCTAAGGATCCCTGCATGATCTAGTGATTTTTGTGTCGCAGTTGCTGTATGAATTAATCCCAAAGCGACATTTTACCAGATGGAGTATACTGTTTTATTCATCACCAGTCAAGAGATCTAGAACTTTACTTTTTATGCCCTGCACAACAGCTAGGGGACAGGATAGCTCAGTGGTGGGATGGGTGACCGTTTGTGCATCTTGGCTTCTGTACAGTCCCCCAGTTCACCCAGCTGTAAATGGGTGCCTGCCTCTTTAGGGTCAGGGAAGGTAAAGTAGCGAGGGAGAGAAGATCTATGGGCGCTGCCCTCAATATTCTAGCCTCTAGAGAAGTTGAGGTCTCTGACGCCTCGCTTCCCTTTGACCTTATAGGTTATGGGACACCTTTACCGTTACCTTTTTACAACAGTTACATACTACATTACTAGTATTACTATGCTTCTTTACATGTTATGGTACCATACTTTTTTGTAGGCCTGCACATGACATACAATACATACTACATTACTAGATTACAAATCATAGGACTTTTAACAAAATACGTGAATGGATTTTTCCCTTCTGTTTCAGTGGTATACGCACCCTTCCAGGGGAGAAGGTAAACATAAGGTGAGTGTCTGTTTTGAAAGTGCACAACATTTTTTGAAATGTAGGACTTCCTTTGTTGTGCATTATTAAATCTTGTTCCCCTTCATAGACCACTCACTCAGACAGCGAGAATTGTTGTCTGTCATGACTCATGAGCATGGGCGAAAATGCGTTACATTGCCGTTAACTAAGCACCTGACAAGTCAGACCCAGCGCATCCAACTTTAGCGTGGGTTAGAGTTGTTATCTTTTGCTAAGTCTTTTTGGAAAAAAGGGCAGGAGAACGGATCAAGAGAGCAAAAAATAGGTGAGAAGGGGGTCTTCTTCTTCTTCTTCTTCATCGAACACTCAGACAGCAACGATTGTTGCCTGTCTTATGAGCGAAAATGCATCATGCTGCCATTAAGCACCTGACAAGTCAGGCCCAGCACATTAGACTTCGCGATAAAAGAGAACAGTTAATAGTTACCTTTAAAGTCTTTCCGGAAAAAAGGCAGGAGAATGGACCAAGAAGGAGGTGACAGGAAGAGAAGAAACAAGGCAGAAACAAAGAGAGTGATAGAAAAGAGGAAATTTGTAGCACAAAATTGTCCAGCAGGTTGGGATGCTGTTTATATTGACAGGCCCACCCGGGGGACAGCTGAGAAGGGAGTGATGGAAGAAAAGAAACAAGGCAGAAACAAGGAGAGGGATAGAAAAGAGGGAATTCCTAGCCCAGAATTTTCAGAAGGTGGGGGATGCTGTTTATACTGACAGGCCCCTGTCATCCCCACCAAGGAATTTGCAGTTTATGATGGGAAAAAAAAGAAGAAATATTTCTGGCCTGCCTAGAGCATTGTGTGTCATCTGTCATGTGGTATAATTTATGTAATGAAAGGCTGCACCATCAGGCTTGCCAATGTAATGTCATGGAATATGTTGATCATTATCACTGGCTTCGTTTGTTGTATTTCTGTTATTATTGCTCGTGACTCAGAGGTGGGAATGTGTGTTTGAGACGTGTGTGTGAGATGTGTGTGTTTGTGTGTGTGTGTGCACATGTCACTGTGTGTGTATACTTATAGTGTGTGTGTGTTTTTATGTGTGTATACTTAATAGTGTGTGTGTATATATATATTATACTGACTAGTTACTATAAGTTATAATAGTGTGTATGTGTGTGCCTTGAGCTTCTCCTTCTTCTTCTCCCTTCACCCAGTTGCGAATCATTAGGGCACTTCGTGGAAAGAGAAGTTGTTGAGAACTGTTTACCAAATTCATCCATTTACGTCAGTTGTATGCCAAAGCCTGGGTCTCGGCAAATGATTCCTCTGCCGTTCTGCATTGTTATCTGTCCTTCGTTTGTTATGACTAGTTTGTTTTTCTCTACTTTTCATCGCCATCTTATTAGACGCCAGAACTGAGTGGTTAAAACCAGTTGACTTCAATCCCATGGGTCCATGAAGTAGTGGTTTCAAATCTCTGCAGTGGTATGCAGTGAATGAAACTAAGGGTGGGGATTGTCTACAACCTCCCAGGTAAATTTAAAGTGCAGACCAGCCAGTGCTTCAGTTCCCTTCATGATATAGCATGCAGAAGATCAAATTAGCACATTATTTTTTTTTTAATGGAAACACGAACATACCCAGCATGCTTCCTGTATTTTAAAAAAAGAATGAGCTGCTCTGAAGTCGGAATGTGTCGGCTGAGGCCAGTGCAGCGGGAAGACCTCCTGTAAAGTTACAAGCATAGTAAGATAAGACCAGGCACTACACACTCCACCCATAAAAAGAAGGCAGAGAGAGAGAGAGAGGGAGAGAGAGAGAGAGAGAGGAGAGAGAGAGAGAGAGAGAGAGAGAGAGAGAGAGAGAGAGAGAGAGAGAGGATCTCCTTCTCTTTTGATTGTTCTGCCTTCTCCATTACACTGTAAATCAGGAATTGTTTGTTTGTACTTGTGACCAGAAGAGGTGCTGGTGTGGAGAATACTGTACACACACTCACACACACACACACACACACACACACACACACACACACACACACACACACACACACACACACACACACACACACACACAATATATATATATATATATAATAAAATATAAAATAAACATATACTGATATAGAATGTGGTGTTGGTAAGAGGTGGAGAGTAAGAGAGGAGAGAGAGAGAGAGAGAGAGAGAGAGAGAGAGAGGAGACTCAGACAGAGAAAAAGTCTGTGTGTGTGCGTGTCTGTGAGAGAGAGAGAGAGAGTTGTACTTGTAGAATTTGTCTTCACTGTAACGCCTGTTCACTCTTACTTAGTGGTATGCCTATTACTATGACTGTATTAATAATAATAATAATAATATATGGAATTTATATAGCGCTGAATCTTGTAAAGCAACAAATCAAAGCACTCAGAGACAAGGGAAAAAGAAAAGGGAGAGAAGGGGGGGGGGGGGGGGGGGTATTAAAAAGATATGCTGGGGGAGGGGGCAGGGGGGGGGGAGTATGACATTGTAACAAAGAAACTCGACAATGCTATAACTGGAATAAGAATAATAAAACATAAAAGCAAGTCATTAATGTATTGCAAAGTGCCATATGAAATGTCCTACAGTACAGGACTGTACCAGAGACCTTTCACAATATTCAATATAATACATACTTGTACCAATTTTAGTTTATTGTATTATGTAGATGCTGGTGGGGGAATTTTCAGAATAATGGGGTAAAAAAGAAAATTTGTGTGTGTGTGTGTGTGTGTGTGTGTGTGTGTATTGTGTGTGTGTGTTCTATGTGTATGTGTTCTCTGTGTGTATGTATGTGTTCTCTGTGTGTATGTGTTTTGTACTTAGTTACATATGTGTGTATGTGTTTTGTGTGTGTGTGTGTATGTGTGTGTGTGTGTGTGTGTTATTGCGGCTGAGAGTGACAAAAGACAAAAAGAATTTTATACACACAAGCTCATAAAAGAGAAAAGTGAGACTGAGAGAGCAGAGACGAAAGTAAAGTTTATGGAATATTTAAAACACAGAGAAAGATTTTAGGTCAGTTCCCTCTCTCTCTCTCTCTCTCTCCTCTCTGCTTCTCTGCGTCTCCTCTCTCCTCTCCTCCTCTCTCTGCTTCTCTTCTCTCCTGACGGAGTATCCTTCTTTCCCGTTAGCATCTCCTTTCTTCCTCCTTCTTTTCCCTCTCTCTGTCTCTCTCCTCTCAGGTCTCTCTCAGAAGATGCGCTCTCTCTCTCTCTCTCCCTCTCCCCTTTCTCCCCCCCCCTCCTCCCCCTCCCCTCCCTCTCTCTCTCTCTCCTCTCTGTCTCTGTCAGTGTCTGTGTCTCTCACTCTCTGTCTCTCACTTCCTCTCCCTCTCTCTCTCCCTCCTCCTCTCTCTCTCTCTCCTCTCTGTCTCTCTCTCTGTGTCTCTCTTCTGTCTCTCTCTCTCTCTCTCTCTCTCTCTCTCTCTTCTCTCTCTCTCTCTCTCTCTTCTCTCTCTCTGTCTATTCTCTATCTCTATCTCTCTCTCTCTCTCTCTCTCTCTCTCTCTCTCTCTCTCTCTCTCTCTCTTCTCTATCTCTCTTCTCTCTCTCTCTCTCTCTCTGATCTCTCTTCTCTCTTCTCTCTCTCTCTCTCGAGTCTCTCTCTCTCTCTCTCTCTCTCTCACTCTACTCATCTCTCCTCTCTCCACTCACTCACTCACTCACTCACTCGCTCACTCTCAGTGCTCACTTGTTGTTTGGTTACTAGTGCAGTCATTAACTCTTAGCAGTTTCTAGGGAATATTTTCCTTACAGTACAAAGCAAGCCATTCTTTGTCTTGGCCCTCCCACTCCCAGTCTTTCCTCGATCTTCCTCTGTGTTATGGTATGGTCTATTATATATGTATATATATATATATATATATATGGATAGTATTAAGTAATGATTTAATCAATAGTTTGTACACCATTCCTTTTTCCAAAGTTAGGCGTCTACGCGTTTGGGAATTTGGATTGTTTGCAAGTTTAGCGCGCTCATTCTATTTGTTGTTGTCCCGTATTTTCACTCACTGTTAAAGCAGTACTGCCCTTTTCAAAGTTAAAGCATTTGTGGAGAGATGGCCACCCTCGATTTTGCCTTAAGAGTCTCCTAATACCATATAGTGTTTATTTCTTTTACCTTGGGTTTTTGTTTATTAGTTTTGCTTAAGCCATTCCTTTTTCAATAGCCAAGGCTTCGTTAGTTTTTTTATGTCATGATGTACACGTATCAGTGACCTTCAGTTTTGTTGGTGAGATTGATTATTATTATGATTCTTTATTATTAACAACATGTGATTAGCCACATTTTAAACGTTTTCCTTTTTTTTTTTATCCCTTTTCATGTCGGTGGGGTTTTTCTTTTCCTACAAGTCTAGTATAATATAATATGGGAGTGTTTATATTCATTTTAGCTGTGGGTTTTTTGGTTTTATTTAGTTTTTTGCTTTAAAGCAGCAATATTTTTGTATGCCAAGGACTCGTTAAGTGAATTTTCATGTATGCAGTACACTGTATCAGTGACCTGCAGGTTGTTGTGGATGAGAACTTGTGATTATTATGATCTCTGTCAGAATGACTAGTCAGCCACTCTCTGACTTAAGGATATTATAGTGATTAAAACACAGGGGGGAAAACACATACAGCAGCAAGCCAGATTTGAACCTCAGACTTCTTATTTCCTGAATGCGCACACGTAATAATTTCTTAACCACGTAGACATGCCATCCAAAATCTTTTTTTTTTTTTTACTGCCATCCAAAATCTTTCTCTCTCTCTCTCACCCCTCCCCTCCCCTCTCAATGTATAATGACCAAGATCTAGAAGTTTCAACCTTAGTTTACAAGTGCATAGCTGAAAACGTAATGTTCTCCTCTTCACATCAAACTTGATGTGCTCAGGAATGCATAGATCCCATATATATATATATATATATATATATATATATATATATATATATATATATATATATATATATTATATATATATAATAATATACACAATTTATTAAAAAATTTTGAGGTGAGAAGGGTGTGGAGGCCTTTTTGAACCAAATCCTTAAAATTATATCCTCACAGATACTCACAGAGTCACGTAGCTCTAGATGAAATCTTTTGTATAGGTTCGGAAGAATCTTATTGATGTGTGGTTGTTCGACTGTACCAGTGGAGGTTTTGTAAGCATAAGTAGTACTGCTGCTTTTGTAATCTTGAACTGAGATGCTGCCAGAGGCTGGTTTTGTGCAGTGCTGGGTAAAAGAACTGGTGCAGGGTTGGTAGAAGGCTGTCTTTTCAACTGAGAAGATTGGTTCCTTTGTGTGTGTGTGTGTGTGTGTGTGTGTGTGTGTGTGTGTGTGTGTGTGTGTGTGAATGTTTACTCTGTGTGTGAGCGAATGTTTACTGTGTGTGTTTGTGTGATTGTGTGTGTGTGTCAATATCTACTCTGTGTGTGTGTGTCACTGTGTCAGTGTGTGTGTGTGTGTGATTGTGTCAGTGTGTGTGTGTGAATGTTGTGTGTATGTGTGTGTATGTGTGTGTGTGTGTGTATGGGGGAGAGAGGGGGGAGAGGAGGAAATTGAGTCTAAGTTGGTTAGGAGGAAAATGTTATTTCCACATTTGTGACCACTTTCAGGTGGTGTTGTGTGAAACACTGAAAGGGATTGAATTTTGCATGCCCAGTGGGTTTTTTAATTATAGGCTTTTTTTTTTGTTTACAAGTTTTCTTTTGATGTGTGTGTGTGTGTGTGTGTGTGTGTGTGTGTGTGTGTGTGTGTGTGTGTGTGTGTGTGTGTGTGTTGGTTATTATTGCCTTTGGGGCTTTGGGTGTTGCACATTGGCTTTCTGATGGGAGTGACATCGCTTTGTTGTTGTTGGTTTTTTTTTTGTTTTTGCTGACAATGTGTCTGATGACGTTGTGCTGAAAATGATGAATTGTATTGTTTTGCATTATTAATGTTGCTAGCGAGAAAAAAGAGATGTCTGAACTGTGTATACGTTGTTGTGTTTTGTGTGTGTACACTGTGTGTAAGTGTGTGAGGTGTTCATGATGTGATTGTTTGTTGTGTGTACATTTTTGTTGTAGGAGAAAGAGAGGCGAAGAGAAGAGGAAAGAACCAGGATTTATTGTAAGGCATGTCCTGTAGTGGAATGATATACCATTATGGTAGTTTGAGAAAAGAACGGCCAGTACACAGTATGAGAGAGAGAGAGAACTGTAGTGATTGTGTATGTCATACATGTTGTATGTTATTATCTGTGTGAATGCGATGCTGTCAGTTTGAGAAAGAGAACTACTCCTGACAAACCACAAATTAGAGCAACACTCTATCCTCCTTTACTGTCATCTGTCCCTTTATCTCGTCTCTTCATTCTTGATCAATCTCATCAAATTCTACTTCCTCTACACACTTCACTCCATCTTCCTCTCTCTCCTCTCTATCTCTCTCTCTCCTGCTGTCTCTGCTCTGTCTGTCTTCTGTTCTCTCTCTCTCTCTCTCCTCTCTCTCTCTCCTCTCTCTCTCTCTCTCTCTCTCTCTCTCTCTCTCTCTCTCTCTCTCTCTCTCCTCTCTTCTTCCTGTCTGGCTCTCTGTCTTCTCCTCTCTCTCTCTCCTCTCTCTCTCTCTCTCTCTCTCTCTCTCTCTCTCTCTCTCTCTCCTCCTCTCTCCTCTCTCTCCCTCTCTCCCTCCTGTCTGTCTGGCTGGCTGTCTGTCTGTCTGTCTGTCTCTCTCTCTCTCTCTCTCTCTCTCTCTCTCTCTGTCTCTCTCTTTCTCCCTCTCTCTCCCCCTCTCCCCCCCCTCTCTCCCCCCCTCCTCTCCCCCCTCTCCCCCCCCTCTCCCCCCTCTCTCTCTCTCTGTCCTCCTTGTTGATCCTCTGTATTCCCCATCTGCAGGTGTATACTTTGTTGGGGTTTTATGAAAGTGGCTTTTGTTTGTTTGGTTGGGGTTTTGTTTTGTTTTTTTTACTACAGAAGCCTACCAGAGTCAACTTTCTTGCTAGCTGCTGTGGGATCCTTTACTTGCGTCAAATTTTATACATGTTGTTGCATTCAGGATTTGGGTTTATCGTCTCAGCCAAGAGATTAGCACAGAGAAAGACCACCCCCACCACTCTTAATTTATAAAATCAGGAGAAAAAAGAATTTCCCCCGAGGGGGAATTGAAAAGTAGCAAAAGAAGTGTATTGTAGTGCCTAACTAAACCGGAGTTCGGGTTTGATTCCCAGCCTCTCCCCCTTTTTCCCTTTTTGATGGGAGGGGGGGGAAAAAATTTTTTTTTAGTAAATGTTGAACCCTTTAGATGAGGATATAAAAGTTTTAAACCCAAACCCCCATGTGTAACGATCAGAATCTTGCGTAAAACCCCTTTCCCGCCTTCTGAAAGGAGTTTTTAGGTTTTTTATTTTTGGGTTAAGAAGGAACAAATTTTATAAAAAAAAATTTTCTAAACCAATATGTGTCTTTTTAATCTCCCCCAAAAGGGAAAGGTTGGGGGGGAAGGGAAAAAAGGGCCCATACGGGAAAAAAAAATCTCCCCAGGGGAAAAACCTTTAATCTACCCAAAGGGGGGGTAAGGTTGGGGGGGGGGGGGGGGGGGGGGGGGGGGGGGGGGGGGGGGGGGGGGGGGGGGGGGGGGGGGTTTTGGGAAGGGGGGTGGCAAAATCCCCTTGAAATCCCCGAGTTGAAAGCTTGCTGTGGAACACAATCCGGGGGCCCCGAGTAGACTACCAGTTCTTTTTCGCCCCCTATGGGGGGAGGCAGTCACCGCCGAGTATGGTCATGTTCCTGTGCACAAAGAACCCCCCGGGACAAAGACTAGTATAGTAGTCGGGCAAAAACCTGGACATAAAAAGTTTTGGGGGGGGGGGGGGGGGGGGGGGGGGGGGGGGGGGGGGGGGGGGGGGGGGGGGGGGGGGAGGGGGGGGAATGTTTTTCTGGAGAGTGAGGGTCTGATGCCTTGGTTTTTTGACTGCGAGGGGGAAAGGGTTACTCCCCTCTCTCCCCCCCCCCCCCCCCACTTTCTTTTTAAAAAAAATGTATTGTGGAAGGGGAAAAGCTGTTGTTTATAAAAAGGTCTTTGTCTGTTTGCTGGTGTGGTGTTTGTGTGTGTGTAAGTGTGTTTTTGTGGAAAGTGGTGTGGGGTGTGTGTGTAAGTGTGTGTGTGTGTGAGTGTGGGGTGTGTAATGTGTGTGTTTAGAAAGTGTGTGTGTGTGTGTGTGTAAGTGTGTGTGTGTGAGAAAGTGTGTGTGTAAGTGTGTGTGTTTGGAAAGTTGTGTGTGTTTTTTGTTGTGTGTGTGTGTGTGTTTTGCATGCGATGGGGTGTGGGGCTTGTGCGTGTTTAAAATTGTGTGTGTGTGTTTTGAAGTGAGTGTGGGTTGTGTGTGTGTGGTTGTGTGATGTGTGTGTGATTTTGTGTGTGTGTGTGTGTTGTGAGTGTGTGTGTTGTGCATGTGTGTGTGATTGTGGTGTTTTTGTGAGTGTGTGTGTGTGGGATTGTGTTGTGTGTTGTGAGTGTTTATTGTGTGTGTGTTTTGTGGTTGTGTGTGTGAGTGTGTGTGATTTTGTGTGTGGTTGTGTGTGTGTGTGTTTTTGTGTGTGTGATTGTGTGTGTGTGTTGTGTGTGTGGGGTGTGTGTGTGTGTGAGAAAGTGTGTGTTTTGTTTGTGTGTGTGAGTGTGTGTGTGTTGTGTGTGTGTGTGTTGGGTGTGGTGTTTTTGTGATTGTGTAGTGTGTGTGTGTTGTGGTGATTGTGTGTGTGTGTGTGTGGTGAGTGTGATTGTGTGTGGGGTGTGTGATTGTGTGTGTGGATTGTGTGTGTGTGTTGTTGAAGTGTGTGATTGTGTGTGTGATTGTGTGTGTGTTGTGTGTGATTGTGTGTAGTGTGTGTGTGTTGTGAGTGTGTTGTGTGTGATGTGTGTGTGTGTGTTGTGTGTTGTGTGTGTGTGTGTTGTGTGATTGTTGTGTGTGTGTGTGGTGTGAGTGTGTTGATTGTGTGTGTGTGTGTTTTGTGAGTGTGTGTGTGTGATTGTGTGTGTGTGTTGTGAGTGTGTGTGTTGTGTGTGTGATTGTGTGTGTTGTGGGGATGTGTTGTGAGTGTGTGTGTGTGTGATTGATGTGTGTGAGTGATGTGTGTGTGTGTGTGATTGTGTGTGTGTTTTTGTGTGTGTGTGTTGTGTGTGTTGTGTGTGTGAATGTGTGTGATTGTGTGTGAATGTGTGATTGTGTGTGTGATTGTGGTGTGTTGTGTGGTGTTGTGTGTGTGAGTGTGTTGGGGTGTGTTGTGTGTGTAAGTGGTGATGGTGTGGTGTTTGTGGTGTTGTGTGTGTCGTGTTTGCTGTGTGTGATTGTGTGTGTGTGTAGAGGACAAGAAAGGGAATGGAATGAAGAGGTTTGATCACAGAGGAGTATCACTGTAAGTGCAGATTGCTAGGACGCAGTATGAAGAAGAAGGAGAAGAAGAAGAGAAGGAAGAAGAAGGAGAGAATAGATGGAGGGAAGAAGAAGGAGAGGAGAAAGAAGGAGGAGAAGAAGAAAGGAGAAGAAGGAAGAAGAAGGAGAGGAAAGAAGAAGGAAGGAGGAGAAGAAGGAGAAGAAGAAGGAGTGAGAAGGGAGAAGAAGGAGAAGGAGGAAAAGGGAGGAGGAGAAGAAGAAGGAGGGAGGAGAAGAAGGAGGAGAAGGGAGGAAGAAGAAGGAAGGGGGGAAGAAGCAGCAGAAGAAAGAATAATGCAGTCAGAAAGTGTATCATATACTGGGCGGAACTGGGCTCTCATATATATTTTAATTATATCTATCTATCTATCTATTATCTATCTTTTATCTATCTATCTATCTATCTATCTATCTATCTATCTATCTATCTATCTATCTATCTATCTGTCTAGTCTATCTATCTATCTATCTATCTATCTACAAGCATGTGTCTTTCTGTCTCTGTCTCTCTGTCTCACATGCACTAGCACACACACACTACACTACACACACATGCACATGCACACGCACACACAAACACTATACCACATCACACCATAACACACAACACCACCGCCACCACACAACACCACACACCATACACACACACACACACACACACCACACCACACAAACGCACACACACCACACACACACACATACACACCACACCCCCACAAACACACACCCATACACATACACACACACACACCACACCACAAACCACACCACACACACAAACAAACACACACACACACACACGACACACACACAAATGCAAGTTCAGAATCATTTTCCAAAGAAACCAAGAAATTTTTATTTCAGGGTGTCCATGGAGAGTTTAAAAAGAGGGTCAATTTCCTCAGCAGACTTTATAGCAGGGACAAGTCTATCCTTCACCACCTTCACTAGCAGTCTTCTTGTGTCACACATAATTACACAGTTATTTTTGTAGCCGCACGGACTCTGTGTTCAGGTTCATTGTCCAAAGACACCAACTAGTTTGTATTTCATGCTGTACATGGGGACGGGATAGCTCAGTGGTCGGAGCACTCATTTTCCCCCAGCCAAGGCAGCATTGAGTGTAGTAACCATTTGGATGGGTGACCGTTTGCGTGCCTTGGCTTCTGTACAGTCCCCCAGTTCACCCAGCTGAAAATGGGTACCTGCCTCTTTAGGGTCAGGGAAGGTAAAGCAGCGAGGGAGAGGAGATGGGCGCCGCCCTCAATATGCTGGCCCCTAGAGAAGTGAGGTCTCTGACATCTTGCTCCCTTACGACCTTATAGGTTATATATCATTATGGAAAACCTTTACCTTTATCTTACAGGACTGGACAGTTTTTAAAGTTCTACAAGAAGGTTGTTTTCCCCTGTAGTTTATACATTCACAACAGAAATGTTCATAGCCATCACTGATACTCTTATGTCACATACTGTTGTGTTATATATTTCTAAGTACAAACTGGTCATTTGGTTCATTTTTCCGAAAGAAACCAAGTTTAAATTTTCATGGCTGTCCATGGATTATAATTTTCCCTGGTCTGTGTACAGACATAGTGGGAACAGAAATTTGTCATCCATAGCCATCACTAATACCCTTATGTCACATATCTTATATTTTTTAAGTACAAACTGGTCTTTTTTGGTTCCTCTTTCCAAAAGGAAACAGAATCAGTTTTAATTTCAGGCCACCCATGAATTACAAGTACAACGAGAAAGGTCATTTTCTACATCGTCTACAGACATAGCGGCAACAGAACTCTGTCCTTCCATAGCCATCACAAATTCCCTAATGTCACACTACTTTAATTTTTTTAAAGTACAAACTGGTCGTTTACTTCCTTTTTTCCAAACAGAAACCAAGTCAGTTTTAGTTTCAGGCTGTCCATGAATTATAAGTACAACGAGCAAGGTCGTTTTCCACGGTCTATGTACAGACGTAGCGGGAACAGAAATCTGTCGTGTATCAATTGGCATAATTGATATAATATCCTTATGTCACCTCCTTCATATTTTTAAGTACAAACCGGTCATTTTGGTTCCTCTTTCCAAACAGAAAGCAAGTTAGTTTTTTAAAACTTCAGGCTTGCTGTCTATGAAGTACTAGGAGGAAGGAAGGTCATTCTACTCTGTCTGTCTACAGACTTAGTGGTGGGAACAGTTCAACTCTGCCTACTGCCTGCTCTAATAGTAATACTACTCTTATGTCACCCACAGGCAGTTCTCGCCATTCTTTACATGTATATATATGTATACACTTAGTATACATGTAGATCCTTCATTTGTGCCAACCAAATCCGTTTTGTGAGCTGGGGGTCAAGTCGTTTTGTGAGCTGTGGTCAAGTCGAGAATGTTGACCTGGGGTCTGTCTAAATCCTGAGACTATATAATACGTGTGTGTGTGTGTGTGTGTGTGTAGGTTTTTGGCTTGGGTTGGTTTTTGTGTGTGTATGTGTGTATACTGTATGGAACTATGGTGGTGGTGGGTTGTGCTTGTTGTGTGTGTGTGTGTGTGTGTGTAGGTTTTTGGGTTGGGTTGGTTTTTGTGTGTGTATATGTGTGTATAAAGTATGGAACTATGGTGGTGGTGGGTTGTGCGCGCTTGTGTGTGTGTGTGTGTGTGGGGGGGGGGGGGGGGGGGGGGGGGGGGTGGGGGAGAAGTAGGATTGAGTGTTTTGGGGGGAAGGGGGGGGGGGAGGGTGGATGTGTATACATGTGTGTGTTAGGGGTGGGGGTGAGGTTGATTATGTGTGTATGTTACTTTGTGTGTGGGTGAGTGAGTGTGAGAGAGAGAGGGGAGAGGGGTTTGAGTGTGTGGGATGTGAGAAGTTGTGTGGAAGCAAGGGGTGGTGGGTGGTGGTGGTGGCGGGGCGGCGGCGGTTGGGGCTGTGTGTGTGTGTGTGTGGGGGGGAGAGGAGAGAGAGAGGAGTAGTGTGTGTGTGCATGTGAGAGAGAGTTCATGTGTGTGTGTGTGTGTGTTTCTATACTTCAATGCCTCTTCACTCATAATGATATTCCTATTATTAGACCAACAACAACAACAACAAAAAAGAGAGAAATTAGGGTAACATTTCATTTATTTATAAATTGTGTTACTGTTAGATTTTAGTCTGTGTTTCATGGTTCGTTACCTCGCTGTCCTTCGTCAGATATTTTCTGTCTTGTGATCTTTATTCGGTTTTTTTGTTGTTGTTTGGTGTTGTTTTGCTTTTATGTGGTTAGGGATGGCTTGGGGTGGTGGTGGTGGGGGGGGGTGGGGACGCACCTTTTTTAGGGATCTGGGGGAAAGAAATTTTCACAAAACCCACACCCCCCCACCCCCACCACCACCACCACCGCCAACCACCACCCACCAAAAGAGGAAATTTTAGCTAAAATTCCCCTTTTTTTTATTTATTAATTTTTTTTTTTTTTAAAGAGGAGAAAAAAATCAAGTATTTTGTTTGTTTTGTTTGGATGTTTTGGGTTTAGTGTTTGGGTTTGGGGCTAGGTTGTTTTGGGGTTTTTGTTTGTTTGTTTGTTTGTTTTTGGGTTGTGTTTTTAAAAAAAAACCATTTTTTTTTTTTAACTCCCCAGATGTTGTAAGCGCGTCTCACACCAATAGAATGCTGAGTGATGGCTGCTTTTGATCAGAATGCTGAGTGTGGCTGATCAGTCAGAAAGCTGAGTGATGGCTGATCTGTCAGAATTGCTGAGTATGGTGACTCTGATCAGAATGTGAGTGATGGGGTGACCGTAGAAGCGTGAGTGATGGCTGCTCAGATCAGAATGCTGCTGAGTGATGGCTGACTCAGTCAGAATGCTGCTGAGTGATGGCTGACTCTGATCAGAATGCTGAGTGATGGCTGACTCAGTCAGAATGCTGAGTGATGGCTGACTCTGATCAGAATGCTGCTGAGTGATGGCTGACTCTGATCAGAATGCTGAGTGATGGCTGCCTCAGTCAGAATGCTGAGTGATGGCTGACTCTGATCAGAATGCTGAGTGATGGCTGACTCTGATCAGAATGCTGCTGAGTGATGGCTGACTGATCAGAATGCTGCTGAGTAATGGCCGACTCAGATCAGAATGCTGCTGAGTGATGGCTGACTCTGATCAGAATGCTGCTGAGTGATGGCTGACTCAGTCAGAATGCTGCTGAGTGATGGCTGCCTCAGATCAGAATGCTGCTGAGTGATGGCTGACTCTGATCAGAATGCTGCTGAGTGATGGCTGACTCTGATCAGAATGCTGCTGAGTGATGGCTGACTCAGTCAGAATGCTGCTGAGTGATGGCTGACTCTGATCAGAATGCTGCTGAGTGATGGCTGACTCAGATCAGAATGCTGCTGAGTGATGGCTGACTCTGATCAGAATGCTGAGTGATGGCTGACTCAGATCAGAATGCTGCTGAGTGATGGCTGACTCAGTCAGAATGCTGAGTGATGGCTGACTCTGATCAGAATGCTGCTGAGTGATGGCTGACTCTGATCAGAATGCTGCTGAGTGATGGCTGACTCTGATCAGAATGCTGAGTGATGGCTGCCTCAGTCAGAATGCTGAGTGATGGCTGACTCTGATCAGAATGCTGAGTGATGGCTGACTCTGATCAGAATGCTGCTGAGTGATGGCTGACTGATCAGAATGCTGCTGAGTAATGGCTGACTCAGATCAGAATGCTGCTGAGTGATGGCTGACTCTGATCAGAATGCTGCTGAGTGATGGCTGACTCAGTCAGAATGCTGCTGAGTGATGGCTGCCTCAGATCAGAATGCTGCTGAGTGATGGCTGACTCTGATCAGAATGCTGCTGAGTGATGGCTGACTCTGATCAGAATGCTGCTGAGTGATGGCTGACTCAGTCAGAATGCTGCTGAGTGATGGCTGACTCTGATCAGAATGCTGCTGAGTGATGGCTGACTCTGATCAGAATGCTGCTGAGTGATGGCTGACTCTGATCAGAATGCTGAGTGATGGCTGACTCAGATCAGAATGCTGCTGAGTGATGGCTGACTCAGTCAGAATGCTGAGTGATGGCTGACTCTGATCAGAATGCTGCTGAGTGATGGCTGACTCTGATCAGAATGCTGCTGAGTGATGGCTGACTCTGATCAGAATGCTGAGTGATGGCTGACTCTGATCAGAATGCTGCTGAGTGATGGCTGACTCTGCTTGTTTAGAGCATCTCCAAAGTTGGAATGCAGCTACCTAAAGAGCAAAGGGAGAAAAGAAAAAGGGAAAAAAACCAGTCGCATACGCAAAAATCTCACCATCAGTGAATCTCGAAGCTGTAGCCGAGGAAGACCCCACCCCCTACCCCCACCCCCACCCACAACAAAAAGAAAATCTCTAGTTAAAACTTAAGGAGAAGGTGCCACCTGACAACAAGCTGCAAAGTCAAGGTCAAGGCCACGCAATCTCTCTCTCATGTCCACTCTCACTCCTTCTCTCCCCCTCTCTCTCTCCCTCGTCTCCCTCTCTCTCTCTCTCTCCCCCTCTCCCCCCTCTACCCTCTACTCTCTCTCTGGAACAGATGACAAAATTTACCAAAACCGCTATACACACAGAGACTGGTGTAAATAAGCCACTGATGCTTATTCCATTATCCTCGATATAAAAGATAAATAAAATCAAGTAAATTAATCTCTCTCCCTTCTCTATCTCTCTCCCTTCCGCCCACCTCTCCCTCTCACCTCTCTCTCTCCTCCCTCTCTCCTCTCCCTCCCCCCCCTCCTCCTCCCCCTCTCCCTCTCCCCCTCTCTCCTCTTCCCCCTCTCTCTCCCCCCCTCTCTCCCTCCCCCTCTCTCCCTCCCTCCTCTCTCCCTCTCTCTCTCTCCTCCTCTCCCCCCTCTCTCTCCCTCTTCCACTCTCCTCTCCCTCCCCCTCTCTCTCTCCCTCTCTCTCCTCCCTCTCTCTCCCTCTCTCTCTGAGTCTCTCTCTCTCTTCCCTCTCTCTCTCTCTCTCTCTCATCTCTCTCTCCCTCTTTCCTCTCTCCTTCTCCCTCTCTCTCTCTCTCCCTCTCTCTCTCTCCTCCCCCTCTCCTTTTCTTTCTCTCTCTCTCCCATCTCTCTCTCTCTCTCTCTCTTCTTCTCTGCTCTCTCTCTCCCTCTCTCTCTCCTTCTTCTCTCTCTCTCTCTCCCTCCCCCCCTCTCTCTCTCTCTCCCTCCTCCCTCTTTCTCTCTCTCTCTTAGTCTTACACAATCTAAGCCCAGTGCTAACAGTCCTCTATCCTCTCTTTACTATCTGCCACTCTTGTGTTGTGTGTGGTTGTGTGTTGTGAGTGTGTGTGTGTGTGTGTGTATATGTCTGTGTGTGTGGTGTGTGTGTGTATGTCTGTGTGTGTGTGGTGTGTGTGTGTGTGAGTGTGTGTGTGTGTGTGTGTGTGTGAGTGTTGAGCTCAAGCCAGCAGTACTGTTTTTTTCCCTTCGTGTGCAAAACAGTCGTGAAATGTTTGTTAGCCATCGTGGAAACTAAGGTGTTTGTGCCGACCGTAGGTGGCCACGCGAGAGAGAGAGAGAGAGAGAGAGAGAGAGAGAGAGAGAGAGAGAGAGAGAGAGAGAGAGAGAAGAGAGAGAGAAGAGAGCGCTAAAGATAAGGACTAGAGAAATAAAATGAAAAATATGTAACAGTTAATATAAGTGTATGACACGCATTTATAACAATATTAGGAAGGAATGAGAGCCCCCCAAAAAGAAAAAAAAAATATTAACAATGAATCAAAACAAAACAGTAGCAATGATAATAAGAAAAGAAGCAGGAACATACGTGCATCACAAGCACAGTATTATATAATAACAACAAACAGTGATAAGAGGGGAAAAAACCCCAGGAATGTACATCACAAGTGCAGTATTACTAGCAACAATCAATGGTAATAATAAAAAAACCCACACAACTGGAATGATCATCACAAGCAAAATATTACTAACAACAAACAAATTTTTTTTTTTAAACCATCCTAGGAATGTACATCACAAGCGCAGTATTACGAACAACAAACAATGATAACAAGAACAAAACAACCAGAAACATTCGTCCCAAGCAGAGAAATAATAGCCAGCATCAGTCCTAGTACTACTACTGACATGAGTGGATCATCCAAAAAAAAATTCAAAAGCTTGAAGAACATTATGATTCACACATTCGCACACAAACACACACATATCACTCACGCCATACATTAACCAAGGCATGCATGCATGCTTGCACACACAACATACGCACACACACTGACACAGACATGCACAGGCTCACAACACACACACACTCACAACACACACAACACAACACACCACACACACCATACACAACACACAACACACACACACACACCACACACAACACACACACATACATACTACGATCATCATCACTCATGCTCTCGAGTGCCATAACATAACCAAGGCATGCAGCATGCTTGCACACACAACATACAGCACACACACTGACTCGAGAATGCTCAGGTCCAGACACACACACACACACACACACACACACACACACACACACACACCACACACACACACACACATACACACACACACACACACACACACACACAATGGTTTCAAGAGGATTTCTCCTCTGGAGTTAACGTCAGTGCCAAATCCACTCCCCCAAAAAGTGCCTCAGATGAGACTGCATCGTATAAACCGAGGTCCTGAATGCAAATGCATGCAGAACATCTTGCGCACATGTATGTTAAAATCCGTTCTGCTTTTTATAAGAGTAGGCCATTGTGTGCCGGTGGGAACAGATGACAGAATTTACAAAACCGCATACACACGGGGAGTGGATGTACAAAAGCAGGAGTGCTTATTCCATTATCCTTGAAATAAAAGGATAAAGTAAAAATAAATAAATAAAATAAACACACAACACACACACACACACTCACTCACACACACACATGCATACGCACACACCAAATAAAAATAAATAATAATGAAATAAACACGTGCACATACACACACACATGCATGCTCACATACGGCAACACGCACTCACACACAAACACTCCCCTCCACAGACACATTTCATTACATTATTATTATTATCATTACCCATTATTTTAATCATTATTATTATTATTATTATCACAGTCATTATAAAGTGAATGGAATTGACCTGCGCCAGACAGACAAGTTCACATACCTTGGCAGCATCATCAAACCAGAGGGCGGCACAAAAGAAGACACCCACAACAGACTGGGCAAGGCCAGGAATGTGTTTAGGGAGGTGAACAATATCTGGAGATCAACTCAGTACAGCACCAACACCAAGCTGAAGCTATACCAGAGCTGTGTTGTGTCTACGCTCCTGTACGGTTCTGAGTGCTGGAGGATGACGGAAGTGGATCTTACCAAACTTCGATCCTTCCACACCATATGCCTGCGAAGAATTCTCCGGATCTTTTGGCCAGAGAAGATCTCCAATGAAGACCTACTACGGAGATGTAGGCAGGAAGACATGGGAACCATCATCACCAGACGACGTTGGAAGTGGATTGGGCACATCCTCCGAAGAGACCCACAGTCAATCACTAGAACAGCATTGCACTGGACCCCAGAAGGAAGGAGAGAGAAAGGAAGACCAAAAGCAACATGGAGAAGAACTGTAGAAAGTGAGATGAAGGCCATGCAGCACTCTTGGGGATCAGTGACTAGGTTGGCCCAGAATAGGCAGGAGTGGAAGCGCTTTGTTGCTGCCCTACACACCGCTGGGTGTAATGGCTAATGATGATGATGCTTTCTTTGTCAATAAGTATGATGTATGGTTGATGGAACAAAGCAATTTTGCTTGAATTTGCTTATTCAATGTACCATCTGGAAATGAAAATTGTTACTTTGACTTGACTCTGACTTTCACACACACACACACACACACCACACACACACACACAAACACACACACCAACACACACACATGCACACACACACATGCACACACACACGCACAACACACCACACACACACACAACACAACACACAACACACAAACACAGACAACAACACACACACAAACACAGACACACACACACACACGCACGCACGCACAAACACACACAAACAACGACACCCGCACACACACACAACACACACACAAACACACACAACACACACAGCACACACACACAACACACCACAACACAAACACACAAACACAACACGCACACACCACACACCACACACACAACACACACACACACACACACACACACACACCACACACACACACACACTTATGAAGAAGGAACAAAAGAGATACATTCTAAAGAGTTCTTTTTGAAAGCTGAGACTGAACGCACCAGAATAGCACAGGGACAATGGGAGCTTGGCAAAGAATGGGAGAAAGTTTGCCCAAACCCAAGGACTATCCAATTAATTATGTATGGGTCAGAGGTGACAGGCCTCTTCCTTCCTCGTGCTTGACCCCTGAACTTAGAGAGAAAGGTCGTCATGCCTTCTTCTGTTCATGAGTTGAATTCAGTATGGATGGGTTTGAATCCAGTCATCGTACTTTGGTACTTGTCTGTCTGAGATGACGTCTGTCCTGATGTGCATGTGTGTGTGTGTGTTTGTGTGTGTGTGTGGTGTGGTTTGTGTGTGTGTTGGTGTGTGTTTGTGTGTGTGTGGTGTGTGTTTGTGTGTGTGTTTGTGTGTGTGTGTGGTGTTTGTGTGGGTGGGTGGGTGTTATGTGTGTGTCTGTTATTATGTGTGTGTGTTGTGTGTGTTATGTGTTTGTGTTGTGTGTGTGTGTGTTTATCTATTTATCTTAATTTGTTTTATTATTTATTTAAAAAATAATGGAATAAGCGCTCATAATGATAATGGGCTTTTTAAAATCCAATCCCCGTGTGTATGCAGTTTTGTAAATTTTGTCATCTGTTCCCTCCGGCACACTATGGCCTACTCTTCCCAAACATGGAATGGGTTTGAAAGTGTGTGTGTGTTTTGAATGTGTGTTTTGGTGTCCAATATGAGTTTCCAAACAAAAATATGTTTTTGTGTTATATGTGAATTTTGAGTGTGTTTTTGTGCGTGATATGAGTTTTAAATTGTTTTTTGTGTTTTATGGTAGTGAGTTTTGAATGTATACATCAGTGTTTTTTTGTGTTATGTATGTATAATATGAGTTTTGATAGTGTGTTTTTGTGTTATGTGTGTATGATAGAGTTTTGAGAGTGTGTTTTTGTGTTATGTATGTATAATATGAGTTTTGAGAGTGTTTTTTGTGTCTGTATGAGTTTTGAATTGTTTTTGTGTTTTATGGTTACAATCAGTTTTTGAATATGTATGTTGTATATGAGTTTTGAAAACATGATTTTATGTTTATTGTGAGTTTTCAATGTGTGTTTGTGTTTTGAGTCATGGATTTTTGGTTGGTTTTTTTTTTTTGACTGAGTGTTTTCGTGTTAGTCTGTGAATTTTCAATGTGCGTTTTTTGTGTTGTATGTTTGCAGACGAGTTCTGAGTGTATGCTTTGGTATTGTATCATCATGTAAATGAGTATTGAGTGTGTATTTTTATGTCATACACATGTGAGTTTTGAAAGTGTGCTTTTTGTCTCGCATTCATGCGAGTTTTGAATGCATTATGTTTTTACCTTGCATACCTGCACATATATGCTTTGGTGCAGGTGTAAAAGTTCACCATTGAATTCAGAATCTTCTGACCGTGTTTTTCAGGGAGCTTGCTGGAGATTCTCTGCACGATGAACTGGTGCACCTTGAACTCAAGATCAAAGATTTGGAGCGAGGGTGAGTCAGTGGTACTGTATGATTTGGGGTTCGAAGATGTTGCACACATACGTGTACATGCAAGCAAGTATGCATACATGCGTGCACTCAGCATGTGTGCATACTCACACATGTGCTCACACATGCATGTATGCTTGGGCATGTATACACGCACATGCACGTGCACATGTGTACGCACACACATGCTCGCACACGCACGCACGCACACAAACACATCATAGTTTACAATAAATGCACAAAGTAAAATACTAGTTACACACAAGGCTCTGTATGTCTACCTGTTTGTCTGTCTGTCTGCCTGTCTGCGTTCATCTGTGTCTTTGTCTGTCTGTCTCTTTGTGTCTCTGTCTCTGTCTGTCTGTCTCTGTCTGTCTCTCTGCCTGTCTGTCTGCCTGTGGGTCTATCAGCCTGTCTGTCAGTCTCTCTCTCTCTCTCTCTCTCTCTCTCTTCTCTCTCTCTCTCTTTCTCTTTCTTTCTTTCTCTCTCTCTCTCTCTCTCTCTCTCTCTCTCTCTTCTCTCTCTCTCTCTCTCTCTCTCTCTCTCTCTCTCTCTCCTCTCTCTCTCTCTCTCTCTCTCTCTCTCTCTCTCTCTCTCTCTCTCTCTCTTATGAAATGTTACTTGAACTTGATAAATGTGGTAAGCTGTGTTGGGCTTCAAAAATTAGAGAGATACTGTGTGTCACTGGCTTTAATATAGTTTGGTTGCAACAAGGTGTTGGGGATATAAAAGCATTTTTACATTTATTCAAACAGAGGCTTGTTGACATGTTCAGGCAAGAATGGGATGGGGCTGTTAGGGATCGTGACAGGTACACAACGTATAGGACATTTAAAGCTGTTTTGAAGAAGGAAAGATATATTTTGGATATGGATACATACTGTTTCCGAGTTGCTATAACACAATTAAGGTGTAATGTTCTTCCTCTAAACAATAATGTGCATCGCTACAGTGAAATTGTACAAAATAAAATGTGTCCATGTTGCAAAGAAAAAATCGAAAATGAACAACATTTCATATTTAAATGTGATGGGTATGAGGATCTACGTGCTAAATTTCTAAAAGAATCAGCCAAGCTTCCGTTTCATGCACTACTCAGGGCTACAAATCCAAATCACACCACAATTTATCCAGGTTCGTGTTCCATGCAATTAACAGAAGAAAAAACTTCATTGTGGAAACATTGATCTAAATGTTGTGTTGCTATAATTTAATGAGAACGGCCATTGAGCATTTATTTTATATGTGTGTGTGTGTGCACGAGCTCGTGCACGCGCGAACATGTGTGTGTATGTTGTGTGCGTGCGTGCGTGCGTGTGAGTGTGTGTGTATGTGTTGGTATGAGTGATTTGGAGGGGAGGGGGTTGAGTGTAAGAGCAGATGGATGCCCATGCGCATGCGTGCGTGTGTGTGTTCGCGCGTGCGTGCGTGCGGGTGTGTGTGTGTATGAAGGCAGTTGAGGAAGTGTCCAGCATAGGACTGTCGGATGAAAATTAGCATATTTTATGTGATTGAGAGGACATGTGATGAGTGAATATTGTTTCTGCAGTGATATCTTGCAATGTTTTGATTAACACCCTATCTTCTCTTTTTATGACGTAAAAGTTACATGACATGAAAGAGCACAGTGTGTGTGAGGTTTGTGTGTGTGGGTTTTTTGGGGTTTTTTGTTTTGTTTTCCCCATACAGCATTGTGTTAACATTGCAGTAGCCTAGAGCTGACGTGGTTGTATTTGATGTATACATTTTTTTTTTTTTTTTTTGGTTTTTTTTTTGAGTGGTGAATGTTTTGAGAATGCAATAACTTGTGAGTATAGTAACTATTATGAAAATGCAAGAAAACCTAATGAGCATTAATGATTTCAAATGCTATGATTTATGATGTGCTTGATGTTTGTATTTTGTAGGTGAGAAGGTGTTAACATATCAGGTATAGCTTCATCAATAACTTTGTTAATAGGTCTATTGTCTTTTTATGGTACCCTGGGAAATGGTTAAGGTGAACTGAGTTTTTGTTTTTAGCTGTGTTTTGTTTTGATTTGTTGGCACACGACAGTCTTTATTTAGGCATGATGTTGGAATATGCTTATGCAAGAGTATACAGTTATGAGTGCACTCCAGGGTATTATGCCAAAGTCTTACCAAACTTATGTGAATTTTTTTCATCTTCAACTTTTCATCTTCAATATTTTGCCCCTCAATGTGTATTGTGGCCAAAGGCCGATGTACATTAAACAATTTCAGAGTTCAGAGTTCTCTCTCTCCTTAATGCAAAGAACATGCTGTGTCATATCGAATCAAATCAAATCAGTTTTATTCAGATTTTGCAGGCCATAAGACCCATTATGAATGCAGGATATGAAAAAGCATCCATTGGAAGCGGTCGCAGTGAAATAGCGCTGTATTGTGGGCACGCAGTCTTTTGTTGCAGGCAGCGAAAGAGCGACACGATTCTGATCTTTACTTCTTTAGAGAATCGCCGACATGTATAATCTGCCAAGTTTACAATCAGTTTAATCATGCTGTGCATACATGTCAATGTGCGTGAAATTCTTTTTATTATTGAATTATGATTGATTTGGGACGGGACAGCTCAGTGGTCGGAGCACTCGCTTTCCCCCAGCTAAGGTTAATTAAGCAGCATCGAGTGTGGTTACCACTTGGATGGGTGACCATTTGCGCGCCTTGGCTTCAGTAGAGTCCCCCAGTTCACCCAGCTGTCAATGGGTACCTGCCCTCTTTAGGGTCAGGGAAGGTAAAGCAGCGAAGGAGAGGAGATGGGCGCAGCCC
Source organism: Rapana venosa (assembly GCA_028751875.1). Taxonomy (NCBI): domain Eukaryota; kingdom Metazoa; phylum Mollusca; class Gastropoda; order Neogastropoda; family Muricidae; genus Rapana; species Rapana venosa. The sequence goes on from CM054165.1 coordinate 38,619,392, forward strand.
TCAATATGCTGGCCCTAGAGAAGTTGAGGACTCTGATGCCTCGTTCCCCTACGACCGCATAGGTTTTGGGACACCTTTACCATTTTTTATGATTGATTTACTTGTATTATTATTATATTCATCTATTCATTTTGTTTAATAATAATAATAATAATGTATGGAATTTATATAGCGCTGAATCTTGTAAAGCAACAAATCAAAGCGCTCAGATTTTATTTCATACCACTTTAAGTCACGGCAGCCACGTTTATTTGTTTGTTTTCCTGCCTTTTTTTTATATAAAGGCCTGGTGTAAAGAAGCCACTGGCTTATTAATCCGTACACCATCAATAAAATATTCAAATTGAAGAGTTTCAAGTTCTCTGTGCGTGTGTGCCTCCCCCCACCCTGGCAGTCGCTCTTTCTCTATTTCTGGCCCATCCTTCTAGGAGGACCTACCTCTCCTCTTTTGCCAAAAGCCTCCTTTGATACTTTTTAATCCAGCCTCAAAACTCAATTTCCTACATGAGATCTTCTCCCGCATAGAGATGTGTCTCTGCTTTGCAACTGCCACTTCTATCTCCAGCACCCTGCCTTAGTGTGTTGCTTGTGAAGTTTGTGTGTGTGTATGTGTGTTTGTGTGTGTGTGTGAGTGTGTGTGTGTGTGTATGTGTGTGTTTGTGTTGTTGTTGTTGTCTTCAATTTAACGTCTGTTCACTCTAAGTGAATTAGACGAGGGAAGTAGAAAGTGTAAAGGAGTTTAGAGAAGGAAGAAGAAGGAGTGGAAGGAGAAAGGATTAAGAAATAGCATCCGTGTTGGGTGTTTGTTTGTTTGTTTGTGTGTGTGTGTGTTTGTGTGTATGTGTGTGTGTGTGTGTGTTTTGTGTGAGTTTGTGTGTGTGTGTGTGTGTGTGTTTGTGTGTGTGTGTGTTTGTGTGTGTGCGTTTGTGTGTGTGTGTGTTTTGTGTGTTTTGTTGTGTTTGTGTGTGTGTGTGTGTGTGTGTTTGTGTGTGAGTGTGTTGTGTGTTTTGTGTGTGTGTTGTGTATGTGTGTTGTTGTGTAGATGTGTGTGTGTGTGTTGTGTGTGTGTGTGTGAGTTTGTGTGTTGTGTGTGTATGTGTGTGTGTTTGTTTGTGTGTGTGTGTGTGTTTGTTTGTGTGTGTGTGTGAGAGAGAGAGAGAGTCAAAAGTCACACTTTTATTTCCAGATGGTACATTGAATAAGCAATGCATTTGCTTTTTTTTCATCAAGCCATCTATCTAAGTGTGAGTGTGTGTGTTAGCGTGTGTGTGTATGTGTGTGTGTGTGTGTGTGTGTGTGTGTGTGTGTGCTTGTGTGTAAGTCAAAGTCAAAGTCAATTTGTTTATTTCCAGATGGTACATTGAATAAGCAATGCATTTGCTTTTTTTCATCAAGCCATCTGTCTAAGTGTGTGTGTGTGGTGTGTGTGTGTGTGTGTGTGTGTAAATTTGATATCTGATATTAGTGATAATCCTTTTATTTGTGGACTGCTGCATGTGTGTAAATGATTTGAATGCAAGCGCTCTGATTTGGGTTTTTTACAAGATTTATACATTATTATTGTTTGTAACAAACCAAGCCACACACAACACACACACACACACACACACACACACACACACACACACATACATGCAAGCACACATACATGCATGCATGTACACATGCACGCACACACCACACATACTCACACACACACACATCACTCACACACTCACACTCACTCACACTCACTCACTCACTCACTCCTCTCTCTCTCTCACACACACATACACACACACTCACACAAACACACACACTCTCTCCCCCCTCTCTCTCTCTCTCCCTCTCTCTCCCTCTCTCTCTCTCTCTAAAAAAACTATCAACTTTCTTAATAAACGCTTGGAATTCAACTGGGCTCGCCACCAAGCAGCAAAACCCCTTAGTCTTTCGGATGAGACGATAAACCGAGGTCCCGTGTGTTACACAAAATTATTCAGCGCACGTAAAAGAACCCACGGCAACAAGAGAGCTGTCCCTGGCAAAATTCTTAGAAAAAAGCCACTCTGATAGGGAAACAAATACAGTTGCAGACCAAAAAAAAAAAAAAGGGTGGCGCTGCTCTTGTGGCGACGTGCTCTCCCCGGGGAGAGAGAGCAGCCCGAATTTCACGCAGAGAAATCTCGTGACTTAAAGTGGTATAAATGAAATAAATGAAATGCACATGATTTTTATGGACCTCAGGCCTAACTAGCTGTGCCGTGAATTGCTCAAGAGCAGTGGAGAACTTGCTGAGTACTGCTGCGAACCAATGTGCAGGCTAAGCTTTAGGCCTAAGCCCCTACCCAAACATGAACAAGCCCAAAGCGCAGCGTAGGCAGACTATGCAGTGAGCAGAAAGTGAGAAAGGGATATTGTGTGTGTGTGTGTGTGTGATTTTTGTGTTTGTGTGTGTGAGTGTGTGAGTGTGTGTGTGAGTGTGTGAGTGAGTACAGTCCCAGAAACTAATGTTACAGCACAGGTCTGGGCCTGACCTGTCTCATGTGTTGGCATCACTGGCTGTGTGTGTGTTTGTGAGTGTTTGTGTGTGTGTGTGTGTCACTGTGTGTGTTTGTGTGAGTGAGTTGTGTGAGTGTGTGTGTGGGTGAGTGTGTTGTTTTGGGGGTTTGATTGTGTGTGTGGAGGAGAGAGGTGTGGTGTGTGAGTTGTGTGTGTGTGTTGGTTATGTGTGTGTGTTTGTTTGTTGAGTGTGTGTGTGTGAGAGAGAGAGGTGTGGGTGTGTGAGTTTGTGTGTTGTGTGGTGTGTTGTGTGAGTGTGTGGTTGTGTGTGTGCATGTGTGTGTGTTTGTGTGTGCTGTTTGTGTGTGTGAGAGAGGTGTGTGTTGTGTGTGTGGAGTGTGTGTGTTGTTTCGTATGTTGTAGACGTCTGTTCCATTTGTGATGTAGACTGAGAGATGTGAGTGTGTGTGAGTGAGTTGGTGTGTGGTGTTTGTGGGTGTGTTGTGTGTTGTGTGTGGTGTGTTGTTGTTGTGTTGTAAAGTCTGTTCACATTTATGATATTAGACTAGAGAGAGAGATAAAGAGTGTGTGAGAGTGAGTGTGCGTGTGTGCGTGTGTTTGTGTGTGTGTGTGTGTTTTTTATTGTTGTTTGTATGTTTAAAGTCTGTCACATTTAGTGATATTAGACTAGAGAGAAAAAGAGAGAGAGAAAGAGACAAACAGAGGAAGAGACACAGAGAGAGAGACTCAGAGAGAGGCAGTGTGTGTGTGTGTGTGTGTGTGTGTGTGTGTGTGTGTGTGTGTGTTAGGCACTGCATTCTTCTTCTTCTTTTTCTTCTTCCTTGTTGAAAGCTCAGACAGTTAACTGTAGCTGTTTGTAATATGATCCGCGAGCCAAAATGTTATTTACACTACACGGCAAAGCATGGCGCAACACAACACTACATGACACTACACTAAACTACACTACACTATCCGACACGACACAACACGACATGACACAATACGACATGACACAACACGACATGACACTACACGACATGAAACTACACAACATGACACTACACAACAGTACTCTTCACAATGTGCTTCTTCTTCTTCGCAATTCTTCTTCCTCTTCGCAATCTTGGCAATTGTTTACAAGGTTGTTGTTCTTTTTCTTCTTTGCTTCTTCTTCTTTCTTTTTCCCCTTCTTTTTCTTTTTTTCTTCTTCTTTTCTTTTCTTCTCTTCTTTCTTCTTCTTCTCTTTTCTTCTTTTTTTTCATTATTTCTTCATTATTTCTTCTTCTTTTTTCATCTTTCTTTCTTCTTCTTTTTTTCTTCTTTCTTCTTTTCCTTCTTGTCTTCATCTTCTTCTTCCTTCTTCTTCTTTTTCTTTTCTTCATTATTTCTTCATTATTTCTTCTTCTTTTTTAAATCTTCTTTCTTCTTCTTCTTCTTCTTCTTCTTTCTTCTCCTTTTTCTTCTCTTCTTCTTTTTCTTCATTTTTTCTTATCCTTTTCTTTTTTCTTCTTTCTTCTTCTTCTTCTCCTTCTTCTTCTTCTTCTCTTACTTCGAACGCTCAGACAGCAACTGTTGTTGTCTGTCATATGAGCAAAAATGTGTCACGCTGCCGTTAAGCGCCTGACAAGTCAGACCCAGCACATCAGACTTCAGTGTGGGTCTGTTGTTGTTGAAGTCCAGGCTTCCCCATGCATGCAGGAGGATTGACCCAGTACAAGTGACTGTTATATACAAGAATGTACATGTATGTATATCCTTTCTGATCACTGCTCCTGTACAGGAGAGGGAGGGGGAGGAGAGAGGGAGGGGGTAGGGAGAGGGAGGGAGAGAGAGACACACACACAGTCAAAGAAGGAGAGAGAGAAAGGGAGGGGAAAAATAGGGAGGGAGGGAGGGAGAGACAGACAGACATACAGAGACAGACAGACAAAAGAGAGAGTCAAAGAGAGGGGGGGGGGGGGGGGGGGGGGGGGGGGGGGGGGGGGGGCGGGAAGGGAGGGAGGGGGGGGGGGAGGAGACAAGAGCAGAGAGAGAGAAAGAGAGGGAGGGAGAGAGAGACGGCAGGGGGGAAAAACCCGAAAGGGCAGACAGACGCATTGAGAGTCAAAGAGGGGAGAGAGGGGGGGGGGGGGGGGAAAGGAGGGGGGGGGGGGGGGGGGGAGGGGGGGAGGAGAGGGAGGGAGAGGGAAAAGGAGGGAGGAGGGGAGAGAGGAGAGAGAGAGAGAGAAAGGGGGGAGGAAGAGGAGAGAAGAGTAGAGGGAAAAGAAAAGGGGGAGAAAAGAGAGACAGAAAGACAGAGGGAGGGGAGAAAAGAGAGACAAAAAGCAGAGGGAGAGAAGAGAGGAGAAGAGAGAAGAGAAGACAGAAAAGAGGGGGAGAGAGAGAGAGGAGAAGGGAAGAGAGGGGGGGAAGGAGAGAGAGAGAGAGGGGGGAGAGAGAGAAAGGGAGGAAAGGGAGAAGAAAAAGAAATGGAGGGGGAGGAGGGGAGAGAGAGAGGGTGGGGGGGGGGGGGGGGGGGGGGGGGAGAGAGGGGGGAGGGGGGGGAAGAACTGAATGGTTTAGCTGCTGAAAGGAAATGTCGCAATGCTTCACTGTCATCTGCTTGTGGGGATCACGATATTCTACGTCATCTTCTCCTTCGTCAAATGCTCATACACCAGCTATTGTCTGTCGTAGGAGCGAGAGTGCATTGCGCTGCTATGAAGCTTGTGAAGATCGATATTATAGAATGTTGGACGAACATTTAAAAAAAAAAAAGTTAGTTTAATTAATTTTTAAGAGTACAGGTCGTCTTGGCTAGAAGAAGACAAATCTCGACATCACATTTCAAATCATAACAGCATAATAAAAAATAAATAAATAAAGAAATTAAAAAAAAAAAAAAAAAAAAAAAATAATAATAGTAGGTCTTGGCTTTTTGGCTTGCATTTAAAAAAAAATAATAACAAGTTGTTGGGCAATAACAAGTTGCCTGGGCAAGACCTCATGATATTTCGATTATGCACCGAAGTCAGAGTGCAGCTCTGTCTCTGTCTCTGTCTGTCTGTCTGTCTGTTTTCTCTCTCTCTCTCTCTCTCTCTCTCTCTCTCTCTCTCTCTTTTCTCTCTCTCTCTCTCTCTCTCCTTCATCTTTGTACAACCCCCTTCTAAAGGGGGCCTTGGCCTTTTTGAATTTAAAAATCCTTTTCAATCATATCATATCAATCATTTCATATCCTTCTTTTCCCCATTCTTTCTCTCTTGAATCCTCTTACATTTGACCTTCCCCCTCACCCCTCCCCATCCCCACCCAAAAATCCCTTACAACACCCCACCACCACCCACCACACCACTCACATTGCCGCACTACTCACACACACACACACACACACGCATTGCAGCACTAAATCACACACACACACACCCCACAACACACACACCGCTTTCACGCACTACTCACACGCACAAAACCACACACTTCACACTTCACACAATAACCCCACCACGCACATACACACCACGCCCACACACACATACATGCACCCACCCCACACACACACATACACACACACACACTCACACACACTCACAACACACACTCTAACACCACACACTTCACACACATAAAACACAACGCCATACACACACACGCACACCACACACATCCCTGCACCCACCCACACACACACACATACACACACACACACTCACACACACACTCACACACACACACTACACAACACTACACACACACACATACACGCACACACACACACACAACACCCCCCCACACACTACACACACACACACACGCAACACTACACACACACACACACTCACACACACACTACACACACACACACTACACAAAACACAAACACACACACAAACCCCACACTACACACACACACACAAAACACTACACACACACATGCACTCACTCACACACCCCACATACACACACACAAAACACACTACACACACACACACTGCACACACACACACTACACACTCCCCACCCAACACACTACACACACACACACACACACACACACCCCACACACACACACACACACACACAAAACAACACACACACAAACACCACACTAACACTACACACACACATACACACACACCACTACACTACAACACACACAAAAACCACACACACACACACACACACACACACACACAACACACAACACACCCCACACAAAACCCAACACACACAAACACACACTATCTCACTGCTGTGACCTGGCTGTCTTGCTGTGGGGCATTATTCGGATCAGAAGTTTGGACCAAAAATCGCTACTGTGGAGACTTGAAGGGGAGAAAGTTTAGCATGTCTCCAGCTGTTACTGGTGTCAAACTGGTCTTGTTTATTATGGTTGACTGTTCACTGTTCACTGGTCCCGTCCTAACCCGCCAGGGTCGTAGGGGCGCTGCATGGTGGATGAACGGTGGACCAGCTGGCTCCACTTAGCACCGTCGTGGGCGAGTGCCTGGTTTATTATTGTAGATAACATTAAAACATGGGGAAGAAAAAAAGAAAGAGATAGAGGAGGGGGGGGGGGGGGGGGGGGGAGGAAAAGAGAGAGAGAGGGGGGAGGGGGGGAAGGAGGGAGGGAAGGGGAGAGAGAAAGTGGAAGCAGTTAGAGAGAGAGAAGAAAGCAGTTAAATAAGGAAGAGCACAGAGAGAGATTTTTTTATTTTTTTATTTTCTAAAAATTCTTTTATATCGAGGATAATGGAATAAGCACTCATGTGCTTTTTTACATCCAGTCCCCGTGTGTATGTGGTTTTGTAAATTTTGTCATCTGTTTCCACCGGCACACAATGGCCTACTCTTCCGAAAAGCGGAACAGAATTTAACGTGTGCGCAAGATGTTCTGCATGCGTTCGAACACGGGGCCTCGGTTTATAGTCTCACCCGAAGAACTTTGACATTCAGTTTGATTTTTTTGTGTGGTCAAACTGGGAAGAAAGGGCAAGGCTGGGAATCAAACCCACAACCTCACTGTTTACTTGTTGGCAGGCGAACGTCTTAACCATCCTGCCACCTTCCTTCCTTCCTTCCTTCATTCCTTCCTTCCTTCCTTCCTTCCTTCCTTCCTTCCTTCCAGAGAGAGAGAGAGAGAGAGAGAGAGAGAGAGAGAGAGAGTGTATGTGTAAGCAGTTACTTAGTAACTGAGTTATTGTCATACTAATTTCAATAAAGGCATAGTACTTTTCTATTGTTTTAGATGTCTGTTTATTTGAACACACTCACATACTCACTCACACTCACACACAAACACACACACATGCACATATCTATCTATCTATCTATCTATATATATATAGATATATATATATATATCTATGTCTATCTATATATACGTTCCCTCCGCTCTACTGCAGATACCTTGTGCCTACGAATACCTAGATTCAACCAATCTACTGTTGGCCGCCGCTCTTTCTCTACTTCGGGTCCATCGACCTGGAATGAGCTCCCTCTCTCTCTTCGCCAGAAACCTAGTTATGACACTTTTAAATCCAGCCTCAAGACATATTTATTTCAAACCTAAGATTTCCCCCCCTCCTGTTTCATATCAGAGCTATCCACCCTCACTAACCCATGTCCTATCACCCTGCTAAAGTATAGGACCTAAGTGAGTGTGTGTGTGTGTGTGCTTTTGTAAAACATTTGACTATTTAAATTTTATTTCATAGATTTTGTCTGCAGCGCACTATGTTTGTAAATATCTGTTTGTTTAAACTATTGATCATTTATCATTGATTGCATGACTGTGTAAGATTAGGTTGAATGCATGCACTTTGATTTGTCTTTTCAAGATATAGCGCTATATAAGTTCCATGTATTATTATTATTATTATTTATTATTATATGTATATATATATATATGTGTATATATATATATACATATAGATCATATTAGAACTATCCCACCTTCACTAACCCATGTCCTATCACCCTGCTAAAGCATACGACCTTGTGTGAGTGTGTTTGTGCTTTTGAAAAACATTTGACTATTGAAATTTTATTTTATAGATTTTGTCTGCAGCGCACCATGTTTGTAATATCTGTTTGTTTAAACTATTGATTATTTATAATTGATTGCATGACTGTGTAAGATCAGGTTGAATGCATGCGCTTTGATTTGTCTTTGCAAGATATAGCCCTATATAAGTTCCATTTTATATATATATATATATATATATATATATATATATATATATTATATATATATATATATATATGTCTCTGTCTTGTCTGTCTCTATCTTCTCTCTCCCTCCTCTCTCTCCCCCCTCTCTCTCTATCTGTCTGTCTCTGTCTCTCTCCCTCTCTCTCTTCTCTCTCTCTGTCTGTCTGTCTGTCTGTCTGTCTATCTCTTGAAAAAAAACATTTGCATGAGCTAAGGCCAGGGGGTATGTCATGAATGTAATATGCTAATAATATCATGATGGAAACGGCTCTTTTTTCCCCCCTCATTATGTGTTTTCTGGATGAAAAGTTGCTGAGAACACTCCCGAGGCCATGTTGACAGCTGGCGAGATTGGTTGCAAAGGAGGCCTTCCTCTGCAGCAGTGTACTGTGTATTGATCCTTTTGTTTACCCAGCAATATAGCGTAATAATAATGATGATGGTGATAACCATCATAGTGTATGCTGAGGATAAAATCAGCAATTACATTCTCTCTCTCTCTCTCTCTCTCTCTCTCTCTCTCTCTCTCTCTCTCTCTCTCTCTCTCTCTCTCTCTCTGTCAATTCTGATAAAGTAAAGTAATGGTCTTTAGAAAAGGAGGTTTTCTGGGAAAATGAACAGTGGGTTTACGATAATTTCAAATTAGAGTGGTAAATAGGTTATTGCTATTTAGGGTTTAATTTTACGACAAAACTTAGTGCTAAGCTGGGCACTGATCATCTCGTGACCAAGGGAAAGAAAGCTGTTGTAGATTTAAATAGGGTTTTTCATAAATATAAAGAAATTAACGCTGAAACATTTTTCAAGATCTTTGACATTAAAATACAGCCAATCTTACTATATTCATCAGAGATATGGGGGTTACATAAATTGGAACATTATAGAGAAAGTCACATGATGGCTTTGCAAGAGATTTTTGTGTGTACCATTGAAAACTCCAAATGAAATGATATATGGTGAGCTGGGTCGATATCCTCTATTACATCAACTCATGTATAAATACTTTAGATATTGGATTAAATTATTACAAATGAATTCTAACAGACTACCATATAATGCTTATCAAATGTTGCTTGACATGGATATATCTGGAAAGAACTGTTGGGTTTCTATGATTAGACAAATTTTATGTGATGCAGGATTCAGCTTTGTAAGGCTTCAACAGGGTGTTGGTGACGTCAAAGTATTCTTACATCTGTTTAAGCAACGACTAGTTGATATGTTTATCCAGGAATGGTATAGTACAATCAGAGACAAGATAGATGTGACAGTTACAGGTGTTTCAAAACAATATTTGCTAAAGAAGAATATCTTCTACACTTAGATACCTACTGCTTTAGAGTTGCTGTGTCACAGGTGAGATGTAATGTTTTACCACTCAACAACAATGTACATCGATATAGTGCACAGAATCAGAAGAAACAATGTCCATTTTGTAAACCCCAAGTTGAAGATGAAAAGCATTTCCTTTATGAATGTTTTGTGTATAATGATTTAAGAATTAAATTTTTAAGGGATTGTGTTGATACACCTTTGCATGATCTACTTAAAGCAGAAAACAGTAGCAAAAATCACTGCCTGTCTAGATATATATTCCATTCCATCAGTAAGAGAAAAAGCTTGTTGTATTGAGATATTTACATCACAAATTAAGATACGGTTATCGTTCTGTTATGATTTTGAAAAACTATATATATTGATTTTATCCAGACATAGAAGGTACACTTAGATCCAAATAGTGAATTGTGTTTGGTACATATGTATTTTTATGTATTTGTGCATTGTCTTCATTATTTCTTTCACTGAAAGTGAGCTTGGTATTGTGTATGTTATCCGGTTTTTGCCCACTCTGTGGCATTATCAATTTCTTCTACGCCAACCATGTATTATGGCCTAAGGCTGAGATACATTAAATTTCTGAGTTTCTGAGTTCTCACTCTCTCTCTTTCTCTCTCAGAGCTCTTACTCTCTGTCTGTCTGTCTGTCTGTGTCTGTCTGTGTTTCTGTCTGTCTGTCTCTGTCTCTCTCTCTCTCTCTCTCTCTCTCTCTCTCTCGCTCTCTGAGCTCTTACTCTCTGTCTGTTTGTGTTTCTGTCTGTCTATCTCTCTCTCTCTCTCTCTCTCTCTTCTCTCTCTCTCTCCTCTCTCTCTCTCTCTCTCTCTCTCTGTCTCTCTGCGTCTCACGCTGTCTCTGTCTCTCTGTGTCTCTGTTGCCTGATTTATTTAGATTTCTGTTTATTATGGCGTCAAATCATCCTGAGATTGTGCGCTGCCTCAGTTTTTAAAGAGATATCTTGGTAAATTAAGTCTCTCACTCAGTCTGTCTCTCACTCTTTCTGTCTCTCTTTCTGTCTGTCTCTCTCTTTCTTTCTTTCTGTCTTTCTCTATCTCTCTGTCTGTCTGTCTGCACCCCCACTCTCTCTCTCTCTGTCTATCTCTATATCTCTGTCTGTCTGTCTGTCTGTCCCTCTCTCTCTTTCTCTCGCATTTTCATTCTCAACAAAAACAGTCTTTTGGATGAGACTGTAAACCGAGGCCCCGTGTGTACCACTCTTCGTAAGTGTAGGCCATTGCGTGCTAGTGGGAACAGATGACAGAATTTACAAAACTGCATACACACGGGGACTGGATGTAAAAAAGCACATAAGTGCTTATTCCATTATCCTCGATATAAAAGAATAAAATGAAATAATTTTAAAAAGTCATATTTTTGTAACTTATTTTTATTGTTGTTGTTGTTGTTGTCATACATCAACATTTTGTTGTTGTTGCTTTTCCTTTTTTTCCCCCCCACTAAAAGACTAAGCAAGTTCAGCAACCCCCTTCATGTATGGGCCAATGACCCTTTTGTGAATAAAATAATCTTTGAGTCCAAGTTCAAGTTCTCTGTCTGTCTGTCTGTTTCTCTTTCTGTCTCTCTCTGTCTCTCTCTCTGTGTCTCTGTCTGTCTGTCTGTCTGTCATTTTCTCTCTCTCTCTCTCTCTCTCTCTCTCTCTCTCCTCTTCTCTCTCTCTCTCTCTCTCTTTCTGTCTGTCTCTGTCTGTCTGTCTGTCTGTCTCTCTCTCTCTCTCTCTCTCTCTCTCTGAGCTCTTTCTCTCTGTCTGTGTCTGTGTCTCTCCCCCCCCCCCCCCCCCCCCCCCCCCCCCCCCCCCCCCCCCCCCCTCCCCCTCTCTCTCTCTCTCTCTCTCTCTCGCTGTTTCTCTGGCATTTTCGCTCTCAAAAATTGTATTATTCATATCCCCCCCCCCCCTCTCTCTCTCTCTATCTCTCTGTGCTAAAAATTATCATAATCATAGTTTACACTGTACCGGTGTTTGTTGCAGCTGTTAAACCACCATAAGGAATCCATGTCATGATGATATTTGGCAGTTGTGTACTGGAGAAATAAAATTATCTCACTTATCTCCAAGATCAGACTAATGCGCTCCCTTGTCATATCCATATTTCTGTATGCCTGTGAATCATGGACCCTGACTGCAGATTTGGAGAGAAGAGTACAGGCGGTGGAGATGAGATGCTTTCGGAGACTCCTTGGCATCTCCTACAAAGACCACATAAGCAACGAAAGCGTGCATAACAGAATCCAGCAAACCATTGGACCCTATGAGAACCTTCTAACGATCGTGAAAAAGCATAAACTTAAATGGTATGGGCATGTCACAAGATCCAAAGGACTTTTAAAGACAATTTTACAAGGCACTGTCCAAGGAGGAAGAAGAAGAGGCAGACCAAGGAAGAGCTGGGAGGATAACATCAGCGAATGGACAGGCCTAGAACTCAACAAAACCCTGAGAAAGGCAGAACAGAGAGAGGAATGGAGGGAACTGGTTGTTGAGTCTTTGAGGGTGCCCCCACGGTCGTCAGACTACGGGACAGATAGATAGATAGATAGAAAGATAGATAGATAGATAGTATAATAGATAGATAGATAGTATTGTTTTTACTTATTAGTTAAATATGTGTTTGTGCCCAGTCCTTTTCCCACTGTGCCCTTGTGAATGGGCTGGTAAGCTTACCACAATAAACCATTTTCAGACACACACACACACACACACCACACACACGCACGTGCGCCACACACCACGCCGCACCACACACACACGCACACACACACGCACACACACATGCGCACACACACACAAATGCACACACACACACACACACACACACACACACACACACACACACACACACACACACCACACACAACACACACACACACACACGCCGCACCACACACTGTGGCATTGAGTTGATAAATGAGAGTGATATTTTTGGGGAAGAAAGATTTAACAACAGCTGTTACAGTAGGGTTTTTGGTTTTTTTCTACAGTAAGCCTCAACTACCCACATGAAACATGATTCCTCTAGAGTTAACATCAGTGCAGACTCCACTCTCCCCAAAAGTCCTTCGGATGAGACTATAAACCAAGATCATGTGCGTGAACACACGCAGAACATCTTGCGCGCACTCAAAAGAGTAGGCCATTGTGTGCCGGTGGGAACAGATGACAATATTTGCAAAACCGTACACACACGGGGACTGGATGTAAAAAAGAACACGAGTGCTTATTCCACTATCCTCGATATAATAGAATAGATTGAATTTTTTTTTTAATCAATCCATTTTAAAGCTCCTTTTTTTGAAAGATGAAGAATTTTTAGGGATCCAATCAAAGCATAAAACCTGGTAACAGGATTTGTGCATTCTTGGGTCAGTCTGACTCAGAATGTGTGTGTGTGTGGAGGGGGGGAGGAGAATGTGAATGTGTGTATGAGAGAGAGAGAGAGGAAGGGGGGTGGGGAGAGAGAGAGGGGTGAGAGAGAGGGGGGTGGAGAGAGATAGAGAGATATGTGTGTTTGTGTGAGAGAAAGGGAAGGGAGAGAATGTGTGTGTGTGTGTGTGTGTTTGTTGTGTGTGTGTGTGTGTGAGAGAGAGAGAGAGAGAGAGAGAGATGAGGGGGAGAGGAGAGATGGAGGGAAGAGAGAGAGAGAGAGAGAGAGAGAGTGTGTGTGTGTTTTTTGAGAGGAGAGAGAGAGTGTGTGCGTGTACACGTATGCACATGTTTTTGAGTGAGTAGATGTGTATGCATACGTGTGTGTGTGTTTTTGGCGTTTTTTAAAATTCTTTTATATTGAGGATAATGGAATAAGCACTTATGTGCTTTTTTTTACATCCAGTCCCCGTGTGCATGCGCTTTTGTAAATTGTCATCTGTTCCCACCGGCACACGATGGCCTACTCTTTCGAAAAGCCAGAACAGGATTTAACGTGTGCGCAAGATGTTCTGCGTGCGTTCGCACACAGGGCCTCGGTTTATAGTCTCATCGGAAGGACTTTTGGGGGAAGTGGAGTCTGCATTGATGTGTGTGTGTGTGTGTGTGTGTGCGCACTCGCGCGCACGTATTTGATGTGAGTAGATTGTGAGCATGCATACATGTCTCTGTGTGAGTGCGTGTTTGTGTGTGTGTGGTGTGGGGGGGGGGGGGGGGGGCAATGTAAGGAGTCTAACCATGCGCGCATGTACATTTCACAATTCAAGAAGCCTTCCCTGCTGCTTCAGATACTGCGACTGCTGCCTTTGTTACGTTCTCGCGTTTTACTTGTTCTCTTTCTCTTTCTTCTGGGGACGGGATAGCTCAGTGGTCGGAGCACTCGCTTTCCCCCAGCCAAGTTAAGCAGCGTCGAGCGCGGTTACCAGTTGGATGGGTGACCGTTTGCGCGCCTTGGCTTCAGTACAGTTCCCCCAGTTCACCCAGCTGTAAATGGGTACCTGCCCTCTTTAGGGTCAGGGAAGGTAAAGCAGCGAGGGAGAGGAGATGGGCGCCGCCCTCAATATGCTGGCCCTAGAAAAGTGAGGTCTCTGACGCCTCGCTCCCCAACGACCACATAGGTTATGGGACGCCTTTACCTTTACCTTTCTGCTTTGCCTGTCAGTAAAGAAGAAAGGGTTGTTGTTGTTTTGTGTGTGCGTCATTATGCAGCAGGCTTGGTTGGACGTTAGCGCTTGTTGTGCAGATCAATAAGTAAGTGAATCAAATGAAAGTAGCGAGTTATTGATTTGATCGATCAGTCAACCAGCTGTTAGTGCATAGGGTGCCTTGTTGTCTGAATATTGATGACGGTTGATCAGGATGAATGATTATGTCTGTCTGTCTGTCTGTGTGTCTGTCTCTCTTTCTCTCTCGCTCTGTGTCTCTGTCTCTCTCTCTCTGTCTCTCTGTTTCTCTGTCTGTCTGTCTCTCTGTCTTTATTTCTCTCTCTTTCTCTCCCCACCCCCTTCCATCTCTCTTGTTTGTCTGTGTCTGTTGCTCTCTGTATCTGTCTGTCTGTCGTTGTCTCTCTCTCTGTCTCTGTCTCTCTCTCACTGTCTCTGCCCTCTCTCTCTGTCTCTGCCCCTCTCTCTCTGTCTCTCTCACTCTCTGCCCTCTCTGTCTGCCTGTCTGTCTGTCTGTCTTTGTCTGTCTCTGTCTCTCTCTTTGTCTCTCTCTCTCTGCCTGTCTGTCTTTGTCTCTCTGTATCTCTCTGTCTCTCTCTCTCTGTCTCTCTCTCTTTGTCTCTCTGTCTGTCTGTCTGTCTGTCTCTCTCTCTCTCTCTCTCTCTCTCTCTCTCTCTCTCTCTCTCTCTCTCTCTCTCTCCCCCCCCCCCCTTCTCCCTCTCCCTCTCTCTCTCTGTCTCTGCATTCCCTTACTGGGCAGGGCAGGGTAGGGTGGGTTAGGGTTGAGCCTAGTCTTGCTCTGTACAGCAGCAGCAGCAGCAGCAGCAGCAGCAGCAGCAGCAGAGTTTAAAACTCAAACACGGGGAGAAGCAATCAGCCTCTGCAACAGCAGTACCTGTAGTAAAACTCCCCCGCCAGTGACAGTAGCAGATTTTTTTTTATAGCAGCAGCATGAGTAAGCTCAGTAACCATAGTTATTGCCTCGTTGTTGTTGTTGTTGTTGTTGTTGCGCTTTGAGGTTCATTGCACGCTCGCCAGTCCACAGGGGACTAGTTTTTTTTTTGGGGGGGTGTTTTTTTTTTTTTGGGGGGGGGGGTCACCCAGCTGCTGTGCTATGCTATGCTATGCCATGTGCTGCATTTTCCCCGCTTGTTTGGTGTCATTGGTGGGCGTTCCCCGGCTTAACCCTGTCTTTTTAAGTCGAAGAAGAAAAGGTCTGTCTACTCACTCGTTTAGGTCATTTTCTCATGGTGATATTAAGGGGGGGGAAAATGCGGACGTTGTTCGAAAGATTTCCTGAAGAAGAGTGTCCTTCTAGGCCATATTAATATCATGGTTTGAGTTAGATGCAGTGTGGTCCAAGACTTTGGTGTATGTGCTTTTAGTGAGGTATTGAAATAAAGTTTTCCTCACCTTGCCTTGCACTGCTTTGCCTTTTCCTTGCCTTGCCTTGTCTTGCCTTGCCTCATCTTGTCTTGCCTTGCCTTGCCTTGCCTTGTCCTGCCCTGCCTTGCCTTGCCTTGCCTTTTCCTTGCCTTGTCTTGCCTTGCCTTGTCCTGCCCTGCCTTGTCCTGCCTTGCCTTGTCTTGCCTTGCCTTGCCTTGTCCTGCCTTGCCTTGCCTTGCCTTGTCCTGCCCTGCCTTGCCTTGCCTTGTCCTGCCTTGCCTTGCCTTGTCCTGCCCTGCCTTGCCTTGCCTTGCCTTGCCTCACCTTGCCTTGCCTTGCCTCACCTTGTCTTGCCTTGCCTTGCCTTGTCCTGCCCTGCCTTGCCTTGCCCTGCCTTGCCTCACCTTGCCTTGCCTTGCCTTGCCTCATCTTGTCTTGCCTTGCCTTGCCTTGTCCTGCCCTGCCTTGCCTTGCCTTGCCTTGCCTCACCTTGCCTTGCCTTGCCTTGCCTCATCTTGTCTTGCCTTGCCTTGCCCTGCCCTGCCTTGCCTTGCCTTGCCCTGCCCTGCCTTGCACTGCCTCACCTTGCCTTGCCCTGCCTAGGGAGTCACCCAAAGCATTAATATGCATTCTGACTCACCCCACACCTGGTAACCACTGTGAAACCAGAAGTACACACTTAGATCAGAAGGTGGGTTTTTTTGGTGCCAAGTCAAGTCAAGTCAAAATTGTATTTCCAGATGGTACATTGAATAAGCAATGCATTTGCTTTTTTTCATCAAGCCATCTATCTAAGAACAAATTTCGTAATGATTATACTAAGACACTGGTGTGTGTGTGTGTAAAGTAGTTTTTCGTGTACCTCACCATATAGGCAGGCATACTCCAACTTCAGAAGATGGAGAGTATACAGTTTTTTAACGCTGAAAGGTTGTCGGTGGATGAAGACATCCTCCGCACAGCATTCCAAAGTATAGTGTTAACATTTTAGTTCATGTAAGCAGACCATGGCACTGACCTTACATCAACATAAAAAGTAAAGCTGTTCCCATAACCTATGTGGTTGTTGGGGGAGCAAGATGTCAGAGACCTCAACTTCTCCAGGGGCCAGCATATTGAGGGCAGCGCCCATCTCCTCTCCCTCGCTGCTTTACCTTCCCTGACCCTAAAGAGGCAGGTACCCATTTACAGCTGGGTGAACTGGGGGAACTGTACTGAAGCCAAGGCGCACAAACTGTTACCCATCTAACTGGTAACCTTGCTCAGTGCTGCTTAACCTTAGCTTGGGGAAAGTGAAGGCTCCAACCGCTGAGCATACATCAGTATCATAACTGAAGGAAGGTGGCAGGATGGTTAAGAAGTTTGCCTGCCAACAAGTAAACCGTGAGGTTCTGGGTTCTATTCCCAGCCTCGCCCTTTCTTCCCAGTTTGACCAAAAAATCGAACTGAATGTCAAAGTCCTTTGGATGAGACTATAAACCGAGGTCCCATGTGCGAACGCATGCAGAACATCTTGCGCACACGTTAAATCCTGTTCCGCTTTTCAAAAGAGTAGGCCATTGTGTGCCGGTGGGAACAGATCACAAAATTTACAAAAACCGCATACACACGGGGACTGGGTGTGGGGAGGCACCTGAATGCTTGTTCCATTATCCTCGATATTTGAAAAAAAAAAATCATGTCATCTGAGTTCTTTGATTTGTTGCTTTACAAGATTCAGCGCTATATAAATTCCATACATTATTATTATTATTATTATTATTGTTATTATTATTATTATAACTGACAAGGCTTTTGGCTTTAGCCAGGCTACTGGAACTCAGAGAGGAAGTGAATTGAAGCGTGCTGCTGTTTCGTTTAGTTCAGCTATGTAGAGAGATGTGGGCTGCTGTTTCTTTTAGTTCAGTATAGAGATGTGGGCTGCTGTTTCTTTTAGTTCAGCTATGTAGAGAGATGTGGGCTGCTGTTTCTTTTAGTTCAGTATAGAGATGTGGGCTGCTGTTTCTTTTAGTTCAGTATAGAGATGTGGGCTGCTGTTTCTTTTAGTTCAGCTATGTAGAGAGATGTGGGCTGCTGTTTCTTTTAGTTCAGCTATGTAGAGAGATGTGGGCTGCTGTTTCTTTTAGTTCAGTATAGAGATGTGGGCTGCTGTTTCTTTTAGTTCAGTATAGAGATGTGGGCTGCTGTTTCTTTTAGTTCAGCTATGTAGAGAGATGTGGGCTGCTGTTTCTTTTAGTTCAGTAGAGAG
This sequence comes from Rapana venosa, assembly GCA_028751875.1. NCBI lineage: Eukaryota > Metazoa > Mollusca > Gastropoda > Neogastropoda > Muricidae > Rapana > Rapana venosa. The sequence goes on from CM054165.1 coordinate 38,637,633, forward strand.
ATGTGGGCTGCTGTTTCTTTTAGTTCAGTAGAGAGATGTGGGCTGCTGTTTCTTTTAGTTCAGCTATGTAGAGAGATGTGGGCTGCTGTTTCTTTTAGTTCAGCTATGTAGAGAGATGTGGGCTGCTGTTTCTTTTAGTTCAGTATAGAGATGTGGGCTGCTGTTTCTTTTAGTTCAGCTATGTAGAGAGATGTGGGCTGCTGTTTCTTTTAGTTCAGTAGAGAGATGTGGGCTGCTGTTTCTTTTAGTTCAGTATAGAGATGAGGGCTGCTGTTTCTTTTAGTTCAGCTATGTAGAGAGATGTGGGCTGCTGTTTCTTTTAGTTCAGTAGAGAGGATGTGGGCTGCTGTTTCTTTTAGTTCAGTATAGAGATGTGGGCTGCTGTTTCTTTTAGTTCAGTATAGAGATGTGGGCTGCTGTTTCTTTTAGTTCAGTATAGAGATGTGGGCTGCTGTTTCTTTTAGTTCAGTAGAGAGATGTGGGCTGCTGTTTCTTTTAGTTCAGCTATGTAGTGAGATGGTTGGGCTGTGTTTCTTTTAGTTCAGTATAGATGTGGCTGTGTTTCTTTGTTCGTAGAGATGTGGGCTGCTGTTTCTTTTAGTTCAGTATAGAGATGTGGGCTGCTGTTTCTTTTAGTTCAGCGATGTAGAGAGATGTGGGCTGCTGTTTCTTTTAGTTCAGTATAGAGATGTGGGCTGCTGTTTCTTTTAGTTCAGCGATGTAGAGAGATGTGGGCTGCTGTTTCTTTTAGTTCAGCGATGTAGAGAGATGAGGGCTGCTGTTTCTTTTAGTTCAGCGATGTAGAGATGTGGGCTGCTGTTTCTTTTAGTTCAGCGATGTAGAGAGATGTGGGCTGCTGTTTCTTTTAGTTCAGCGATGTAGAGAGATGAGGGCTGCTGTTTCTTTTAGTTCAGCGATGTAGAGATGTGGGCTGCTGTTTCTTTTAGTTCAGCGATGTAGAGAGATGTGGGCTGCTGTTTCTTTTAGTTCAGCGATGTAGAGAGATGAGGGCTGCTGTTTCTTTTAGTTCAGCGTATGTATGAGATGTGGGCTGCTGTTTCTTTTAGTTCAGCGATGTAGAGAGATGTGGGCTGCTGTTTCTTTTAGTTCTGCTATGTAGAGAGATGTGGGCTGCTGTTTCTTTTAGTTCAGTATAGAGATGTGGGCTGCTGTTTCTTTTAGTTCAGTTATGTAGAGAGATGTGGGCTGCTGTTTCTTTTAGTTCAGCTATGTAGAGAGATGTGGGCTGCTTGTTGAAGCAAAGGCTCTGTCCACTCTGTGACGACATACTGTCTCATGAACTTGCTTTTTTTAATAGATTACACGAGGATTTTCTAGAAATGAAGTTTGCCTGCCGTTGGTTCTGAAGCAACATCCAAATGGTTGCTGCTGGAATAAGCAAATAATAATAACAATAGTAGTAATAAAGATAATAAATAGTATTTGTTTGGTGTGATGGATGTTATAGCCGAGTGGTTAAAACCGTTCAGCTTCATTAATAATAATAGTAATAAAGATAATAAATAGTATTTGTTTGGTGTGATGGATGTTATAGCCGAGTGGTTAAAACCATTCAATTTCATTAATAATAATAGTAATAACGATAATAAATAGTATTTGTTTGGTGTGATGGATGTTATAGCCGAGTGGTTAAAACGTTCAATTTCATTAATATAATAGTAATAACGATAATAAATGTATTTGTTTGGTGTGATGGATGTTATAGCCGAGTGGTTAAAACCGTTTAACTTCATTAATAATAATAGTAATAAGATAATAAATAGTATTTGTTTGGTGTGATGGATGTTATAGCCGAGTGGTTAAAAACCGTTCAATTTCATTAATAATAATAGTAATAACGATAATAAATAGTATTTGTTTGGTGTGATGGATGTTATAGCCGAGTGGTTAAAACCGTTCAATTTCATTAATAATAATAGTAATAACGATAATAAATAGTATTTGTTTGGTGTGATGGATGTTATAGCCGAGTGGTTAAAACCGTTCAATTTCATTAATAATAATAGTAATAAAGATAATAAATAGTATTTGTTTGGTGTGATGGATGTTATAGCCGAGTGGTTAAAACCGTTTAACTTCATTAATAATAATAGTAATAAAGATAATAAATAGTATTTGTTTGGTGTGATGGATGTTATAGCCGAGTGGTTAAAACCGTTTAACTTCATTAATAATAATAGTAATAACGATAATAAATAGTATTTGTTTGGTGTGATGGATGTTATAGCCGAGTGGTTAAAACCGTTTAACTTCATTAATAATAATAGTAATAACGATAATAAATAGTATTTGTTTGGTGTGATGGATGTTATAGCCGAGTGGTTAAAACCGTTCAACTTCATTAATAATAATAGTAATAACGATAATAAATAGTATTTGTTTGGTGTGATGGATGTTATAGCCGAGTGGTTAAAACCGTTTAACTTCATTAATAATAATAGTAATAAAGATAATAAATAGTATTTGTTTGGTGTGATGGATGTTATAGCCGAGTGGTTAAAACCGTTTAACTTCATTAATAATAATAGTAATAAAGATAATAAATAGTATTTGTTTGGTGTGATGGATGTTATAGCCGAGTGGTTAAAACCGTTCAACTTCATTAATAATAATAGTAATAAAGATAATAAATAGTATTTGTTTGGTGTGTGGATGTTTTATGCCGAGGGGTTTAAAACCGTTAACTTCATTAATAATAGTAATAAAGATAATAAATGTATTTTTTGGTGTGATGATGTATAGCCGAGTGGTTAAAACCGTTCAACTTCATTAATAATAATAGTAATAAAGATAATAAATAGTATTTGTTTGGTGTGATGGATGTTATAGCCGAGTGGTTAAAACCGTTTAACTTCATTCTCATGGGTCCACGAAGGCCTGGGTTCGAATCTCAGCAGTGTCTGGTGAATCAAGGGTGGGGCTTGTTACAGTCCCCCAGGTCAACGCCAAGCGCAGACCTGCCAGTGCCTTGATTCCCCTTTTGTGTGTACGCACATGCAGAGGATGAAACATGCACGTTAAAGATTTCATAATTCATATCAGCGTGGGGATACACAAGCATACCCAGCATGCATATCTGGTCAGAATACAGCCGCTTTCACGTCAGGTAAGAACAGCCACATACGCTAAATCTCACCACCACCACTGGTGAACCTGAGAGCTGCAGCCAAGGAATGGAACAACAACAACAACAACAACAACACTATGGTTCGACCAGTGCCATATCCTAAGACCTTTTCAGCGGAAAGGCTCTGTTCGTTGTGGATTATCGTCCCGTTTTTCTATCCCTCGGCTGGAGTTCTGAGGTTCACCAGTGCTTTGTTCTTTTATTTCGAGGATAATGGAATAAGCACTCATGTGTGCTTTTTTTACATCCAGTCCCCGTGTGTATGCAGTGGTGAAGTATGCGATTGTTCGTCCACCGTGAAGGTAGGGCCACATGCCAAGTTTTGGGGGCTGCATTTGACGTCTCTAGTCCAAAGGTTAAGATTGTGTAGAAATGACGCCACACCTGCCGCTGATTCTGTCTGGGAAGCAACAGCGATAAAAAGTTTGCCGGTCTAAAACAGACGCGGATTGGTTTTTGTTGCCTCGCGACCTGATCTAGCTCTCCCCTGACCAAGTCACTCACTGTGCAGGACAAACTGACGGGATTAAGAATTTGTGGGTAACTCTGTTTAATTTTGTGTGAGTGTGTATGTGTGTGTGTGTGTGTATGTGTGTGTAAAGAACTTCTATTCTTTTATTTCAAGGAGCAAGCACTCATGTGCCTTTTTTTGTTGGTGGTGGTGCATCTAGTGCCCAAATGCATGCGGTTTCGTAAATTTTGTCATCCATTTCCACCAGCACAATGGCCTACTCTTCCGAAAGGTGGACTAGGTTTTAACGTGTGTGTGCAAGATGTTCTGCGTGTGTTTGCACACTGGACCTTGGCTTATAGTCTCGTCCTCAGGGAGCATAGTCAGCACTGTCACATGATAATATGCGAAAATCTCACCGGTGAAACCTCGAAAGAAGACCTCTTCCTAAACGACAGGCTTTTATCGTCGCAACCTGTATTTGTCCATTAAAATGGACACCAAACAAACAAACAAAATCCTCTGAAGATGTAATATGGCGGCTACCCATGATTGTTATGAGACACTTTTTTTTCTCCCCTCTCTCAGCTCGGAACAGCAAGCAAGGTTCACAACAACAACAAACAACACCCATTCATTTTCGACCACCATGAAGGTAACCACATTCGCCTCAGGATGATAAGGCCACTTGAAAAACCCATGATTGGGATCGGTGGAGAGGTAAGCCCATTGGGGTGAAAAGTTACATCGAAAACCCAAAAGGAATCGGGAAATGAGTGTGGGCGTTCTTACCCCGTTTGACGGAAAATTTTCCCACCATCCATTAGACATGAGGGTGGTCTGGGCGCCAGTCTTTTCGGATAGACGATAACGAGGTCCTGTGTTTACACGTATATTTAGCGCAGTAAAAAAAAAACGGCAACAAGAGTTTCCCTGCAAAATCTTAGAAAAAAAGCCACTCTGATAGAAAACAATACAGTCATAAAAAAAAAAAAAAAAAGGTGAAGGTGCGCAGCGTAAGTGGCGACGCGCTCTCCCCGGGGAGAGCAGCACGAATTTCACGGGTGAAAAAAATTCCGTGACTTAAGTGGTAGAAATAAAATCTGAGCCTTTGATTTTTTGCTTTACAAGATCCGCTATATAAATTCCATACATTTTAATTTTTATTTTAGCAAACTTGTCAGCCAGTGTGTCTTTGCAGTCTCACGGGGATTCCCAGGTAGGAAAAGAGTGAAAAATAAGTGCTATTATAATATATATAAAATATATATATAAATAAATACTGTGATGACCCCCCTCCCCCCAGTTCCTTTGGGTGGACTAAAACCCAGGCCCCCTGTTCGAACGATGCAGAACATCTTGCGCACACGTTAAACCTGTTTCGCTTTTCGGAAATAGGCCCCCTTGTGTGCCGGGGAAACAGAAAACAAAATTTACAAAACCCATACACAGGAACTGGGGTAAAAAAAAAAAAAAAAGCAATAAGTGCTAATTTCAATCCGGATATAAAAATAAATAAAAAAAAAAAAATAAAAATTTTATATATGGGGACCCCGGTTTTTTATCGGGGAATCCTGACCAAACATGGGACGAGGTATTGTCTGTTTGTTGCAGGAAGAAAACGTATCCGGAGGTGAAGTTCCTCACCTACAAAGATCGCAAAAGAATACTGGTAAGTCTGCCTCTGAATGCAAGACATTTTCCGTCATCATCATCATCATCATCATCATCATCATCATCATCATCATATTTATCGTCATAGTAGTAGTAGTAGTGATGGTAGTAGCAGTAGTAGTAGTAGTAGTAGTAGTAGTAGTAGTAGTAGTAG
>CM054165.1:38645559-38660559 GCA_028751875.1 Rapana venosa
CAAAAAATGTTTAGCTTGTGAGACCTTTAACATTTTGAGAGGTCATGGTTTGTTATCATGTACAAAAGGCAGTATTTTTAAAATTTAAAAAAAAAGAAGAAAAAAAAAAAGAAATGAAAAAGAAATAGAGCGGAAAACATACATGTACATAGGTAAAATTGTGACTTGTGTGGAGAATGGTGGTTTGATTGGGGGGGGTGGTGTTTTTAAAAAATGTTTTTACCTTACAGGATCTGCCACCTTTTTGAGAGGTGTACCCTTATCAGGTCAGGGGCAGGTGTACTTAAAAATTTTTTTTTTTTTTATATTAAAAAAAAAATGTTTTAATTATTGGGCTAAAGAACGTGAATACATGACTTTGATTGAGGAAGGGAGGAGGTGGTAGTGGTGGTGGGTGGGTGGGGGGTGTATAAGGGTGAGAGAGACAGGGGATGTTAGGAGAGATTTGTTGAGCGCTTTGATTTGTTGCTTTACAAGATTCAGCGCTATATAAATTCCATACATTATTATTATTATTATTATTATTATTATTATTATTATTATTATTATTATTATTTAGTTTTTGAGGTTGTAAATCTTTTGAAAGGTATGCTCTGTATCCAGTAGAGAGCATGAACAGTAAAGATCAGAAATAATGAAAACATGTAAATTTATATATATATATGACTAGGGGTTGGGAGGAGGGGGGGGGGTGAGAGTGGTTGAGAGGGATGAGGGGTGTTAGGAAAGAGGCATCTAAGTGTTGACTGTATTGGGTTCTTAACCTTGTGAAAATATTATTATATATATATATATATATATATATATATATATATATATATATATATATATATATATATATATATATATATGTATGTATGTACATGCACTGTATGACTATACTAAGCAATAAAAGTGAAGAATATTTATAAATGTATGACTTAGGGGTGGGGGAGGTGGTTTCCTAAGGGTGGATGGAAAGGGGTGGGAGTAGGGTTAAAAGGCTATAATTGTATGTAAGGGTGGCTAAAAAGAGAAAAGGGGGGAGGAGGGAGGGAGAGAAAGACAGGGTGGGGAGGGTTAAAGGGGTATCAAAATAGGAGATTATTATATACTGAGAAAACAAACATTCAAAACAACGACAGCAGCAACAAAAACAGGGAGATTGATTGATTATTTGTTTCATTTATACCACTTTCAAGTCATGGCAGATTTCTCGGCATGAAATTCGGGCTGCCATTTTTTGGGGGGAGAGTGGAGTCGGCACTGATATTAACTCTAGAGGAAAAATCCTCTTGAACGAGATTCAAACCTGGGTCAGCAGATCACGAGGGCATCAATCTAACCACCAGGATATCCCCTTCCTTCCCCCACCACTGTATACACACACATGCACAAACAACACAAACACAACACACAGTCTAGAGGGATGGGGGATTGTTGGCAGGAATGGAGAGTTTGGGGGTGTTAGAAGGGAAAACTGTGTGTACATTCTTTTGTGTGTGTGTGTGAGAGAGAGAGAGAGAGAGAGAGAGAGAGAGACAGACTGTGTGGTGTGTTGTTTGTGCATGTGTGTGTATACAGTGGTGGGGGAAGGAAGGGGATATCCTGGTGGTTAGATTGATGCGCTCGTGATCTGCTGACCCAGGTTTGAATCCCGTTCAAGAGGATTTTTCCTCTAGAGTTAACATCAGTGCCGACTCCACTCCCCCCAAAAAGTCCTTCGGATGAGACAATAAACCGAGGTCCCATGTGCAAATGCATGTAGAACATCTTGTGCACATGTTAAAACCTGTTCCGCTTTTTGGATGAGTAGGCCATTGTGTGCTGGTGGGGACAGATGACAACATTTACAAAACTGCATACACACAGGGATTGGGTGTAAAAAAAAAAAAAGCACACGAGTGCTTATTCCATTATCCTCGATATATAACAGAATTGTATGTTTAAAAAAGGATGTGAATGTTAGTGAGGGCAGGCAGGGAGGGAGCCAAGACGTTGCAGAGGCGTCTGTCTGTTCACGGGAAAAGCCAGTCAGGGGAAAGGGTAGGATCTGACTGGTGGAACACTGTAGCTCAGAGGTACAGAACACAGAAACACGGACAGCACATGATGTCAGTGTGGGGACATGGAACCTGCAGTGTGTGTAGTGTAGGCCTGGTGCTGTACTGACCCGCCTGTTTAGACATGTATATGTTTGCCTGTCCTGTTCGACGATGTCCTCCAAAACAGCAGAGGAGGCAGCTGCTGTTTTGGAAACTGGGCAGCAATTTGATTATAGTGGAGATGCCTTGCCCCACAGTACATCCCCACTCTCTCGGCCAAGTGGGCATAAGGACAGTCAGCGTTGGAGATGCTTTCCAAAGGCCAACCAGCCCCCAGGGCTCCAGCACATAAGGACTGTGCGAGTCAAGCCTCCTAGTCAGTCATAGTCGATCACTAAAGACTAAGCTGTAAAGTGGAATTCCATGAGTGGGAAAGAAAGCCACTGGTCATGCAGCCTCTCACTGTGCTGTTGTTGCCCCCAAGCGTCAATGGTTTAATCAAGAACTGTGATAAACCCCAGGCGCAGTATCCAGCAGATCTGATGACACTGTTTGACAGTATTTGGTTTCTGAAACAAAAACTATCCGAAGGCAGATTTTTTTTCCATGTAAAATTTCACAGTAAGAACTATTTTTTAAAAAAACCCAACCACAACCCGCCAAACGAAAATGCGAAGAAAAATATTCTAGTGTACTTGTGCAGGCTACCAGTTTCTCTTTCGCTGTTCAGTTTTTTCCCGTCCCTGTGCCTGGTAAGACAGACGAAGAAAGACCTGGACAAAGAACTATGAAAGACTGCACTGGCCTGGACATGGCTGTGTGTGTTGTGGTGCTGCAACAGGCTGAAGACAGGCTGAAGACAGGCTGAAGACAGGCTGAAGACAGACAGACCAGCCTGGAGTAAAATTGTGGCCACCATAGCGTTATCCTGTTCTCCCCCCTCCCCCCACCCCCTATCCCCCATGTGGGGATGCCAGGGGCCTGTCAGTATAAATAGTATCCCCTCTCTCCTGAAAATTCTGTGCTAAGAGTTCCCTCTTTTCTATCCCTCTCTTTGTTTCTGCTCTTGTCCCTTTTCTTCCTGTCAGTTTAAATTTTTTTTTATATTCTTTTATATCGAAGATAATGGAATAAGCACTTATTGCTTTTTTACATCCAGTCCCCGTGTGTATACAGTTTTGTCACCTTCTTCTTGTCTATTTTATGCCTTCTTTGTCCATTCTCCTGCCTTTTTTAAAATAAAAGAAAAATCCAGAAAGACTTCAACGATAACATAATTAACAATTCTCTCCAATACCCAAGTGGAGTGTGCTGGGCCTGACTTGCCAGGCGTCTAATGGCGTTTTCACTCATATGCCAGACAGGTTGTAGCGTGCTGTCTGAGCGTTCGACTCAGAAGATATGTCATCCATCTGTTAGGTGGTAGGAACAGCATGCACAGTTGGGATCATCGTCAATGGAAGCCTCTCACCTGGTGTGTGCAGCGTGTGATGTGCAGGTAACCATCAAGCATCTGCTTTTGGAGTGTCCAGATGTCCAGGACATTAGGCACTACAAGCATTTTACTGCAGACTGCCTAAAGATCCTTTTTCGTGATGTTCCACCAGACACCATTTTAACTTCTTGAGAGAATCGGGATTTTTTTTCCATCTGATATGAGTGAAAGTGTTGTAGTTAGTCACTAAGAACAAGGTTGTTTTAAAGGAATCTGGTTTTGGGGTTGTTTTTTTTCATTTTATGTGTGGTTGATGTGGTTTTTTCCACAACGCGGTACCCGTCCTGGGTTGACCCTTATGGTTGGCCAGGGCGTTGATAAAGCCATCAGCGCCTGGGCTTTATCACAGTTCTTGATTAAACCATTGACGCTGGGGGCAACAGCAAAGTGAGAGGCTGCATGACCAGTGGCTTTCTTTCCCACTCATGGAATTCCACTTTACAGCTTAGTCTTTAGTGATCGACTATGACTCTCTGACTAGGAGGCTTGACTCGCACAGTCCTTATGTACTGCAGCCCTGGGGGCTGGTTGGCCTTTGGAGAACATCTCCAACGCTGACTGTCCTTATGCCCACTTGGCCGAGATAGTGGGGATGTGCTGTGGGCAAGGCATCTCCACTATAATCACATTTCTGCCCAGTTTCCAAAACAGCAGCTGCCTTCTCTGCTGTTTTGGAGGTCATCGTCGAACACGACGGACAAACATACAAGGAAGGACAGTAGAGTTGGTTTTATACCCTGTTTTAATCTGTATGTAGCTGCACAGTTTTATTCTGAGATTTAGAATTTGACAAGGTGACAACAGCCCCGATTTGGCCTCTGTGGTGGGCGGGGTTATAAACAACATGATTGGATCGGATTGGATTGGATTGGATTGGATTGGATTGGATTGGACGTGTGGTTGGTTGGCTGGCTGCAGGTGACGGGCGGGGCAGGGTTCGTGGGGTCGCACCTGGTGGATCACCTGATGATGGAGGGTCATGAGGTCACCGTGGTGGACAACTTCTTCACCGGCCGCAAGAGGAACGTGGAGCACTGGATCGGCCACGAGAACTTTGAGCTGTTGCACCACGACATCGTCAACCCCTTGTACATTGAAGGTAAGATGGGGGAGGAGGGTGTGGGGGTGGGGGGGGGGGGGTGAATATGTGTACGTGTGTATGTTCAAGGGGGAGGGGGGGTGTACGTGCACACTGTGTGTGTGCATTCTGTACGCCTGTGTGTGTGCGCGTGCGCGTGTGTGTGTTGTGCCCATGTGTTTGTGTGTGTGCACATGTGCATGTGTGTGTGTTTGTGCATGCTGTACATGTGTGTGAGTGTGTGCGTGCTGTACATGTATGTGCACGCGTGTGTGCGTGTTGTGCCCATGTGTATGTGTGTGTGCTATACATGTTGTTGACTTTTGCTTTAATTAGCATCCTTCCAGTTTAAGTAAGTGATATGATAATAATAATAATGTATGGAATTTATATAGCGCTGAATCTTGTAAAGCAAATCAAAGCGCTCAGATGACTTTTTTCTTTCTTTTTAAAAAAAAAATATCGAGGATAATGGAATAAGCACTCGTGCTTTTTTACATCAGTCCCTGTGTGTATGCGGTTTTGTAAATTTTGTAAATTTTCCCAATCAAACTAAAGCTCTACAAAGCCCTAATTCAGACTATCCTGCTGTACGGAAGTGAAACCTGGACATTGACTGCTGAAACAGCAAAGCAAATCCAGTCATTTGAAACAAAATGCCATAGAAAACTGCTGGGCATATCCTGGAGAGAACGAAAGACCAATGAATTTGTCAAGAGTCAAATAACACGGCTGGCAGGTTCACAGGAACCCCTTCTCACCATCCTCAAGAAGAAAAAGCTGACATGGTTCGGCCACATCACCCGCCACAACACTCTGCCAAAAACAGTACTGCAGGGAACACTCAAAGGTGGCAGAAAGAGGGGAAGACAGAACAAGTCATGGATGGACAACATCAGAGAATGGACCAGGATGAATGACTCGGCACTACTGCGCAGAGCCGTGGACCGAGATGGATGGAGGAGGCTTACCACGGCATCGTCTTTCGTGTCTCCCCCACGACCGCCAAGGTCACGGGACTGATGATGATGATGAAATTTTGTCATCTGTTCCCTACAGCACACAATGGCCTACTCTTTTGAAAAGCGGAACAGGATTTAACATGTGCGCAAGATGTTCTGCATGCGTTCGCACACGGGGCCTCGGTTTATAGTCTCATCCGAAGGCTTTGAATTCGTTTGTTTTTTTTTTGGGCAAACTGGGGAAAAAAGGGGGAGGGGGCTGGGATTGAACCCAAACCTCCGGTTTACTTGTTTGGGAGGCGAACTCTTAACCAGCCTGCCCCCTTCCTTCCCGTTGGGAATGATGTTGTGTTGTGCTGGCTGTGCATTGCCAAAAGTGTGCGTGTGTGCGTGACTGTGTGTGTGTTTTTGGTGTGCGTGCGTTGTGCAGCGTTGTGTGTGTTTGTGCTGGTGTTGCATACTGTACATGTGTGTGTGTGTGTGTGGTGTGCGTGCGTGTGTGCATACTGTACTTGTGTGTGCTGCGTGCGTGTGTCATACTGTACTTGTGTGTGTGTTGTGTGTGCGTGGGGTGCATACTGTACATGGTGTGTTGTTGTGTACATACTTACATGTTGGTGTGTGTGTGTGTGTGTGCATACTGTACATGTGTGTGTGTGTGCGTGCGTGTGTGCATACTGTACATGTGTGTGTGTGTGCGTGTGTGTACATACTGTACATGTGTGTGTGTGTGCGTGCGTGTGTGCATACTGTACATGTGCGTGTGTGTGTGCGTGCGTGTGTGCATGCTGTACATGTGTGTGTGTGCGTGCGTGTGTGCATACTGTACATGTGTGTGCGTGCGTGTGTGCATACGTACATGTGTGTGTGTGGGGGTTGCGTGCGTGTGTATACTGTACATGTGTTGGTGTGTGTGTGCATACTGTACATGTGTGTGTGTGCGTGTTGCATGCTGCACATGTGTGTGTGTGTGCGTGCGTGTGTGCATACTGTACATGTGTGTGTGTGTGTGTGTGTGTGCATACTGTACATGTGTGTGTGTGTGTGATGTGTGTGTGCATACTGTACATGTGTGTGTGTGTGTTGCGTGGTGTTGCATGCTGTACAGTGTGTGTGTGTGTGTGCGTGCGTGTGTGCATACTGTACATGTGTGTGTGTGTGTGCATACTGTACATGTGTGTGTGTGTGTGTGTGTGTGTGTGGTGCATACTGTACATGTGTGTGTGTGTGCGTGCGTGTGTCATAACTGTACATGTGTGTGTGTGCGTGCGTGCGTGTGTGCATACTGTACATGTGTGTGTGTTGTGTGTGTGCGTGCGTGTGTGCTATACTGTACATGTGTGTGTGTGTGTGTGTGCGTGCGTTTGTGCATACTGCACATGTGTGTGTGTGTGTGCGTGCGTGTGTGCATACTGCACATGTGTGTGTGTGCGTGTGTGCAAACTGTACATGTGTGTGTGTGTGCGTGTGTGCATTCTGTACATGTGTGTGTGCGTGCGTGTGTGCATACTGTACATGTGTGTGTGCGTGCGCGTGTGCATACTGTACATGTGTGTGTGTGCACATCTGTCGTGCAGTGGACGAGATCTTTCACCTGGCCTGTCCGGCATCCCCACCCAACTACATGTACAACCCCATCAAAACCATCAAGACCAGCACCCTGGGTACCATCAACATGCTGGGTCAGTCAGTGAGGGCTTGTCTGGCTGTCTCTCTGTCTGTCTGTGTGACTGACTGCTTGTCTGTTTGTCTGGCTGTCTGTTTGGCTGTTGGTTTGTTTCTGTCTGTCAGTTGTTTTTTCTGCGTCTCTCTGTCTCTGTTTATTTCTCTGTCTGTCTGTCTCTGTCTGTCTCTCTCTCTCTCTCTCTCTCCATCTCCTCTCTCTCCTTCTCTCTCTCTCTCTCTCTCCTCACTCTCTCTCTCTCATCTCTCTCTCTCTCTCTCTCTCTTCTCGTCTCGTTACTATGTCAGCTTTCAGTCTCTCTCTCTGTCTCTGTCTCGTTCTCTTCTCTCTCTCTCTCTCTCTCTCTCTCTCTCTCTCTCTCCTCTCTCTCTCTCACACCACACACACACACACCACTTGTGGTGTACATGTGTGTGTGAGGGGGGGGGGGGGAGGGAACAGTTGGTTGTGGGTTTTTAAATTTTATTCTGTTTAGTCTTCTTTGTTTGTTTTGGTTTGGTTTTTTATTGTTGCTTGTTTTGTTTATGACGGATATTTTTTTCAAGATTTTTGAATTATTTGAATTGTATGGTCTCATATTTTTCTGGGTATTTTGTTTTGTTTTAATTCCACATATGCATATGTTATTGGGTTTTTTTGTTTGATTTGTATAGTTTACCATAGATTAGGTTTTTTATTCTATGTCTGCATATACATTATCTTTTTTTTCTCACTTTTTTTGTTCTTTCTTTAGATGGCTTGATGAAAAAAAGCAAATGCACTGCTTATTCAATGTACCATCTGAAAATAAAAGTTTGACTTTGACTTTGACTTTGACACACACACACACACACACGAGTCCCATGCATGTGTGTGCGTGTGCGTGTGTGTGTGTGTGTGCGTGTCCCATACATGTGAGCAGCCTGGATGAATAGACTTGTAAGATGAATACATAGAAACACAGATTAATATCTGTGTGTTTACCTCTTTTCTCCTAGGAGGCTTGAATTTTGTCGTCAATAAAGTGGCCAGGTCATGATGAGTTTCCTATTTATTTAAGCTGAGGCAGGTATGCTCCCCTCAATCGCTTTTTCATTAAAAATGTAATGTCCATGTTCTTGCACGCAACCTTTTCGAATACATATTACTTGTGTTGTTGTTTGTTGTTGATTTTTTAAAAAATAAAAATGATTTTCTTTCTTGTCAGTGTGGGTTATCTTTTCATACCAAGAGCTTATCAGAGAACATAGCATCAGAGCTCATTTGAACACTGTTGTTGCTGTGTGTTCGGTGTTTTTCGTATTTCAGTTAAATATGATGTGATACAACGCCGTGCATTAATTACTTATCATATGTCTGCATGCATGTGCATAAACAACAAGTGCGTGCATGTTATGTATGTATGTATGTGTGTGTGTGCATGTATGTGAATGCCATTTGCAACTCACATGCATACAGATAAGGACACATCACTCGCATGTATACAGGTAAGGACACATCACTCACATGTATACAGATAAGGACACATCACTCACATGTATACAGATAAGGACACATCACTCACATGTATACAGATAAGGACACATCACTCACATGTATACAGATAAGGACACATCACTCACATGTATACAGATAAGGACACATCACTCACATGTATACAGATAAGGACATCACTCACATGTATACAGGTAAGGACACATCACTCACATGTATACAGATAAGGACACATCACTCACATGCATACAGATAAGGACACATCACTCACATGTATCACATGGTAATACACACACCACATGTATACATGACACATCACTCACATGCATCATAAGACACACACACATGTAACACATGCATGACTACATACACACACACATATGATACAACAATGCATGCATGCACATTTGTGCATACTCACACACACAGACACAACACCACAAATGCATGCACACACAAACACACTCACACAAAACCACATATACACACATATGCATGCCCGTACGCATGCACACACACACACACATCCTGTTTGCACGTAGGCACGCATGCTCTTACACACATAACTAACACACACACGCACGCACACGCACACACACACACACACACGCACACGCAGACACTGTTTCAGATATATCCCTGTATATTTTCACACACCCCTACTTCTAAGCACGGCACGGGATAGCTCAGTGGTCGGAGCACTCGCTTCCCCTACCAGCCAAGTTAAGCAGCGTCGAGCGTGGTTACCACTTGGATGGGTGACCGTTTGCGCCACGCCTTGGCTTCAGTACAGTTCCCCCAGTTCACCCAGCTGTAAATGGGTACCTGCCCTCTTTAGGGTCAGGGAAGGTAAAGCAGCGAGGGAGAGGATATGGGCGCCGCCCTCAATATGCTGGCCCTAGAGAAGTGAGGTCTCTGACGCCTCGCTCCCCTACGACCTTATAGGTTGTGGGACTCCTTTACCTTTACCTTTACTTCTAAGCACCTTGGATTAACATACTGACTCTGCCATGAAAGTTGAGAGAGAGGCCCTAGGACGGTGAGGGAAAAACCAACACAACCCTCTCTGCCAGAAAAGCTGTTTTCCTGGTAAATAACAGTAATGCACTTGTTGTTGTTGTTGCTTTGCCGGCCGTTCCTCAGGCCTAACACCCAAGGGGTTACCCAGAACATGCACTCTGTCTCTCTCTTTCTCTCTCCTTCTCTCTCTCTTTCTCTCTCCTTCTCTCTCTCTCTCTCTCTCTCTCTCTCTCTTCTCTCTCTCTCTCTCTCCTCTCTCTCTCTCCTCTCTCTCTCTCTCTCTCTTTCTCTGTCTCTGTCTGTCTGTCTGTCTCTCTCTCTCTCTGTTTGGGGTTTGTTTGTTTTTTGGTTTCCATTACGTTAAATGCATCATGTGGTTTTTATTGTATTTATTTGTATTTACAACAGAAAGCCGTGTATAACCCCCCTTGTCAATAGGCCACATTGGGCAATGACAATAAATTGGTCAAAGCGTCTCTCGTTCTCTGTCTGTGGTCAAAGCGTCAAAGCGTCTCTCGTTCTCTGTCTGTCTCTCTCTCTCTCTTTCTCTCTCTCTTTCTCTCTCTCTCTCTTTCTCTCTCTCTCTCTCACATCCCACCTGGTAATCACCTGTAAGACTGTAAGTACATACTGGATGGAGAACTTGAACTCGAACTCGGAAAGATTTATTCACAAAAAGGCCATCGGCCCATACATGAAGGAGGGTTGCCGAACTGCTTAGTATTTTAGTGAGAAAAATAAGTAACACAAAAAACCAAAATGTTATTGTATACCCACAACTACCACAATAAAAATCAGTTCCAAAAAATATGACTTTTAAGAAACCAAGATATCTCTTATTCTAAAGGCTTTACACAAATATAAAGCAAGACAATCTCAGGGTGACTAGATGCCCATGAGTAGACAGAATCTAAATAGATTAGGCTGTCTACTAAACTTTACCGGAATGTAATTCTGTCTTACATCTTCTAATACTGGACAGCACAGCACAAAATGCACTTCATCGTCCACTGTTTGCTTACATAATGGGCATACTGGATGGAGAGAAGTTTTGTGTGTGTGGTTGTTGTTCAGCTACGTCGCTGTATAGGCAGCCATACTTCAGCTGGAAAGTTGGGTTTTTTGTTGTCTTCCTTTAGGTGAAGGGTGCAGGTTGTTATGTTAAGAGTTTGGTAATAGCAACACGACATTTCAGAACGTAACAACACTTTGGTAATTTGTGTCATCCTCCACATAATGAGCTGCATTGCACCACAGGCCAGTTTTTAGTTATTGGCATGTTAGTTTATTAATCTGCAATAAAAAGGCTGTTTAATACCAAAAAAAACCAGATTGAAAATAGGACAATAATTCTATGAACAGTTATTACAGATTAAAATGACATACTACGGGACTTCACAAAATAAGAAATTGACCAAATTTAGCATCGTAATAGGTGATCAGAATGAGGGATTGGGTAATTTTGAAACATGTGTAAAAGCAAAAGGAAACAAAGTTACTCCTTGATATTTCATTTCAAGGTAGAATAATGGCGAAAGTTTTACAATCAATCAAATCTCAAAATGACAACCTGACCCCCACCTGCTTAAATGGCTCCTAGTGGAAAAGTGAGTCAGGTGCTAAGTGACTCATTTTGTGGTGGAGTGTCACATCTCTATAGGCGTTGACGCTTTGCTTGCATCAGTGACTGACACAGCTCGTGGCTTTGATGGTGCATTTTTACAGGTCGGCCATTTTGACGAAGCAGCCATCATCAATCTTATGCAGGAAAACATGCAGTCACGCCTAGGGGCATCATGAACTTTTTTTTTTTTATCGTATGCAGCATAAATGATGCCTTTTATTTATGATTCATTTCACAGTGTCACACATCCAACGCATCATTTACACAGCTCAGTGAGCATGCACACATACACAGAGAGATACTGTGTTCTCTAACATGCAACTTGACAGCAAGTTTACAGGATTTATGTGTTTTGTATAAGCTCTCTCACTCTCTCTTTTCTCTCTCTCTCTCTCTCCTCTCTCTCTCTCTCCTCTCTCTCTCTCTCTCTCTCTCTCTCTCTCTCTCTCTCTCTCTCTCTTATTTTTTTGTTTTTTTGCAAAAATATGCAGACTGGATTTCAAGGTTCTGAATTTGCATTTTATAAGCTCTCTTTTCTGAGTCAGAGGCGGAAGTGGTATGATTTCCTTGGTTTAAACTTTTTTAAAATAACTGCTGTGTATAAATTGATGGGGTTTGTTGGTTGGAAAATAGATATGGGCGTTGCTTTTGTGAAAAAGACTTGCTGTGTGAATAGAGTGTAAAACAATCTTAGAGTTTTGAGATGCATTTGTTTGGGGGGGCGGGTGGGGGGTTGTTTTGGTTTGGCTTGGCTTTTTGGGGGGTGGGGTGGGGTGTGGGGTTGCTGTTGTGTTTTTGTGTGTGTGTGGGAAGGTGGGGGGGGGGGTCTTACCTTTTGTTTGTATTTGTGCCTTTTTCGGGAATAAAAAAAAAAACCCACTGGAGTGCTCTCTATTACACATTCATTTGTTTATTCTTGCTTTCAGTCATTCTTTCATTCAATCAATCATTCATTCCCAATTCATTCATTCTTGCTTTACTTTTCTTTCTCTAAATTCTTCCTTTTCTTTCATGATCAGAATCCTGATTTGAAAAGACAAAAAAAAAAGTCAACATGCCGTGACATGACGTGACGTGACGTGACGTGACGTGACGTGCCATGACATGACATAACGTGCCGTGCCGTGACGTGCGTGTTTGTCTGTCTGGTTGCAGGTCTGGCAAAGCGTGTGCGGGCAAAGCTTCTCCTGGCGTCCACATCAGAAGTGTATGGAGGTGAGATGTCGTCGCTGTACATACATACCGTCCCCACCTTCAGGACATCCTGCGCTAGGAATTTGCCCCCCTTTCTATCCCTCTCTTTGTTTTTTTTTCTGCCTCGTTCCTTGTCCGTCCTGTGGCCTTTGTCTATGTATTCCTGCCTTCTAGGATCCATTCTCCTGCCTTTATTTATTTATTTTATTTTTTGTTTCCCAGGAAGACTTGGAATCAAACGAACGATTCTCACCCACGCTGCAATGGGATGTGCTGGGGCCTGACTGGCCTCTCCCCCCCCCCCCCCCCCCCTTCCCTCCTCCCCCCCCCCCCCCCCACAACCCTCTCACTCCCCAACCCCCCACCTTTCCCCCCCAACTCTTCACACACACACACACACACACACCCAAAAAAATAACAACCAAACAACAACAAAAACCTGCTCTCTATCCACCCAACTCTCCTCCCTAAATCCTTCAACTACCTCCCTTTCTTCCCTCCCCCCCCCCCCCCTTCCCCCCCACTCTCTGTCTGTCTGTCTGTGTTTGTCTGTCTGTGTGTGTGTGTGTCTCTCTCTCTGTGTCTCAGTGTCTCTTATTGTGTATGTTATTGGGTTTTTGCCCACTCTGTGGCATTGTCAATTTCTTCTACGCCAACCATGTATTATGGCCTAAGGCTAAGATGCATTAAATTTCTGAGTTCTGAGTTCTCTCTCTCTCTCATTCTCTGTCTCTCTCTCTCTCTGATTCTCTCTGTCTCTGTCTCTCTCTCTCTCTGATCTCTCTGTCTCTGTCTCTCCCTCTCTCTCATTCTCTCACTCTCTGTCTCTGTCTCTCCCTCTCTGATTCTCTCAGTCTCTGTCTCTCTCTCTCTCTGATTCTCTCACTCTCTGTCTCTGTCTCTCTCTCTGTGATTCTCTCTCTCTCTCATCTCTGTCTCTCTCTCTCTGTGATTCTCTCACTCTCTGTCTCTGTCTCTCCCTCTCTCTGATTCTCTCTCATTCTCTGTCTCTCTCTCTCTGATTCTCTCACTCTCTGTCTCTGTCTCTCCCTCTCTCTCCTTCCTTCTCTCTCTCCCCCCCTCCCCCCCCCCCTCTCTCTCTCTCTCCCCTCTCCCTTTCCATTCCTCTTCTCTCACTTACCCCACTCCCCCCCCCCACCCCACCACCACCACCACCACCACCACTTCTCTCTTTCTGGTTTGTTCATAATGCCTGCCCTTTTCTCACATGTCTCTCTCCCCCTATCCTGTTTCTTTCTATTGCACACATCTTTGTTGTGTGTGTGGTGAGAGAGAGAAAGAGAGAGAGAGAGAGAAAGAAAGAAAGAGAGAGAAAAGAGAAAGAGAAAGAGAGAGAGGGAGAGAGAGAGAGAGAGAAAGAAAGAGAGAGAGAAAAAAGAGAAAGAGAGAGAGAGAGAGAGATAGAGAGAGAGAGAAAAGGGAGGGGGAGGAGGGGGGGGGGAATATAATCCCTTTGCTACCACACCCACCATAAGCTAAGCGTACGGTGAACGCTGTTTTTCTTAGCGATTTAGATCTGGAATTTGGGGGGGGGATGATGGGGTTAAAAAAAAAATCTAACAATGACAAGACCCTGACCTTTGAACTCTGATTGATGTTGTTGTTGACACAACACACAAATCCAACATCATCCAAGTGAAGGGTCCAGGGCCCTAGTGCTAAAATGAATGTGGCCCCCCTCCCTCCCCCTCCCCTTCCCCCCCCCCCCCACCCTTCTTGCTTTTTGCCAAGAAGTCCCAAGTGTGGGGGTCAGTTCCAGCTATAAATAGCACTGGCTGGGATGGGAAGGAATGGATATCAGCAGAGAGTAGCTGAGTTAGCTGTCAGAACCGGGATTGCGAGTGCTTGGAAGAAATGGAAAGACTTGGCAAGTCTGCTCGGAAATCAGAAAATAATAATAATAATAAATGGAACTTATATAGCGCTATATCTTGCAAAGACAAATCAAAGCGCATCTCCCACTGGAGATGAAGCAAATCCCACTGGAGAGACGCTGCCTGATATATAAGGCCTGCATCAGACCTGTTCTCCTGTATGGCTCGGAGATGTGGGTTTTCACAAAAACCGTCGCACGTTTGTTGAAGAGCTGTGGAAACCGAATGCTACGCTACATGACAAAGATCAAATGGGAAGACAGGATCACGAATGAAGAACTATGGAGAATGTGCAAAGTCGATGATCTGAAGTCTGTAGCTAGTACCAATAGACTGCGCTGGTTTGGGCACGTTCAACGGAAAGCAGACCACCACATCATAAAAAGAGCAATGAACTTGGTAGTGGATGATGGAAAGAGACCAAAGGGAAGACCTAGCAAAACCTGGGCTGCCTGTAATTGCAGATGATCTTTAGAGAAAGGGGTAGCATAAATAAAGAGGAGGAAGCTCAAAACAGAGAGAGATGGAGAGAAGGCTCGTCAATGTCAAAC
>CM054165.1:38663059-38665559 GCA_028751875.1 Rapana venosa
TGAAATTTATAATAATTCCCCCATCCCTTCCCTTCACCACACTGACTGTTATTACATTTTGATATGAGATTTTTTAAAATATCGGGTAATATCTTTATTTCATTATATTCCTTTGATACAGACGCATAATATACCGACTGCTATGTCATCGTTTGTTCATTCGTTTCTCAATTCACCGTCTTTTCGCTAAGGCAAATCAGGAGGAATAGAAAGAGGACGAGAATGATAGAGCAGAAAATATTGATAAACTGCATAATATGTCTTTTAGTGTCAACACTTGCACACACACACGCCCACACACACATACACGCACACACGTGCACACACACACACACACACACGCGCGAGCATGCATACACACACTCTCTCTCATGCACATACACACACTCTCTCTCACATGCACATACACACATCACACACACGCACTCTCTCATGCACACATGCACATATACACACATACTCTCTCTCACACATGCACACACACTCTTTATCTCTCATGCACACATACACTTACTCACACACACATGCACACATGTGCTCACACACACTCACACTCACACACACTTACACACACTCACACACACACTCACACACACACACACACACGCACACACACACACACACACACACACACACGTGTCTAATATCACTTAATGTGAATAGACGTTAAATTGAAGAACAACACACACACACACACTTGGAAGGGAACAGATGTTGATCACATGTCTATTAGTATTGCAGTTTCTTTTCCTTCTTTTCTTTTTTCTTTTTATTAAACATTTATACACATGCTCACATTCTGTCATCTGTCTCTCTGTGTCTGTCTTTCTGTCTGTCTTTCTGTCTGTCTGTCTCTCTGTCTCTCTGTCTGTCTTCCTGTCTGTCTTCCTGTCTGTCTCTTGTTCTCTCTGGCTTGTTTGTGCCTTTTTTCTTGTCATTTATCTGTTGTTATTATTGTTGATGACAATGTTATTGTTTTGTACTTCACTTCATTCATTCATTCATTCATTCATCATTTCGTTTGTTTGTTCATTCATTTACTCTTTCAGATTCATTCCAGTAGTCATCCCTTAGTCACTCATTCATTCACATATTTGTTCATCCTTTTTACTATGTCATTCTTTCATGGATTCATTAAATCACTCTGTCATCATCCTTTATTTCATTCATTCACTCACTCACCGAATGATTGATTGATTCATTCATAGATTGATTTGATTGATTTATTCATTCATCCATTCATTCATTCAGTCATCCATCAACTTATGCATTCATTCATTTATTCATTCATACATTCATTTTATTCATTCATCCGTTCATTTATCTACCCATTCTTTCTTAAACTCAACCACCCATCCACATATTCATTCATTCATTGTGTTGTTGTGTAGGAGGTGTACTTGTGTTATGTATTTGAGTGTATTTGTGTATTTATATGCGTGTGCGAACGCATGCAGAACATCTTGCGCACATGTTAAATCCTGTTCCGCTGTTCGAAAGAGTAGGCCATTGTGTGCCGGTGGGAACAGATGACAAAAATTTTTTTAAACGCATACACACGCATACTTTTTTTTTTTTTTTAAAGCGCTTTGATTTGTTGCTTTACAAGATTCAGCGCTATATAAATTCCATACATTATTATTATTATTATTATTATTATTTGGACTTTTTGTTATAGTGTAAAGTGCTTTGTGCCTCCGCCATAAAGGGGAATGAAAGTGCTCTAAAAGTGTCCAGTATTATCATCACTATTATCATCATCATCATTATTATCATCGTCGTTGTCATCATCATCATCATTATCACTATTATTATCATCATCATCAATAAAATCACTGTTATTATCAATATCATTATCATCATCATCATTATCACAATTATTATCATCTTCATCATCATCATCATCACTATTATTATTATCATCATCATTATCAATAAAACCACTATTATTATCATCATCAGCATCATCATCATCATCATCATTATCACTATCATCATCATCATCATCATCAATACTATTATCATCATCATTATCAATAAAACCACTACTATTATTATCATCATCATCATCATCAATATCATCATCATTCGTTCGTTCGTTCGTTCGTTCGTTCATTCGTTCGTTCATGTCTGTTCAGATCCAGAGCAGCACCCACAGAGCGAGGACTACTGGGGTCATGTGAACCCTATTGGCCCGCGCGCCTGTTACGACGAGGGCAAGAGAGTGGCGGAGACCATGTGCTACGCCTACAAAAAACAGGTCGGCTTGGACTGGCTTTGATGGTCTGGGGGCGCACGCACACACACGGGGGACAGGGGGATAGCCTAGTGGTTAGAACACTGCGCTCACAATCTGACGACGAGGGTTTGATTCCCGTTCAAGGGGATATTTTCCCCTGGAGTTTACATCAGTGCAGACTCCACTCTCCCCTAAAGTCTTTCGGATGAGACTATAAACCGAGGCCCCGTGTGCGAACGCACGCAGGACATCTTGCGCACA
>CM054165.1:38670559-38678059 GCA_028751875.1 Rapana venosa
TTGTCTAGGAACCACTGCGATCCCAGGATTTGACCTTCGGATTTTTTTTTTTTTTTTAGCTCAATGACGTCAGCTTGTGTAGGAATGTCGGGCAGCTGGCTTTTCGGCTTTAACCTTCCGCCTACATACATGTCAACAAGCTCATCTCATCTCATCTGCTCCCGTAACCCCCTCTGGGGTCGTAGGGGCACTGCAGTGACGAACGTTGCACCAGCTGGTTCCATTTGCGGTGGTTGTGGGCAAGTGCCTGGGTTGTGGAGAAGCTCTTCCCGGTCTATTCAGTGATGTTGTCTGAAAATTTCATGTACTTGTGTTGAGTACCTGTGTAGTTATGTTTGTTTGGGCTTTTTACCATTTAACACGGACAGAAGCAAGTGATGGTACTTCTCCATCTCATGCTCATGCAGACCTCATAAAAACTTGTCTTTTCAAAGGCAAGACCATGCCCCCCCCCAAAAAAACCCAAATTTTGTTTTTAAAAAACACACCACACTGCATGCAAATCCGACGTAACTCAATCCAGGGTCCAGGGTCCAGTGCTCTATTAGCGCGCCCCTTTCCTTTTAAGGAGGCACCGTGGTCGAGTGGTTTAGGTGGTCAACTCGTGATCCAGAGGTCGCGGGTTCGATCCCCGCTCGGCTCGGTGTTGTGTCCTTGGGAAAGACACTTTACTCCTATTTCCTCACTCCACCCAGGTGTACAAGTGGGTACCAGCTCTGCTGGGGAAGTATCTGGCGACAGACTAGCGTCCTGTCACAGGGGGGTGAAAAAAACCATCAGTTCGCTTAACGCTACAGAAACGGGATAGCCGGCTCTATGGGCCTTCGGCTCGAAAGAAATTTTACTTTACCTTTTTAAAGGCCAAGTGGGTCTTTTTTTGCAGGGTGAGCGAGGGGGGATGGTTCTGAGGGTAAGGGTTGTTGGGGGGGGGGGGGTTGGGGGTTGGAGGTGGGGGGAAAGGGGGGGGGGGGTGGGGGGGGGGTGGGGGGGGGGGGGGGGAACAGGGGGGGGGGGGGGGGGGGGGGGGGATAACCCGACAGGTTGGGGGGGGGGGATAACTGACAGGGTGGGGGGGGGGATAACTGACAGGTTGGGGGGGGGTAACTGACAGGTTGGGGGGGGGGGATAACTGACAGGTTGGGGGGGGGATAACTGACAGGGGGGGGGGGGGGATAACTGGGGGGTAGGGGGGGGATAAGAGGGGGGGGGGGGGGGGAAACGGGGGGGGGGGGGATAACTGACAGGTTGGGGGGGGAACTGACAGGTGGGGGGGGTAAGGGGGGGGGGGGGGTAACTGACAGGTTGGGGGGGGGGGGGGTAAAGACAGGTTGGGGGGGGGATAACTGACAGGTGGGGGGTGGGGGGGGGGTAACGAGGTGGGGGTGAGGTTGGGGGGAGATGGGGGGGGGGGAAGAATGGGGTGGGGGGGGGGGGGTACGAAGGTTGGGGGGGGGGGGGATAACTGACGGTTGGGGGGGGGTGAGGTGGGGGGGGGGGGGGGGATGAGGTTGGGGGGGGGGGGGGGATAACTGACGGGTTTGGGGGGGGTGAAAGACAGTGGGGTGGGGGGATAACGACAGGGTGGGGGGGATACTGACAGGGTGGGGTGGGGGATAACTGACAGGTGGGGGGAGAAGGTTGGGGGGGGGGGGGGCGGGTGGGGGGGGGAACGGTGGGAACAGGTTGGTGGGGTGTCTGAAGGTTGGGAGAAAAGCGGTGGGGATAACTACAAGGTGGGAGCGAGTGGAAAGACGTCGTGGGGGGGAATCTGGTGAGGGGGGGGAAACATGGGGGGGTTGGGGAGGGTAAATCTTGGGGGGGGGTAAAGTCAGGTGAGGGGGAAGTTTGGGGAAAAGGGAAAGTTTGGGGGGGAAGTTGGAGTGGGAGGGGTAAAGTCTTGGAGTGGGGTGGGTAAACGTGGATGAGGAGGGGGTAAAGTCAGGGGGGATGGGGTTGGAGGAGGGAAGGGAGGGAGGGGGAGGGGGAAAGTCTGGGGGGGAAAGTCTTGGAGGAGGGGAAAGTCTTGGAGGGTGGAGGAGGGAAAGTGGGAGGAGTGGGGGGGGGGGGAAGTTTGGGGGGGGAGGAGGGTAAACGTGGGGAGGTAAGTTGAGAAAGGTAAGTTCGTGGAGGGGTAATCTGAGGAGGGAGGGTAAGTCTGGGGAGGTAAAGTCTGTAGGAGGAGGGAAAAGTCGGGAGTGGAATGTGTGGAGGGTAAAGTGGAGGAGGGATAAAGTCGTAGGGAATGTGGGGGAAAGTGGAGGAGGGAGGTAAAGTTGGAGGAGGGAAGTCGGGAGGGTGAGAGTGGAGCGTGGAGAGGTAAAGTCTGGAGGAGGGTAAAGTCGTGGAGCGAGGGAGAGTAAAGTTGGAGCGAGTGGAGGAGGGTAAAGTGGAGCGAGTGGGGAGGGTAAGTCGGGAGAGGTGTCGTTGAGCGGGGGGGCACATATGTCGTCACACGGTGGGCTAACGGTACCTCGGTGTGCAGGGTGAGGCAGGGTGAGTGGATGCGGCAGGAAGGAAGGACACGGTCAGTTGGGATTTCCTCCCAGGGTCCAGTCATCTTCCAGCTCTGCTTTAAGGTGCTGGCACCATGTCCAAAAAAAACAAACAAAAAAAAACAACCAGAAAGAAAGAAAAACACCAAAAGCACTAAACCACGTTTGAGAAAAAAAAGGGTAAAGCAGGATGAGGGAGTGAGAGAGGCTTGTTTATTTATTCATTTATTATTTTATTTATTTACTTTTTCCTTCATGCATTCATTGATGTATTTTTTAAAATTTCTTCACTGATTGATCATTTTTCTAACTTTTTCCCTCTTTTCATCTCAAAACTGCCCCTTCCTTCAACAGCCAAAATCCCATTACGCTGCCAAAGCCTACAACCTGTGTGTGTGTGTGCGTGTGTATACATGTATATATAGGTGCGTGCATTTGAATTTTGTTGAAGCTTTTGATAGTTATTGGCTCCATGGCTCTGTAAGAATATGTTGAATGCAAGCGCTCTGATTTGTTCTTTGCAAGATATAGCGCTGTACAAATTCCATTTATTATTATTGTTATTATTATTATTGTTATTATTGTCATCGTTGTTGTGTGGTTTGTGCACCAGATGGCAGAAGTGAAATTGTGCGAAAGTCAGCGATGCAGGATGACCCCCAGAGACGACGGCCCGACATCAGCCGCGCCAAAAAATACCTGAACTGGGCGCCAAGAGTGAGTCCAAAACGTGCACACACACACACATGCATGCACGCACACGCATGCACGCACGCATGCACACACTCACTCACACACACATACACACACGCGCGCGCACACACACACACACACACACCTACCTTGGGAATGCCACTTCTGGACATGATGTGCCAGAAATTTCCCCTTTTCGATCACTCTCTTTGTTTCTGTCTTTCTCCTCACCGCTCTATCCTCTCTGTCTCTCTCGTGCTCACTCTCTGCCTACCCAGCCCATTCTCCTGCCTTTTTTTCATGCAATCTGAAAAATTTTTCCTGATGAATTTTCTGATGAGGCCAGCAGGCAGACCTCCTGCAGAGTTTAAATTTGTAAAATTATTGTAATCTTTTATATCGAGGATAATGGAATAAGCACTTATGTGCTTTTTTTTACATCCAGTCCCCGTGTGTATGCGGTTTTGTCAATTCTGTCATCTGTTCCCACCGGCACACAATGGCCTACTCTTAGGAAAAGCAGAACAGGATTTAACGTGTGCACAAGATGTTCTACGTGCGTTCGCGTACAGGGCCTCGGTTTATAGTCTCATCCGAAGGACTTTAGGGGAGAGTGGAGTCGGCACAAGCACAGGAGAAGACCAGGCACTACGTATTCTACCCATTATGACTGTGACTAGGAATGCAGAAGAAGAAGAAGAAAAAAAAACTTTGGTATCTTGGAATTGTGTGGATTTTGTTTGTTGTTGGTTTGGTTTTTTCTTTTTATGGGGGATGGGGCATATTGCTGTAGTTTTTTCAGATTTTTGTTTTGTTTGTGTTTGTGGAATATCATTCTTGATGAACTCTCAGTGCAGATGCAAATGGTGACCGAAATTGATAGGCGCAGACTGACATACACTGGTCATGCATTCGGGGACGGGATAGCCTAGTGGTTAGAACATTGCGCTCACAATCTGACGACCCGGGTTCGATTCCCCGTACAAGGGGATATTTTCTCCTGGAGTTAACATCAGTGCAGACTCCACTCTCCCCAAAAGTCCTTCGGATGAGACTAGAAACCGAGGCCCCATGTGCGAACACACGCAGAACATCTTGCGCACACGTTAAATCCTGTTCCGCTTTTCGTAAGAGTAGGCCATTGTGTGCTGGTGGGAACAGATGACAGAATTGACTAAAACCGCATACACACGACTGGATGTATAAAAGCACATAAGTGCTTAATCCATTATCCTCGATATAAAAGAATAAAATAAAATAAATAAATAAAAAATAAATAAAAATGCAAACAGAAGCACACAGCCACAGTTCTGATGATGATGATGAGGATGATGAGGAATGATGATGATGAGGAGGACGACCGTTCTTCAAGCTTGGTGATGGTTTTGAATCCCGTTCAAGGGGATTCTTTTCCCTCCTGCAGTTAACATCAGTGCAGACTCCACTCCCCCCAAAAGTCCTTCGGATGAGACTATAAACTGAGGTCCCGTGTGCGAACGCACGCAGAGCATCTTGTATATGCGTTTAAACCTGTTCCGCTTTTTGGGAGAGTAGGCCATTGCATGCCACTGTGAACGGATGACAGAATTTACAAAGCCACTTAACACACGAGGACTGGATGTAAAAAATCAAAAAAAAATCACATGAATGGCTTGTATTCCATTATCTTCGATATAAAAGAATAAGACAGATAGGTAAAAAAAGAAAAAGAATAAGTAAAACAAATGATGTGAGCAAAATGAGAAGAAAAACATAAAGCAGAATACCCCCCCCCCCCCACCAACCAGTCCATAGATATTAATGCAAATCCACCCAGCTTTGCCAGTGTATACATCAGAAAAACATTCTTTCCCACCCCTCCACCCCCAAAAAAACCCCAACCATCTCCAGGAAGGGTGTTGGGAGGGGAAGGGAGGGCGGAGGGGGCGTAGATAATTTCTCAGAAACGTTCTGAAAATTACTTTGAAACAAATAGTACAGGCGAGTCGTATAAATCTTATAAAACTTTTGGCTTTTTTGGTATCATTTGTCTGGTGTGTATGTGTGTGTACACAACACAACACACACACACACACACACACACACGCACACATACACACACACACACACACCCCACACACACACACACACACACACACGCACACATAACACACACACACACACACTTGGGAGACGGGATAGCCTAGTGGTCAGAACGTTGCACTTGCAATCTGACGACCCAGGTTCGATTCCCGTTCAAGGGGGATATTTTCCCCTGGAGTTAACATCAGTGCAGACTCCACTCTCCCCTAAAGTCCTTCGGATGAGACTAGAAACCGAGGCCCCGTGTGCGAACGCACGCAGAACATCTTGCGCACACGTTAAATCCTGTTCCACTTTTCGTAAGAGTAGGCCATAGTGTGCCGGTGGGAACAGACGACAGAATTTACTAAAACCGCATACACACAGGGACTGGATTTATAAAAGCACACAAGTGCTTATTCCATTATCCTCGATATTTAAAGAATAAAATAAAATGAAGAAATGAAATAAATAAGAACGCCCACATATACATAGGGAGGCACCGTGGTCGAGTGGTTTAGGTGGTCAACTCGTGATCCAGAGGTCGCGGGTTCGATCCCGCTCGGCTCGGTGTTGTGTCCTTGGGAAAGACACTTTACTCCTATTGTCCTCACTCCACCCAGGTGTACAAGTGGGTACCAGCTCTGCTGGGGAAGTATCTGGCGACAAGACTAGCGTCCTGTCACAGGGGTGGTGAAAAAAACCATCAGTTCGCTTAACGCTACAGAAACCGGGATAAGCTCCGGCTCTATGGGCCTTCTGGCTCGAAAGAACATACTACATATATATATATAAAAACTCACCTTTACCTTACCTGCTCTTGCCGTACCTGCAGGTCTCCATGAAGCTGGGGGTGAACCTGACCATCGGCTATTTCCGCAATCGAGCTGCAACGCTCCAAGCACAGCGAGCGCAACTTCCACAAACCAGAGTTCTTCAGGGTGTAGGGCAGGGCCTGCCTGTCTGGGGAACCCTCTGGCGGCCGGACAACAACAGACTGGGCCTGTGTCCCAGGGACCGTCTGTCAGTCTGTCTGTCTGTCTGTCAGTCTGTCTGTCAGTCAGTCTGTCTGTGTCTGGCTGTCTGTCTGTCTGTCTGTCTGTCTGTTCTGTGGTCTCTGCACTGTCTTTGGGAGAGTGAATGAGACTGGAATGGATTATGTGTGAGAGAGAGAGGGCGTGAGGGAGAAAGAGAGGGAGTGAGAGAAGAGAGAGAGAGAGGGAAAGAGAGAGGGAGTGAGAGAAGGAGGGAGGGAGGTAGAGAGATGAAGGGAGGAAGAGAGGGAAAGAGAGAGGGAGTGAGAGAAGAAGAGAGAGAAGGGTGTGACTATGAGAGAGAGAGAGGAGAGAAAAGGAGGGCGGGAGGGAGAGAGAGAAGGTGGTACTAGAGAGAAGAGAGGGAAAAGAGCTTTCATCGACAAAATCAAGGTTTATGTTTTTCATTGTGTTTGACAACATTGTGTGAAAGGAAACTCATTAGTTGTTTGTTTGTTGTTGTTGGTTGTTGTTGTTTTTTTGGGGGGGTGTATTTTTGTTTAGCCGGTCCCCAAGCAAGCTGTACATGATTTCCTAGGCCAGCAGTGACAGCAGACTAAAATGAAGAAAAAAGGATATCACCAGTTTGAATGTAGGGTGAAAAATGAAGGAAAAAAGGATATCACCAGTTTGAATCTAGAGTGAAAAATGAAGGGAAAAAGGATATCACCAGTTTGAATGTAGGGTGAAAAATGAAGGAAAAAAGGATATCACCAGTTTGAATCTAGGGTGAAGTATGAAATTAAGAAACGACAACGACAACAGCAAATCATTGAAAGATTTGTGGATAGTTGAATGCAGAAAGTAGACAAGAAGGAGGTGAAAGGAAGAAAAGGAACAAAGCAGAAACAAAGAGAGGGACAGAAAAGAGGAAATTTTCTAGCATAGAATTTCCAGAGTGAGAATAAGAGAGGGAGCAGGAACATTTTCGACATCATCTTCGTGGTGTGATTGTCGTTGATTGCAAGCCTCTGCAGTACAGAATGAAACCAGGACCACTGAAAACCTGAGGAACAGTGCGAAAGCTTGGTTTGGGGCGCCAGTTTCTGCATAGAAAGAAAGAAGAATGCGTGTCGTTAACGCCTGTGTTTTGTGGATTTTTTTAACAGCCAAATGGTGGGAAATATTTGTTTTGCTTAATTTTTTGCTTTATGTGGAGGGTTGCTTTTTGTTTTGCTTTTTTTTAAGGATTGCTTTTTTGTTGTTGGTTTTTTTTCTTG
>CM054165.1:38683059-38705559 GCA_028751875.1 Rapana venosa
ATTTAAGAGAAGGAGCTAGACACAAGTATGTTTGTGTGTAATTTGGGATAGATGTTTGGGGGTGGGGGGGGATGGGGTTAGTGTGTGTGCGCACAATTGTTGACGTCAATCAAATTGGAGCTACTGTTATCTCTTGCTCATGTCATGTGTGGGGGTGACAGATCAGTTTATGAAAGAAAAGAAAAGATGTTGATGCTGCCCCCTTCCTTGGTGACAAGAGGGTTACGCCTTTGCGGCTGGGTTTTCTGTCATCAAAAATCGTTGGATTGCTGTTCATCAATGCACTGTCAGACAATGGTCAACAACATTTTACATTTTGTTGTTGGTTCGGGGGTTGTTTTCATTGCGGGGGGAGGGAGGGAGGGGGTGAGGGAGAGTGTCGTCTTTAATTTTTCCTCTAGCTAGCTGTGGGTTTATTCATGACAAGAGTTGCTCGCCTTGCAGAACTGAGATGGAGCAAGAGCGCAGTGCCGGGTGCGGAGTAGTATTATGGGATACACCAGCAAGGTGTAGTAGGCTACAAACCCCCGTCACGTGGGGAGGGAGGGAGGTAGGGGCAACTGCTCCAGTGTACACCTTCCATCATGGCGTGCTGCAGAATCAGCACAGCCTCTTCAAGGTCAGGGCCACCACATCCCCCACTGTTCTGACCAGGTTCCATCACTCTGTCGGGTTAGAACTGGGAAACTGAACAACCCCCCCCCCGCCCACTTCTCTGTGAACAAGTGGCGTTGCAGGCAGCATGGCTACTTGCTGTCTTGTTAAGAGGTGTTCCAACACAGGGGACGGGATAGCTCAGTGGTCGGAGCACTCGCTTTCCCACAGCCAAGTTAAGCAGCGTCGAGCGTGGTTACCAGTTGGATGGGTGACCGTTTGCGTGCCTTGGCTTCAGTGCAGTTCCCCCAGCTGTAAATGGGTACCTGCCCTCTTTAGGGCCAGGGAAGGTAAAGCAGCGAGGGAGAGGAGATGGGCGCTGCCCTCAATATGCTGGCCCTAGAGAAGTGAGGTCTCTGACGCCTCGCTCCCCTACGACCTTATAGGTTATGGGACTCCTGTACCTGTCCTGTACCTGTTCCAACACAAACCCCCAGCCTGGCCTCTGGCTATCGGTCATTAGGGGCTACAGTGCTGGCTGATGCGTCAAATCAGTTCAGTCAGCTTACGGCTGTGCTTCGAGGATGAAGTACACAGTCAGATTAGTGGGGGGTGTGGTTTAAGAAAAAATTTTTTATTGTCAGTTTCTCTTTGTGACGGGGGAAAGAGTGCATTTGCAATGATTGTATGGGACACACCTGTGAAGACTTGTGCAGCAAGGCTCTGCTACTTTGGGTGGTGGTAGTAGTTCTCATCTCTTCCTACCTACACTGTATCTTTACGGTGACTTTCAGAATGTATACAGCCTCGTTACACAGAAGCCACATCTCTTCTGATGGTGATCCCTCGTTCACAGCTGTTTCAGAGATGGAAGGTTAGATAGATTCTCTTCTTCTTTTTATCATCATTTTCTTAGTGTGGGTATTTGAGTTGCTTACGAGATAGGAGATGATCTTCTTCTTCTTCTCTCGTTCACTTTCTACACCATCAGATGTGTTTGGGAGAAATAGCGGCAAGTCCTTTCCAGCTCCTCTCGTGGGCCGTACAGCTTGGTTTGCAGGGTGATCTCCGTCAGCCACACAATCTTCCTCAGGTCGCTGAATAGCGTGCATCTCTGATGGACATGCTGATGGGAGATCAAGTATATAGTTACTTGGTTTTCTTTTTTCTGTCTATTTTTCTTCTCTTTTGGGATATGAAGTAAGAACCTGTGGCGATGAGTTTGTGTTTACGGTTTGCAGTGCAGTTTTCATTCTGAGGTATGGGAGTTGATGTGAAGTGGAGTGTGGGAAATATGTGTGCGTGTTTTCCCCGTCTTTTTTGTTGCTGTTTGTTTTTGACCAGGATTACTGCATTTATTGTTTGTTTAATCTGTCCATGCGTCTAGATGTGAGAGCAATGGTTAACCAATACATTCATAGATTGATGATGTGTGACTGTGTGTGTGTGTTTGTTTGACTGTGTGTGTGCGTGCATGCATGTGTGTGTGTGTGTTGAAACTTACTCTGATTTATCACTAACCTACTCTCGTGTTAATTGTGAAGGTGTTGAATGCAAGTGCTTTGATGTGTTTTCACAAGACACAGCACAACATAAATTTCATGCATTCTTATCACCAGTACTACTACACAACACGTCACCCATCATACCACAATCAGTCATTTCCAGTTCTCCATCCATACCGATTTAATCATCAGGTCATGGACATGCACAAAAATGTCCCTGTACTGTCACAAAACAAGAAGTATCAGAATTAAAAGAAAGAAGAGCTGTTAGGCAAAAATAAAATACTTTTACAATCCAAAATGAAAAGGAACAGAAAGAAACAAACAGGGGAAAAATGTACTTCTTCAGTTGTGACTAAACTGTCTACCAACAATAGATTAAAAAAACCAAAAAACTAGCAAAGAAACCCCAAACAAAAGCCAACATAAATATACCTTCTACTTAACTCTTCCGATAATTATTCCCTTCACTTTCAGACTGTCACTGGTTTCCCCATATTTCTCTACATATCCTAAATCTCAAGATGTTTGTCAGCAATCTCGATACACCACTTTTTGTTCTGTTTTTGTTTTTTTAACTTAAAATCTGCGTCATTTTCAACTTGAACTGCAACAACACATTTCAGTTTGAAAAAAGTCACCATCAAAATGAGTAAGAATTCAACCCCTTCACTGCCCAGTGCAGATACACCCTATAGATATGCCAAGGAGAAACATTCATGTATACCACTTGCTATGTCCATGTCCCAATAACTCAGAAACTACTTGAAGAATAATCCTAACATTTTGCCCACTGATAGTATATATATACTGTAGATTCCCCAGAAATGTTCCACTTGTTGGCATATACAGCACACATTTCAGCCCGGAAAATTTCCGGGCATGGGCAGTCAAGTGGTTAAGAGAAGCTATCAAACAAAAATACCCTAAAAGTTATAAAATACAAAGCAACAGGGAATATTTAAAAAATGTTTTAAAAAAAAAAAGAGTTTGTATTCAAATCCTGATTACAAATGAAAATAAAAGCATTTCCGTTTTCTCAGTTCCATACACCAAAAAATCCAGAAAAATTATAAATCCATAAAATTTATAAACTCATACATTAAAAAAAAAAAGTTTAAAAAAAAAGATAAACTGATAAATTCTATCATCCAAAACAAACAAAAAAAGAGTCCAAAAATAAAACACACATTTGTATATTCATGAGCAAGCACAAGCACACACAGATTGGACTGCAAACACAGGCACATGCAATAAGTGTGGAACACCACATAATACAGGAACACAAAATAAATTATACAGAATATCAAATGGAACAGCAAGCAAATTAGCGATACTTGTACATGGGTGGGGGAGGAGAGAAGAGTAAAGGAGGCAGCTTCCATCAGAGGAGACATAACCTAGTAACCTGGCAACAGAATTGTAGATTTTATATATATATATATATATATATATATCTTTGTGAGATTCACTTTCTATGAAATTTGCCTTTTTGAATAACATAAATTATTCCAGTCTACAAAATGATGTTGCTGCTATCATTTTTAAAACTCACACACATGCATAAACACACACACCAGTTTTGGTATCTCTCTCTCTCTCTCTCTCTCTCTCTCCTGATTCAGACTATACTAGGTTCTTTGCTGATAAATAACTGTTCATAGCAGCACATGCTTACCACATAACCCAAATCATCATTTATTCACTCGGTGAGAGCAGCATTCAAAGAGTCTATGCACGACTGCCTTCCTGTGTATCCTAAAAACTATGAACGCTGAACACATCATGAAAGCTTAACCATGAAGAGATAGGTAAACTCGTTTGAAGTTAAAAGTGTCCCATAACCTATAAGGTCACAGGGAGTGAGGCATCAGAGACCTCAATTTCTCCAGGGGCCAGCATATTGAGGGCGGCGCCCATCTCCTCTCCCTCACTGGTCTATTTTCCCTGACCCTAAAAAGGCAGGTACCCATTTACAGCTGGGTAAACTGGGGGACTGTACTGAAGCCAAGGCATACAAACGGTCACCCATCTAACTGGTAACCACGCTCGATGCTGCTTAACCTTGCCTGGGAGAAAGCTTGAAGTTACACACACACACACACACACAAAGGGGAGGGGGGAGGTGAAAAGAGGGGATGAGGGAAAGAATGTGAAAAGCAGCAGAAAGAAACGATACAGCAAGACTTTTTTTTCTTTCTTTCTTTCATTGCTTGATCAGTTTTCTCTCTTAGAACACTCGCACAACACCGCACATTTTCCAGTTAACTGTTCGTCGTGATTAGCACACGTGTTTGAATACACCGATCCTGTACAACACTACCTACAATACGAGAAAACTGACAACAACACTTGTAGCTCATTCATCGTCAAAATTGACTGCTGAAAAATACCAGACCAAATTTAACAGACACATTGTCTATGCGTATGAAAAACACAACAATCAAAGACAAAAATCACAAAAGTACAATCCAAAAAAAAAAAAAAAAGTTCTTTTGAAAACAAAAATCTCTACCAGTTTCAAGAAGCAGTTTTAAACAACAACTTGGGTGTATTCTGAACTCTTGTACTGTATATTCAAACAAAATCTGTAATTACCCACACACACAACACACTTCAAATATAAAGCCAATACACTTTCAAAGTTCTTACAACAAAAACAACGAATAAACCAAAAAAACAATCTTGGTCCTAATACATTCCATTCTAGTATCTTTTTTAAAATTATTATTATTAAGTTACTAATAGACAAACGCAAAAAAGCATAAAAGCAACAAAAAGTATCTTGGTTCATTTTCAATCAACCAAAATCATACAGGTACGTGAATGCTAGTAAATTTTTTTCTATTTTCATTTAATTTATTCTTTTATTTTGAGGATAATGGAATAAGCACTCATGTACTTTTTTACATCCAGTACCCATGTGTATGCAGTTTTGTAAATGGCAGCATCCATTCCCACCAGCACACAATGGCCTAATCTTCCGAAAAGCAGAACAGGTTTTAACGCGTGCACAAGATGTTCTGCGTGCGTTGGCACACGAGACCTCAGTTTACAGCCTCATCCAAAGGACTTTTGGGGAGAGTGGAGTCTGCACTAATGTTAACTCCAGAGGAAAAATCCTCTTGAACAAGATTCGAGCCCGGGTCAGCAGATCACAAATGCACGCTGAGAGGACCAAAACACAGGTACGTGTGCACAGATTAGATCCTACAGACATTACTCATAGACAGGAGACAGACTATTTCATTGGAAAAAAAAACACCCAAAAATCAGCTATAGGATGATCTAGAGGCGAAAATGTCATTGCCATTTTCCCCATGGCACATAAAGCATCAGCCACACAAACAAGCGAGCACATTCTAACCGGCGTCCTTTTTCCCCATCTCAGTGTGTGGAAGTGTAGGGTTTGTTTTCTGTGAAGGTGGGGAGACTTCAACTGGGAGACATTGGCTATTGTAAGCAAAAATACAATCGAGCACATCTGAAAATAATATGAACACATTAAAAACAAACACTTTTTTATGTTTTTAAAAACCCATACAATAATACCAGATAACAATTCTTTAAAAAAAACAACCTGTCAAACGTTTCATATCAACCAAACCTAAAAGGACTTCTGAATATGAAAATCAAGTATCTTTGAAAAAGAACACACACTAACACACACACACTCACACATACAATACCACACCAAGCAACAAATCTGTAAAACTATCGAACATTTTGAATCAACTGTTCCCAATATGACTTCCTAACTGAAGACATGCAAGTTCTGTCATTTAAACACCAAAAGTACCAGCATCACTTTAGCCGTCAAAGAATGTGCTAACCTGCCAAGGCAGTGTCAGCCTGCTGGCACTATTCAATTAAAAGCAATCAGTTCAATGCCATTCCTACGACTTGCCACCCTACCCAACAAAGGAAAACTGCATCCTTGCCACCACTAACTTATTCTTTCAACTCAGGACTGACATTTTACAACGTGGCTAACAACACTGAAACACACCAGAAGAAGATGAACTTTGAAAAAGTCATAAAACCACTTGTGAAAGCTAACGATCAGGTAAAATACATAACCAAGACCGTATTGATGAAATAAAAATAAGCAAGGATATTAATCCAAGTCACACTGATGTTACCATTGATCGCTGTCTGGAAAGAAGAAGAATGTCCCCACTGTACACCATGAGCTCACACTATCAAAACCTGCATGCCAAGAAGATCAGCTGTACACAGATAGTATCCCACTGGTAAGTGCAGAAAACAGTTGCATGCTTGCACAGGCACGAAAAACAAACACCAACAAACAGAAGACACCCACACAGAAAACTTGTACGAAACTGAGCGTCTTCATCATTTTTATGTAGTAAAAAAAAGTTCTTCATCTGACAAGTTTAAAAAAAACTACTACTTTGAAATGCTTTTCCGAGTGAAAAGGCATCACCATCCATTTGTCATTTTCTGTTTCTATATGTAGCTTGTACTTTCTGTCAGTACTTTACTTGTGAACATGGATGTCTTCTGTTCAATTTCACTTCTTGATAGCTTATTTTCTGTTTTGTATGTAGGTTACACTTTCTGTCTTTATGTTAAAATGTCAATTTTCCTGCCGGTATCTCCTTGTTGCCACAGTTCTTCTGTAGCTCTACAAAGACGGCGACAAACATTTAAAACAGCCGGGCTTTTTGCCTGTGATTTGAACAAACACCTCGACAGTTCTCAACTTTCCCGGATCAGTCATTCCTTTCCAGCCCAAACTGAACCACTGGACTAGAGCAATTCAAGATCCGATCACTTCAGCAGACTCGTATCTCCACATGTAATGAACGCATAACCACAAACAACTAAGCCATCACAATCACACCACAATACACAACTGGCCTTTTTAAATATTTTTTTTCGTTCTCTCCTCTAACAATCCTACCACGACCAGAACTGCCTGCAGAAAGAGAGAAAAGCCGACTCTGTATCCCCTTCACTCACATTCAACCCTTCTTCTCCGATTCTTCACGCTGCGAAAGAAATTATGAAGACCTTTTTCTCTTTCTTTGGTTCAAACCTAGGGAAATCTTTTTCTGTCCGAGTGAAAATGATGGTTGGAGCCAAGAAGATACAAAGCCTTTTCATTTCAAAAAACAAAAAAAAGAATTTTCTGCTCTCTTGAATCGGAAAGACGTAATCGGATGTAATGGTCGGTGATCTGCTGCAGACATTCAGTATGTTTTTAAACAGCAGCAGAATGACTTACTCAACACATTTGGTTTTGTACAGTAATACACAAGACTGCAGTTTTAAACATGTCTTCCTCCATGACCTGCTAAAAAAAATGTACTTGATTCCTTTCAGCATTGGTCTCTAATCCCTGACCCCAAATCACTGAATTTGGGTTTTGTGTGTGTGTGTGTGTGTGTGTGTGTGTCGGTGATTGTGTGTTGTTGTTTAAATTTTACGTAGTTACTTCTATTTATTTGACGATGGGGAACAAATGGATGGGGTGGGTGTCTTATTAACAACCAAAAAAATAGATAAAAAAAATTAAAATTAACCCTCCCAAAAAACACCAACCAAATCTTTTACAAAAAAAAGTTCACATAAAGAAACTTGAATGTGCAACAGGAATTTATAAACCTAAAACATGTCATGTGTGTGTGTGTGTGTGTGTCTGTGTTGTGTGGTGTGTGTGTGTGTGTGTGTGTGTGTGTGTATGTGTGTGTGTGTATGTGTGTGTGTTCGTATGTGTGTGTGTGAAATCACCCAATCCTTGAGGGCGGGACAGCCCAGTGGTTAGAGCATTGGACCTGTGATCTGAGGGCCCGGGATCGAGCCACCACCCAGGCACCCCTGTTTGAGGGGATTCCACCCTGCAGTTCACATCAGTGCCGACTCCACTCCCCACCAAAGAGTCTAAACTGCTTGCCCACAAGCCTGTTCCACCTTTCGGAAGAGTAGGCCATTTCGTGCCAGTAGGAATGGATGACAACATTTTTTTTTAAAAAGAGTATGCACACAGGTGTAGTGTTTCAGACACCATGCCCTTGAGATACACAGAGGTATGTATAACCTGCCTCCCCTGAATGAAGGCATACGTATGACTGACTTTATGTGTGTGTGTGTGTGCTGAGAATGTGTGTGTGTGTGTGTGTGTGTGTTGGTGTAGAATGTGACTGCCTAGGAAACATACACAGCTGGGGGTGGGAGGGAAGAAACACCAACAAGCCTTAAAAACAACAACAACAACAACACCAACAACAAAAGCAGCCAACAGTGCATCTACAGCTCAAACTCTTGTGGTCCCAACTTATTACCAAGGTGGGGGTGTCTTTGAAAGGAGGAAGGGAACGAGAACCAGCAGTGCCGCTCTCAACTTCTTCCTCCCCTCTATCAAAACTGATTAATTAAAACACATGTTTAAACACACAGAAGGAAGATTAAGACAGAGGAAAACAGTTGGGTCAAGATCATAACATGAAAAAAAAAATACTACTAACATTTGTGTGTGTGTGTGTGTCTATACCACACACCCACACACACAAATGTAAGCAGTATTTTTTTTTTTTTAAAAAGCACCACACCCAAAAAATTTGTTCTCTCTCAAAGTATGTTTCCACATGATTTTATGTTTCCATAGGATTTTTTCCCCCTTTTTCTAAAACTATTTATGTTCACACTCTGTTAAAAAAAGAAATTCAACGCTGTAGACTTATGCTTTTCCAAGAGAAAATATTGGCTGTTGTTCTTCCTTGGACAGGTGATCATTTTACCACGAAAAGAACAGTTTTGCTGGTAGAAAAAGAACTTTCCTGCAGTCAAAAACCAAAACTGATATGGAGTATGTAGTCCTGAAGGTTTGCACACATCTTCTGCTTTTCCCCTGTTTTCTGGCTGGGTTAACTCACTCCTTACGATCCACTGCAACTGCAGGACTTGACCTTCACATTGGGGGGTTTTGTTGTGTTTTGTTTTTAGCTCGATGACGTTTGTACAAAATTCTGGCCGCTGGCTTTTCAACTTTGACCTTCCACCTACATACATGTCCACAACAAACCACTAAAAATTTCATGTACTTGGGTTGAGTATCTTTTTAGTTATGAATTTTTTTAAACTAATCAACACAAGCGGCCAGTATAGAGAGAGATACAGACAGTAAAAACTGGCCAGTAGGGAGTGAGTTAACACCGGCATACAACGATACAGCTCCTTTTCTTTTTTTTGGGGCGATTGTCGTACACGACACAATTCCATTTTTTGTCATTGTAGTACATGACACAATTCCATTTTTTGGTGATTGTATCTACTACACAATACGATTCCATTTCAGGCGATTGTTCCAAACCAAAATTTCATCTCAACACACACACACACACACACACACACACACTGGCAGTAACAGACACAGTCACTGACGCACACCACCACCACCATGGCATCACCTACACCGCCATACCCACCAGGAACCCACCGCCAAAACCCACTGCTAGAAACAGGTTCTGCTGCACGAATTCCCGCAACTGCACAACAACAGAAAAATGCCCTGTACTGTAACCATCAGCGTCAACATGGCTGTGTTCTAGTTTTCATAACGCTGAAGCAAAAGCTGCCATAAGTATACATCTTTATTTATTTATTTATTTTTATATCGAGGATAATGGAATAAGCACTCAGGTGCTTTTATACATCCAGTCCCCATATGTATGCGGTTTTGTGAATTTTGTCATCTGTCCCCACCGGCACACAATGGCCTACTCTTTCAAAAAGCAGAACAGGATTTAACGTGTGCGCAAGACGTTCTGCATGCGTTCGCACACGGGGCCTTGGTTTATAGTCTCATCCGATCTCATCTCATCCATCTACAGACATAATCTACATGTGCCTAATTCAGACCGTTCTTTCTGGTAGAGCACATTATCGTGATAATATAGCGCAACACATTACCATACTTCCTTCTTCTTCTGCGATTCCCTGGTTATGCTCAATTTGTAATCAGGTCTGGATGGCAAAGTCTGCAGTCTGTCCTAGTAGTGACCCCGCTGATCCCTTCAGTATTTTTCCTGTCAGAGCTCTCTCTCTCTACTGGGCTGGGCCACCACGTCTGGTGTGTCAGAGTGTGGAAGGCAGGAGGACAGGACTGCAGGATAATAGGGGAGGAGGGGGGTGTCACGTCTGGTGTGTCAGAGTGTGGAAGGCAGGAGGACAGGACTGCAGGATAGTAGGGGAGGAGGGGGGTGTCACGTCTGGTGTGTCAGAGTGTGGAAGGCAGGAGGACAGGACTGCAGGATAATAGGGGAGGAGGGGGGTGTCACGTCTGGTGTGTCAGAGTGTGGAAGGCAGGAGGACAGGACTGCAGGATATAGGGGAGGAGGGGGGTGTGGGAGGCCTGTGCTGCCACAGGGGCACTGGTCAGTGTGGGACATGTTCAGGCGGTGGAGATGGGACAGGAGCTGGCGGTGTCCTGTCTGTAGTCTCTCCTCCTTCTTCGTCGAACACTCAGACAGCAACTATTGTTGTCTGTTATATGAGTGAAAATGCATCACGCTGCCGTTAAGCGCCTGACAAGTCAGGCCCAGCGCATCCCACTTCAGCATAACAGAGGACTGTTATTTTTCAAGTCTTTCTGGAAAAAAGGCAGGAGGAGAACGGACCAAGAGGCCAGAAACTAGACAAGGGGGAGGTGACAGGAAGAAAAGGAGCGAGGCAGAAACAAAGAGAGTGATAGAAAAGAGGAGATTTCTAGCACAGAATTTCCAGAAGGTGGGGATGCTGTTTATACTGACAGGTCCCTGGCATCCCCACGGGGAAATTTTGCCGTCTGAAGTTGGCAACTTGAGCGGCGGCAGCTGTGTCTAGCTCACCAAAGTCATCTTTTTTATCTCCGGGGCTGATGCCCACTGCTGTTGCTGGTGGTGCCAGGCTTTCCTGAAGAAGCTGGTTTCCAGGATGACCTCCTCGGTTAGGACCATGACCGTAGCACGTTTCATCTGTGGTCTCGTGGCGAGACTGTTCAACAACATGTTCAAGGAAGTTCTTACTTCTGACTAATCCAGCTTTCATTACCCAAGTGAGAAACTGTGACTTGTCAGAGATGTGAATCCAGAATGTAAATGTCAGACATGTCACAGTTTCACATTATCACCAGCCGCCATGGCGTCGTGGTTACGCTTGGGCTCGGTGACAGGTTGGGGTATTGATTCATTAGAGCTTAGGGTGTTTTGATCCGCTGGCTCTACCAAGTAGTTGCGTGTCATGAAGACTGGCACTCCACAGTCAGCTTCATCACTTACGACCATTGTGACTTTGAGAGTGTGCATCAAATTACTGACCAACATAGCAGATGCTGATCTCTCGGGTCCTGGTTGCGTCGGTTATATGATAGTACGTAAGTAACTGTCAAGTTGTCCAGCACAGCACTTCTTCAGCAGTATTATTACGTCATCCTCATTGTCAATGATCATCACGCAATAAAAAAATTAAAATGCCTCTGATTCAGTGGTCCCTGTTGCTCTGGTCTCATGGTGACCTCAGATTCGGTTTCCCCATACACTTCTGTGCCTGTGGTGAGTTTGTGTCAAAGTCTTTGGGGTTGGAGGCTCGCGAGGGACGGTCGTTGGAGAGACGTTGTGGTGGTTGCCACCTCGTGTGGGCAACTCACTCAGTCTGGCTCCGCGACTGAGCTAATACTGTCGTTAGTAGGGGGCTTAGCAGGTGGTGTCCTGCGTATGTTAGCTCAGAACAGGCACCACTGAACACCACCAAAGTGACCCAGCAGCAGTGCAGGGCCCCTCTGGCTGGTGGCCTCACGGCGGCCTGATAGTGATGGGCTCCCTATGGAAATTCCAACCCTGGGGATGAGACATAACAAATCTGGGTATGGCTGTGGCGGGGAGATTGGAATGAGCGGCGTGGGAACAGCAGGACGGGGGACCTCACGGAAGATGAGGCAGCACAAACAAACAAAAAACCACACAAAAAAGTTTTTCTGAGAAAATAATTATGAAATTTCATGTTGATATTCAAAACCTGACTTCAGATCACAAAACATCAACAAAACCCAATATCTGACCCAAAACAAATGAAAACCCCCAAACAAAGCCAGACAAAGGGAAACACCTCACATTTCTAACCATGTCAGGATAATGTCTGTTGGCCGACCTCTGCACCTCTCGCTCTGCCCTCTTGACGGAAGATCGCACACGGTCCCAGTTGATCTGAATGTAGCCCTGGTGCTGTGCTACCTGCCACACACACACACACACATACACACACACACACACACACACACACACACACACACACAACACACACACACACAACACACACACACACACACACACACACACACCACACACACACACACACACACACACACAACACACACCACACACACACACACACACACACACACATACACACACACACACACACACACACACAACACACACACACATACAAAACACACACACCACACACACACACACACACACAAACACACACACACACACACACCACACACACACAACACACACACACAAACACACACACACACACACCACACACACCACACCACACACACACACACACACAACCACACACACACACACAGACACACACACACACAACACCACACACAACCACACACACACACACACACACACACACACACAACACACACAACACACACACACACACAACAACACAACACCACACACACACACACACACACACAACACACACAACCACACACACACACACACAACACACACATCACACACACAACACCACACACACACACACCACACACACACCACACCACACCCACACACACACACACACACACACACACACACAACACACACACACAACACACACACACACCACACACACACACCACACACACACACACCACACACACACACACACACACACAGAGTCATAATGACGAATGACGCACGCTACAGCCGAGTGGTTAAGACCGCTCCACTTCAATCCCTTGGATCCATGAAGGCTGGGTTTGAACCTCAGCAGCGTCTGGTGAAGTAAGGGTTTTTATGATCTCCCAGGTCAACTTCAAGTGCAGCCCTGCCAGTGCCTTGATTCCCTTTACGTATATACGCACAAGCAGAAGTTCAAATATGCATGTTAAGCATCCCATAACTCATGTCAGCGTTCAGTGGGTGACGGAAACAGGAACACACCCAGCACACATTCCCGAAGTCGGAATGCGGCTACCTTTATGGTGGCTTAAAACGGTCACACACGCAAAACCTCCCCGTTGGTGAACCTTGGAGCTCTAGCCAAGGAACAACCACCAAAAAGAACAACATGACAATGCGAAACATAGGACCATGTGCGATCGTTCCAGCTGGATCTGGATGTACCCCTGATGTTGTGCAATCTGCAATACGTACAAACCTACAATAAGAAATACATACAAACCTACCATAAGAAATACATACAAACCCACCATAAGAAACACATACAAACCCACCATAACAAATACATACAAACCCATAATGTAGTGTCTTAGTGTAATCATTACCAAATTTGTTCTTAGATGGGCTCGATGAAAAAAAGCAAATGCATTGCTTATTCAATGTACCATCTGGAAATAAAATTTTGACTTGACTTGACTTGACTTGACCATAAGAAATACATACAAACCTACCATAAGAAATACATACAAACCTACCATAAGAAATACAGACAAACCTACAGTAAGAAACGGAAGACTGTCCCATAATCCCATTTAAACCTGGATGTAGTTCTGATGCTGTGGTATCTATCATACACACAGATCCACAATAAAAATAACAGAGGACAATAATTATCATCACCGGTTCCCAGCTGATAAGGAAGTGGCCCGATGCTGCGCTATCTGCAATGTATGTACACACATCCATCCCTGAAGTTCGAATACTCCTACCTAAATATCATACTCCAGAAAAAGAAAAAACCCCACAGAATTATATCGAAAAAAAAAAATGTTACAGAAAATAGTTTCTCAAAAAAAAATAATATCCACGCATCGTCAATGACAAAAAGAATCAAGGGAAATAACTGACAGGCGTAAAGTGGCACAGGTGTTCTTTACGGGGAGAAAACAAAAACCGTACAACAAAAACCCACTGACCTGACAGATGCAATTTTTGTAGCATGGAAAAAGATGCAGTAGAGCACTATTTATATAACTGTCGCTTTTCTCTCTCTTTCTGGAGGGAACTAGAACATGTACTAAAAACAAAATGTACTAACTGTTGTAATCTGTCATTTGACAATGAGCTGATTTTATTTGGTGTGGCTGAAAATATTAAACGTGACGAAGTACTAGATTTCATTATTCTGTTTGGCAAGTTTTTTATATATATAAATGTAGAATCAA
The DNA here is from genome assembly GCA_028751875.1 of Rapana venosa. Lineage (NCBI taxonomy): Eukaryota > Metazoa > Mollusca > Gastropoda > Neogastropoda > Muricidae > Rapana > Rapana venosa. Next base: position 38,697,535 of record CM054165.1, read on the forward strand.
TAAAACTGTTCCAAGCATTCACATATTTTTAAGAGAACTAAACACAAAGTTTAAAATTGATATGCATGCAGCTTATCTGAATATGACTTACCACGCTTTCCAGAGAAATGGCTCCCATATAATATGGGCTTAATTGAAGCATGAAAAGAACCCTAGAGGTGAAAAGCAGGTAAAAGTAGATAAAACAGACACGCAGTCTCCACAGACCAAAACAAAAAAAAGTTGTAAACAAGGAATAACTGTACGAACTACTTAATATAGGTTTTGATATCACTTGTTATAAAAAAATAATTAAAAAAACCCAACCCTACAACCAAAACCCCCACTGACCTGAATGAGAAGCACGGTGGTACCCAGGGTGGCTGCAGCCACCTTTCCCACCTTGACAGCCAGCCAGCCTGCAACACTGTGCAACACAGCACACAACCTGTATTCCAACCGTACTGTCCCCCAAGTCAGAATGTGGCTACCTTCATGGTGGGCAAAAACAAGTGGCATGGATGCGTGCACAAACATCTCACCCCTGCCCCAGCCAAGAAAAGAACAGAAAAAAATTCCAACCTTTGAATAATTTGTTAGTATGGCAATAACTTATGAATCTGTGCTTACTTTTTCAACTCAAATAATGTGTCATAATTACGGCAAAAGGTTCACGTTTGTTTGCTTATTCTTTTTTAAGACTAAAATGATTTAGCGCGTGGCAAGCCTGTGGACAAGTGTACTCACACTCCGGTCACACTGCCCACGCCAAACTGCTTGGCGGCGGACTGTCGCGTGATGTCCCCCAGCAGTCTCTTGCTCATTTGTCGCAGCCAGTTTTCGTTGATGTTGGACAGGTCTAACACCTGTGGGGAAAACATACATATATATATATATGATCTATATATCCACGTTGAACAAATAACATAATGAATGATTAAAGACAATTTATCAATCACGCAAATAAAAAAAAATAAAAACACACACACACACAAGATTAAAGATTAATTCCTTTAACCCCTTTTGTGATATGAAGGATTACAAACATATTTAACAGGAGAATAAACATAACAGCAAGTGACCTTTAACTATCAGTAACACAACAACAACAACAACAGAAACTGAAAAATAAGTGTTCAGTTTGAAAGGAGCAAAAACAATGAAATAATCAACAACACAATGCAAATAAAGCAAGGCATTTCAAAAACTATTATGTACATTCATTTTCTTTTTAAAATACAATTTGAGTGAAGGCTTAGGGAAAACATGTACTAAATTTTCATGAAACAGCGACATCTCTGATAAATTTTGACAGACATAGAAGAGCTTGTTGAGATTTGCATGCATGTCATCAGCTTACAAAAATTATAACTTGACATAGGTTGAAGGAAATACTGTGGAACAAAATTTTGTTGTCACTGACTGAAGTACGGATATTCCATGAGAAAAAGAAATTCATCTCTTAGAACAGACATAATTATTACATTGATTTTGGAACACAAGTCAGAAGTCTCTCTTCCACTGTTCCAGAGGAATATTAAAAAAACCATACAACCTCAATAGAGAACTTGTGACAACACACACATGCGCACACACACACGCATACACACACACTCACACGCACACACACACACACATAGACACACATGCATTTATTCCATTATCCTCGATATAAAAGAATAAATAAATAAATAAATAAAATGCAATAATCCAGACAAATCCCCCCCCCCCCCCCCCCCCAAAAAAAATCATCACACTTCTTTTTCATATTGAAAGTCAGTCAGAGATTACTGACCTCATATTCTTCCGAAGCTTCAGAGTCAGAGTTAGCTGCCATGGTGATAAATACAAATATAAATATCTGGCTCTTCCCTGGGTGCAGCTGACAGTGACGTCTGGTATCAGCAGTCAGCCCACAGAAGCCAGCCAGTCTGTCCTGAACCAAGAAGACCAGCCTGTAAACATACCACCACATTTTCATACATTTATTTCGTTCATGTATTATTTATTTGTTTGTGGAACTCATTCATTCCTTTATTTGTTCATTAATTTCTCTAGTTTGTGAGATCCCTTTACACAGTCACAACAAATTAACTTTAAGATCTACAGTACACAACATACTAGTTGATTAATATGACATTAACTGATTAAGTTAACTTGACATACTCATGAGCCTACTTTTACCCATATTCATGTCTTTCATGCCTTGAAATACTTTAGGAAATATCCATTAATGGTCCTTAGGCCCAATTTATAAGCTTATTCCATAGATTCCTAAATCTTTTTAAAAAGATAAACTAATCCTAGGCCAAACAGTTCTATTCTAAACTCTTAATCAGTTAATGTTCAATCAATGCACAATGATCATGATGCCAGTCTAAATCAGTAAATGAAAATAAATTTCTTTTTAAATTTATGTAGAATATTTATCATTTTCCATCTTTGCATTAAAATATTCAATCATATATCATATTGCTTTGAAACACTTCAAGGTTTGGCTGAATATTTTCAATTTACTTAGCATCTGTAATTTATACATGTATGTTTGTTTTTTTTATGCAGATCACCCATATTACAGTTTACACCATATGTGACAGGATAAATTTGTGAACACATAAACTGATAATAACTTAATAAGGCCCAAAAGTTTGCAAAAAAAATCAACAACACTCCACACAACATTCTGTGCACTTGTGAACTAAATTCAGAGTAAACTGAGTATTCATTTCATGGCTCTGTCCAGATTTTTGTTTTCACTTACTTTCATTTGGTTAGTTTGCAGAAATAACACTGTAACAGTAACACTAGCTCGAACTTTTTGAAAGTGTCTTCTAATCTGATTGTGTCTAAAACTTGATGGTAAACAGTAAACATAATTTTAAAAAATGCTGAGACAGTACAATTTATAACATGATGAAATTTCATACAAGCCATTACTAACACTTCTTCTTTATCAAACAATCAGACAACCACTAAATATCATTGTCTCAATGTCTGTCAATTGAACTGTATGAAAATGTGCTGCGCTGCCATTGAAGTGCCTAACAAGTCAGGCCCAGCACATCAGTGGATCAGTGGTCTAGAGGTAACGCGCCTGTCTAGAATTAGTAGAAAGCGAAAATTCTGGGTCAGAAGTGTGCGGTGGTTCGTACCCTGTTTGGACCTGAAACTTTTCCCCCATCCATTAGACCATGAGTGGTGGTCTGGGCGCTGGTCTTTCGGATGAGACGATAAACCGAGGTCCCCTGTGTTACACATAATTATTTAGCGCACGTAAAAGAACCCACGGCAACAAGAGAGTTGTCCCTGGCAAAATTCTGTAGAAAAAAGCCACTCTGATAGGGAAACAAACACAGTTGCAGACAGGAAAAAGAAAAAAAAAAAGGGTGGCGTTGCTCTTGTGGCGACGCGCTCTCCCCGGGGAGAGCAGCCCGAATTTCATGCAGAGAAATCTGCCGTGACTTAGAGTGGTATGAAATGAAATGAAATGAAATCAGAGTTTGGCATGGGAGAGAATTGGAATTGTTAAGTCTCTGGACAAAAGGCTGGAGAATGGACCAAGAAATGAAGATGGCAGAAAATAAACAAGGAGGAGACAGAACCTGAGAAAGAAAATGAATAAGGTTGAAACAAAGGAGAGAAAAGTGGGAATTCCTAGTGTAGTACAGTTTCCTGAAGGTGGGGATGCTATCTTAGATCTATACTGACACTGTGGCATGCCCTTGCTTGACATCCCCACTGGGGAATAACTCACACTAGTAAATTAGTAATTAAGTTCACTGACATTACTTGCAAGTCCTGAACATTCAAATGGCTGAAATACCTACAGATCAATCATCTGACTATGTCATCAACAATATTGCAAGTCACTACCACAGTATTTAAGATATTTACCATGAAGACGATAGGATTGATAATGAATGATTAAACATGACATCATATCCCTAAGTAATTTCAGTTTTACTTTCTCAATTTCTCATTCTGCCACCAGTCGTCAATCACTCATTGGCACCACCGACACCACGTCACAGTACCCAAACGATCATGACTATGAGGATGATTCTAGCACTGATCATGAGACAAATGAGAAATAAAATACAGACGTTACATCATCTGACTGTGTCACTGTTACTGTGTCGGCAGGCCAACACTCTTTGCAAGAAATTATTTTCTAGACTATTACTAGCCTAGTATCGTTTGCTAGCTTACGAAGAAATAAAAACAAATTGTCCATATCCTATCTTTGATATGAGGAAAGTACTCGGTACTTAAAGCTTTTTACAAGGAAAAGAAAGCAGATGGAAATCTTCATTTTAGAACTTACAATTTACAACAGTTTATGAAAGGACAAACCTTCCAGCCTCCTGTCAAAAGCCAGCTGGCACAGTTCGTTCTGAACAGAAGCTGCCGTTTGGAACTCTGGATATAGAGTGGTGAGATTTGTGGATATGCCATATAGAAATAAATGACGAACTAGGAATAACATGTTTTGTTTAATTTTCAATTTAGTGTGTGTCGAGTCACGTCAAGTCAAAATAATCTTTATTGAGGGTAAAAGATTAAGTTTATACAACTTTTTTTCATCCTGCCCTCACCAAAACAAAAACACAAAATAGAAAAGAAAGAAAATTGACATATAAAAGCAATCAAAATACAATGTTCACACATGTTGAAGACAAAAATCTATGGAGATATTTTTTATATATAAATCCAGACTAACAAAACATGATAAAGCAAATCAAGACAGTATAACATTAGGTCAAGTCATACAGACAAATGAAGAAAATTAAAGAAAAACCAAACAACAAAAAACAAAAAACAAAAGCAACAGCAAAAACCAACAAAAACAAGACTCACTAAACAAGACAAAACAAAACCAAGACAGTATAACATAAGCTCAAGTCATACAACAAATGAAGAAAATACAAATAGCAAAGGTAGGAATAACAACAAGGTAGCCTGATGTCAGAGAACCTGGAGTATAAACGTGGACTTACAATTTGTCCCACAGATGTTTCTTCAAGAGTTTTTTGAACGTTTGTTTCAGAGGAGCTGATTTTAAAGAGATAGGTAGATTATTCGCACTGTTCTTCCTGAATAAGCAAGGCTTGACTTGTAGAGATTGTTATGGGGCCTGGGCAAAGATAGTCTATGAGTAGGCTTGCTTTTATTAATGGCAAAATTTTTCACAATTTTCTTTGGGGCTTTTCCGTTTAATATATTGTACATACATAGACACATGTTGAAATGCAGACTGTCTTTGAGTGGAAGAATATCTAATTCTTTGTAGTTGTTGGTGGTCAATGTATTAGGATTCAGTTGGATTAGTTTAATAGCTTTTTTTATGTAGGCGGCTTGTATGCTTTAGGTTTGTTTCACTAGCACTATCCCATAAGGTTGAAACATTATTTATAAGAGATAGAATATGTGCGTGAAAGAATAGTTTTCGTGATTGCAGGTTTAGAAAATGTTTGATTCTAAAGTGGTTATGTGTTCTGACCAAGATAAATCATTGTCAATTACTGCACCTAGCACTTTGTGTGAAACAATTTCTTCAATTTTTTTGTCCTTGGACAAATATTGGCGCGAATGGAAAACGCAATTTCTGGTTTTTTTGCGGATATAACATTTTGTTTTGTTTGAATTAAGAGACATAATATGATTGAGTTCTGTCCATTCAATAAGTTTATGATATCTGCCTGCATATCATTCACAAGCTGGCTAGGAACACTGTTGCTACATTGAAATGATGTAAAGTCAGCAAACACTTCATTGAACAATGAATACGCAAGAGTTGGTTAATTTTAATGTAAATAGAGAAAAGAAGCTGTTGCGGATGTGTGTGTTGTGTTGTTTTCACCACTTTATGAGTGTGATTGTTTTGATTGTAGTCGTATTGTGTTGTTTGCAACTGATTTCCAGAAATAGCTTCCACTATCCCTACATCTTAAAGTGATTATCAGAATAGACGATTTTAACATGACATGTAATACAGCTAGGCTAGGTGATAGTGTTGACGAATTGGAAATTGATGTTTGTATGGGATTGTGATGCTCTCTCTCTCTCATCCTCTCTCTCTCTTATCTCTTCTCTCTCTTCACTCACTCTCTCGATTTAATTTCTGTGTACATTTGTAGCCTGTTTGAATGTTTTATAACAGATTATTGAGGGAGTTTGACTGTATTGAGTATTATTTTTAGTGAATGTTTTCTTCCAATTTTATCTTTGTTTTGGTGATTATTAATGTTAGCTTAATTATAATGTGAAATGGTCCTTTTCTATGACTATAATATGCCCCTATTCATAAAGGTTTGATTTTGGCTATTGATGCATGGTGTTTTGAGTGTGTGTGTGTGTGGGGGGGGGGGGGGGGGGGGGGGGGAGGGAGGGGGGGAACGCGGAGGCATAAATTGCTTTTCCTAATCTCCTAAGTCTGCTTATATATTTGTTTTTGAGTAGTTTACTGTTGCTGTTGCTTTCTCTAAAATTAAAATAAAAAAGTAAAATGAGTTTGTTGACATTACCTTTCCGTTAGCCAAAATGATACTATTTACATGGTTTGTTCTCCTTTATATTATGGAGGATTTGTTGGCGTTGGTGGGGGGTGATGGTGTTGGGGTTTTTTTGGGTTTTTTTTTTTTGGGGGGGGGGGGGGGGGGGGGTGTTATTTGGTTGTCCCTCTCCCCTTGTTGTTGTTGCTGCTTTTTATTTTGCTCTTGGTTTCTTTGCTGTACTTTTTTTTTTTTTTTTTTTTGGGGGGGGGGGTTGTTTTTGTATTTTTGTTCTTGCTTTTTCTTTTTCTGTGGTTTTGTGTGTGTATTTTTTCCCCTTTTACTGTGTGAGTGTATTGGTATTGGGTTTATTTTATTTTATCTTCATATAATCTATCCCTATGGGCGGGGACAGGATGTAAAAAAAGCACACGGGTGCTTATTCATTATCCTCGAAATAAAAGAATTTGTCAAAGTCACTGACTGTAGTCTGTTTACTCTAGCCTCATAGTTAAGTGATGTCAGGTGAAAGGAGGGGGGGCGGTGATGATTACGGTAAACGTTGGTACTTATGTGCATCAAAATACTGATCTCTCCACATTAAACTGTATCACTGAAGTCCGTAATCAGTACAATGGCCGGATGAACAAAGTATTCAATGCATATCTGTAACCCTTGGAAATAAAGTCCAGTCATGTCGTTCATTCCTGAGTAAGAGCTCGCAGGTTCACCAATGGCGTGACTGCGTGTTGTCATGTGACCGTTCACCAGCCAGTTAGGTATCTGCACTCCGACGTTGTGGATGTCTGAACAGTACAGCGCTGTGCGTGCGTTTGTGTCTGCTTGTGTGTGCGTTGTTTTTTATATATATTTATTTTACAACTTTGTCATCCATTCCTACCAGTGCGTAGTAACTTACTCTTTCAAAAGGCAGCGCAGGCTTTATTCAATTCAATTCATTTATTGTCCTCTGTTTAAAGGAAATTTGTTTTACAGTGAATAAAACATAATATTAAAAAAAAGTACTAGAATACAGACATATATAGAAATGAATGCTCGTGATAAAATATTTCTTAAACACACACTTAGACTCACAGACAGGCGCACGCGCATTCATTCACACACAACTCTATTAAAGGAAATATGTTTCACAGTGATTAAAATCATATTTAAACAACTAATAGTATATTGACATAATTATATGAATTTGAACACACATAATAAAAGGTAACATTTGTTAAACACACACCACACACACACACACACACACACACGAGCGCGCGATTGCGCACACATACATGCACGCACGCATGAACCCAAACACGCACGCACGCGCACAAACACATATTATAATAATACATACGCACGCGCACAAACACGCTCGCTTCCTTAATGTGTGAGGAAGATGTTCTGCATGCGTTTGTCCACGAGACCTCGGTTTATAGCGTCATCCAAAAGACTTTCTGGGGAGTGGAGCCATGTTAACTATAGGGGACAAATCCTCTTGAACCGACATCTCACTAGCGTAGACATCTATCTATCTATCTATCTATCT
>CM054165.1:38710559-38715559 GCA_028751875.1 Rapana venosa
ACAGACACAAACAACAGACACACAGACACACACAAAAACAGACACACACACACACACACAACAAAACAACAGACACACAGACACACGCACATGCATGCACGCACGCACGCACGCACAGCAAGAGAGAGAGAGAGAGAGAGAGAGGAGAGGAGAGAGAGAGAGACATAGAACAGACAGACAGACAGACAGACAACAGACAGACAGAGACAGAGAGTTAGCCAGCCAGAGTAAGAAGTATACTCACCACAACTATCACAACTTTTGGTGCAGGGGTCAAACATGATTATAGGAAGGGTTATTCACACACAAAGACACCCCACACACACAACACACAAAAACACACACACACACACACACACACACACACAAGTGCGCGAGCACGTCATCAATTGGCTTCTTGATAAGGGAAATATATGTCTTAAATGTAGGTAAATTTGTAACATAACATAAGACAAGAGGAATTTATTCGCACAGAAGAGAGAGAGAGAAGAGAGAGAGAGGAGAGAGAGAGAGAGAGAGAGAGAGAGAGAGAGAGAGAGAGAGAGAGAGAGAGAAAGCACACATTTTTGGGGACATTCTTGGACTCTAAGACCATAATCGATCTTGTGATTACAGTCACAAAATGGTTTTAAAAAAAAGTAAAAGTGTCCCACAACCTGTGTGGTTGTAGGGGAGCGAGGCGTCAGAGACCTCAGCTTCTCCAGGGGCCAGCATATTGAGGGCAGCGGCGCCCATCTCCTCACCCTACCTTCCCTGACCTTAAAGAGGGCAGGTACCCATTTGCAGCTGGGTGAACTGTGGAACTGTACTGAAGCCAAGGCGCGCAAACGGTCACCCATCCAAGTGGTAACCACGCTCGATGCTGCTTAACCTTGGCTTTGGGAAAGCAGGTGGACATCTCTATAATTATCATAATTATGATATCATGGACAAAAAGAGAGATAGCCAGCCAGTTAGCCAGCCAACCAGGCAGAGTACTAAATTCATATACTCACCACAACTATCGCAACTTTTGGCGCAATGGTCGAACATATAGGCAGGGTTATTCAGGCATTCCCCGGCAGCCGCCCAGCCAGCGCAGTCGCCATTTTTGTCCACACATCCGCCGGAACTGCTTCCTGTGCTGTCACCTGATTGGTCAGTTGCATTTGACGTCATCAGTCACGTTGGATACGTCATATTTGTGATGTATGTGACCACAGACAGACAGACAGACAGTCAGGGAGAGAGGGGAGAGAAAAGAGAGAGAGAGAGAGAGAGAGGAGGAGAGAGAGGAGAGAGGAGAGAGAGAGAGAGGAAGAGAGAGAAAACACTGAGCACTAAAACTGAACGCTTAAAAGGTCTTTTTTTATTTTTAAAAAGTTGGGCCACTAGACAAAATATATTTGAGGCAGGAGAGAGAGAGAGAGAGAGAGAAGAGAGAGAGAGAGAGAGAGAGAGAGATGATGATGATGGTGATGATGATGACGAAGATGGTGGTGATGATAGTACCCACAATGATTGATAAACAATGACGTTTTTCTGTCATTGGTTTCTGTATATATTTGCGTTGTACTGCCACCCGACTGGTCAAGTCAGCTTGAAGTGATCAGTAACTGACTGAACCGTTCTTACTCACGCGCGCGCATACATACATACATACATACATGTATGTATGTATGTTTGTCCGTCGTGTCCGACGATGACCTCCAAAGCAGAGGAGGCAGCTGCTGTTTTGGAAAATTTGATTATAGTGGAGACGCCTTGCCCACAGTACATCCCCACTCTCTCGGCCAAGTGGGCATAAGGACAGTCAGCGTTGGAGATGTTCTCCAAAGGCCAACCATCCCCCAGGGCTGCAGCACATATGGACTGTGCGAGTCAAGCCTCCTAGAGAGTCATAGTCGATCACTAAAGACTAAGCTGTAAAGTGGAATTCCATGAGTGGGAAAGAAAGCCACTGGTCATACAGCCTCTCACTTTCCTGTTGTTGCCCCCAGCGTCAATGGTTTAATCAAGAACTGTGATAAAGCCCAGGCGCTGACGGCACTACATACATACATACATACATACATACATACATACATACATACATACATACATACATACATACATACGTATATGCATACATACGTACATACATACATACATACATACATACATACATACGTACGTACGTACATACATGCAAACACACATACATACAAACATGCATACATACACACATACATACATACATACATATGTATATAAAACTGTATTTTAATTTCAGGGATGATATCTCAACACCCAGGGCACCAGTGTGCATGCATTTTTTCGAAAAAAAATATCAACCGTTCCCACCATCACTAAAATGGTCTACTCTTCTGAAAGGTACAGCAGGGTTTCAACGCACATGCAAGATGTTGTGTATGTGTCTGCACAAGGGACCTCGGTTTATTGCCATTCTTCTTCTTCTTCTTCTTCTTCTTCTTCTTCTTCTTCTTCTTCTTCTTCTTCTTCTTCTTCCTCCTCCTCCTCCTCCTCCTCCTCCTCCTCCTCCTCCTTCTTCTCTTCTTCTTCTTCTTCTTCTTCTTTCTTCTTCTTCTTCTTTCTTCTTCTTCTTCTTCTTCCTCCTCCTCCTCCTCCTCCTCCTCCTCCTTCCTCCTCCTCCTCCTCCTCCTCTTTCCTCCTCCTCCTCCTCTTCCTCCTCCTCCTCCTCCTTCTTCTTCTTCTTCTTCTTCTCTTCTTCTTCTTCTTCTTCTTCTTTGCATTCTTCTTCTTTGCATTCTTCTTCTTTGCATTCTTCTTCTTCGAACCCTCAGACAGCAGCTATTATTGTCTGTCATATGAGTAAAAAATAAACTGCGCTGCCGTTAAGCGCCTGACAAATCAGGCCTAGCGCATCCGACTTCGACATGGGAGAGAATCGTTCTCTTTTAAGTCTTTCTAAAAAAAAAAAAAGGCAGGAGGAGAATGGACCAAGAAGGCAGAAAACAGACAAGGAGGAGGTGACAGGAAGAAAAGGAACAAGGCAAAAACAAAGAGAGGGATAGAAAAGAGGGAATTCCTTGCACAGAATTCCCAGAAGGTGGGGGAGCTGTTTATATGACAGGTACCCGGTAACCATACGGGGAGGTTTATAGTTTCATTCCAATGACTTTTTACGGAAGTGGAGTCGGTACTGATGCTGACTCCAGAGGGAAAAGAACCGCTCGACAAGGCGGCTTGGTGCTGGCTCGAACCCTGGCCTTCAGATGACAAGCTCAGTGCCTTAACCACTAGGCTATCCCGCCTTCCCCAAAAGTAAAGGTAAAGGTGTCCCATAACCTAAGTGATCGTAGGGGAGCGAGGCATCAAAGACCTCACTTCTCTAGGGGCCAACATATTGAGGGCGGCGCCCATCTCCTCTCCCTCGCTGCTTTACCTTCCCCGACCCTAAAGAGGGCAGGTACCCATTTAGAGCTGGGTAAACTGGGGGACTGTACTGAAGCCAAGGCGCACAAACGGTCACCCATCCACTTGGTAACCACGCACGATGCTGCTTAATCTTGGCTGGGGGGAAGCGAGTGCTCCGACCACTGAGCTGTCCAGCCTACCCCAACGTTGACTTAAATTGCAGAGTGTTTTTAATATGCAACATGCACATTTGATCTTCTGCATGCGCGTTTACACAAGGAGATAAAGCATAAACCTGTCTGCATAGAAGTAATGAGAATAAATCAGAACCCTTAATCTAATAGAAACCTCTAAGAATTGAACCTCCAGCCCACAACTTCGGCATCCTTAAGTTATGACCAGAAATGTGTAGCATTTTATTTTCAGGTTCTCTTTAAAAAAGACAAAAAAAGACAGATCATTGCATTGGAAAGAGAGAAATTCTGAAATAATGAAAATCAGGGAGAATATGAAAAAAAAAAATTTATTTTAAAAAGGTAGAAACGGTAAAAATGACCTAAAGAAAGATAATGCACAGCTCTGAATTTCCAGGGGCGTGTGTGTGTTTTTAAAATCTTATTCTCTCATATCGATTATAATGGAATAAACACTCATGTGCTTTAACCATTGTTTTTATTTTTTTACATCTAGTCCCCCGAGTGTGTATGTATGTGTGTTGTGTTGTGTGTGTGTGTGTGTGTGTGTGTGTGTGTGTGTGATTATATATATAAATTGGTGTATTGTAAATTCTGTGTGTGTGTTGCATGCACATGTGTGTGTGTGTGATTTTATATATAAATTTGTGTATTGTAAATTCTGTGTGTGTGTTGCATGCACATCTGTGTGTGTGTGTGTGGGGTGGGGGGTGGGGTGGAGGGGTACCTCTTCTACAAAAAGAGCTCCCAACAGAATCCCCAGGACGCCCTTGATGACTTACTACCCCCCCCCCCACCCCCACACACACACACACACTCCCTCATCTCTCCGTGGGGATGCCGGGGGCCCTGTCAGTATAAATACCATCCCCACCTCCTAGACATTCTGTGCTAGGAATTCCCTCTTTTCTATCCTTCTCTTCGTTTTTTTGCCTCGTTCCTTTTCTTCCTGTCATCATTTCTGCCTTCTTGGTCCATTCTCCTGCCTTTTCCTTCTTCCGGAGAGATCTCTTCAAAGAGAACACTTCTCTCCCACATGCCCAAGTGGGATGTACTGCTGGGCCTGACTTGTCAGGTGCTTAACAGCGGCCTGGCAATGCATTTTGGTCCACGTGACAGACCGCAATAGTTGCTGTTGGAGGGGTGGACAGAGATAGCTTAGTAACTCGAAAGAAGGTTGCAGGGTGGTTAAGACGTTTGCCTGCCAACAAGTAAACCGTGAGGTTCTGGGTTCGATTCCCAGCCTCCTCGCCCTTTCTTCCCAGTTTGACTAAAAAAAATCGAACTGAATGTCAAAGTCCTTCGGATGAGACGATAAACCGAGGCCCCGTGTGCGAACGCATGCAGAACATCTTGCGCACACGTTAAATCCTGTTCCGCTTTTCGAAAGAGTAGGCCATTGTGTGCCGGTGGGAACAGATGACAAAATTTACAAAACCGCATACACAC
>CM054165.1:38720559-38723059 GCA_028751875.1 Rapana venosa
AGCAACACAACACAAAACTGATGACAAATTGCCCTTCCATATTTTCCTGCTAGTGTCCAGTCAACCAAGTGATCGTCTGCGAAACAAGTAGGCCTACCGGAACTGGGGCAAAGGTCACGATTAGCAGATAAAGTCCTTTCACGATAAGAATTTAATTTTTTTTTTTATTATATAGGCAATGGCTGTCGTTTAGTTCGGCAACATTTCTGAACTTTAGGGGTGACAATAATATATATATATAGATATAAATATATATATATATATATATATATAGATATAGATATATATATATATATATATATATATATATATAAAAGAACAATAGGCACAAAGATTTGTTAGCCACTTATTTTCATTTACATTTTTTTACTAGTATTATTTTCATATATTTTCCTTCTCTTTCTATTTTTCATCTTTTGCTGGCAGCAGTGGTAGACCACAAGAATATCTTTTTATTCTTAGGGCAGCAATAGACACTTCTGAATTATGGAGGGTGTCTTGCTGTTAGTACCACAGAGGATGAGAGAGGGAGGATTCAAACACTGCCGGGACCTCTGAAGAGTGCTCAACCAGGAGCCGAAACTCCAGTCAGGTCAGGCCAAAGGCATGGTCCTTACTCAATTATTCCCCAAATGCTGCCTTCAAAGTTTTATATTGTAGTGAAATTTTTGGTTTTGTTTCGAATCTTGGACAAAAATTATTTTTATGATGGGAATGAAGTTGTAACTGGTTACTTGCAATTGTTTTTCCTCACTATATTTTGTCAATTATATATATATATATATATATATATATATATATATATATATATATATCTTAGTGTCTGTCTGTCTCTTTCTCTCCACTATGTAAAGTTTCTGTCGAAGTTCATTTTGTATGCTGATGTCCTATGTTAAATATGATTTTAGAAGAAGAAGAAGAAGAAGAAGAATAACAACAATAATGTATGGAAATCTCGAATCTCGTTCAAGGGGATAATATCCCCTGGAGTTAACATCAGTGCAGACTCCACTCTCCCCAAAAGTCCTTCGGGTGAGACTATAAACCGAGGCTCCGTGTGCGAACACACGCAGAACATCTTGCGCACACGTTAAAACCCGTTCCGCTTTTCGTAAGAGTAGGCCATTGTGTGCCGGTGGGAATGGATGACAACACTGCATACACACGGGAACTGGATGTAAAGAAGCACTCGAGTGCTTATTCAATTATCCTTGAAATAAAAGATTAATGAAAGAATAAATAGCTGAATAACTAAAGACATCGAGCAAATCTGTTTCTGGAGTCTGAAATGTATGCACAAGTATCAGCGAATGTTTTTAAAAACAATCAGACCCCAATCTATACATTCTTGGTAAATGGGTGGGTTTTTTTTTAAGGTAATGAACCTGTGTGGTATAGAACACAATACAATACAATAAATACAATAAAATGCAATACAATACAATGCAATACAACATATGACAATACAATCCTCTACTACTACTACTACTACTACTACTACTACTACTAGCAGTAGTAATAATTATGTATGACATTTATATAGCGCTGAATCTTGTAAAACAAAAAATCGAAGCACTTGCACTCAAATCATTTACACGCATGCAACTTTCCTCAAATATCATGAATAACATATTTGAAATTTATGCGCGCGCGCGCGCGCACGCACGCACGCACGAACGCACACACACACACACACAATACAATGCAATGCAATGCAATACAACACATAACAAGACAATACGATACAACACGAAACAATACAATGCGATACAGTACAATACACTGCAATGTAACACAACACAATACAACACAAAGCAATACAATAATTATAATTGTTTACGCTACAATACGATACGATACAACAGCACAGTACAGTACAATGCAATACAAAACAACACAACACAAACACAACACAACACAACACACTGCAATACACGGCAACACAACGCAATACAGTACAAAACACAAAACTAATATCAAATAAAACCACAGCATACAATTATATACAATACAATACAATACAATACAATGGCACGCAATACCATACAATACAATGCACAGCAACTAAACACTACGCAACAACAATACAGTACAACACAACACAATACAATACAGTACAACAACAACAACAACAACAACAATAATAATAATAATAATAATAATAATAATATATGGAATTTATATGGCGCTGAATCTTGTAAAGCAACAAATCAAAGCGCTCAGATGACTTTTTAAAAATATATATATCGAGGATAATGGAATAAGCACTCAGTTCGATTTTTTGGTCAAACTGGGAAGAAAGAGCGAGGCTGGGAATCGAACCCAGAACCTCACGGTTTACTTGTTGGCAGGCAAACGTCTTAACCATCCTGCCACTTTCCTTCTACACAACACAACACAATACCATACAATCAGGTTCATATAATCCTCGCCCAGCTCATTCCTATAGATAAGGCCAGTTGCACTCATTTGAGATAAAGCACACACTTTACCACTCGGT
>CM054165.1:38728059-38755559 GCA_028751875.1 Rapana venosa
ACACACACACATTAGATATTCATAAGAAATATGCCACTAGTCAAGAAGTATTATATGACTCTCAGCAATTCATAGTGTCAGTTGCTGAAGTCATATATTCTTCACCTGTAAAACCCTTTTCTGTAATTACATTTTATATATATATTAATATATATAATATATATATATATATATATATATTTTAAAATATATTTAAAATATATATATATATATATATGTTATAATATATGTATATACAATATATAAAATATTTATATATATGTATATATTTTATATACGTATGTGTGTGTGGATGTGGGTGCGTGTAGGGGTGGGGGGGGGAAGAGAGAGAGAGAGAGAGAGAGAGAGAGAGAGAGAGGAGAAAGAGAGAGAGAGAGAAAAGAGAGAGAGAGAAGAGTGCGGTGTGTAATAATAGGTACTTTGGGATGAATGCGGGTGTGTCTAAATCACCATGTAGTGAATAGACATTAAACAAAACAAAACACACACACCCCACAAAACCCCAAACAAACACACACACACAACAACACACACAACACCAAAACACACCCACACACACACACACACACACACACACACACCACACCACACAACCCCACACACACACACCACACACACACACACACACCACCACACACACACACAACACACCCCAACACACACCAACACACACACACACACACACAACACACACACACACACACCACACACACCACAAAACACACAACACACAACAACACACAAACACAAACACACACACACCCCACACAACAACACACCACACACACACTACACACCCCACACAACACACACACAACACACACACACACACACACACACACAACACACACACACACACACACACACACACAACACAAAACACACACCACACACACACAAAACACACACACACAAAACACACACCAACACAACACACACACAACACACACACACACAACACACACACACTACACAAAAACCACACACACACTCACACACACACACACACACAACACACAAACCACACACACACAACACACACAACACACACCACACACAAACACACACACAAAACAACACACAACACACAAAACACACACACACACACCACACACACAAACACAACCCCAACACACACACACACACCCCACACAAAACACACACAAACACACACAACACCACACACACACACACACACACAACACCAACACACACACACACAACACACACACAAACACACACAAACAAAAAAAAAACCCCCACAACAAAACACACACACAAAAACACCACACACACACACACACACACCACACACACACACCAACACACCAAAACACACACAACCAACCCCACTTTACCAAAACATTCACACTGCATTCTCCAACATAGCGTCCTTCTCCTTTTTCTCCTCCTCCTCCTCCCCATCCTCCTCCTCCTCTCTCTCCTCCTCCTCCTCCTTCCTCTTCTCTTTGCCATGCTCTTTCTCCTCGCTGCTGCCGTTGTGGGAGCGTTTGGCCTTGACCTTGTTGTACAGCACGTAGCCTAGGGTCAGGAAGAGGGGAGGTAACCCAGTCATGATGGCGGAGGCGGCAGGGCCTACTGCGGCCAGTTCCCCTTCAGGGGGAGGGAGGGAGAAGACGAGGATGAGGAAGGCCACCCCGACGTTCTGGATACCCGTTTCCAAGGCGATAGTCTTCACCCGGGCCCAGGGCTGGCGGAGAGCGAGGGACACCAGACCGCCTACCACGTAGCTGAGACAATTGGCAGATAATAATAATAATAATAATAATCAATAATAATAATGATAAATAATGATAAATAATGATGATGATGATGATGATGATTATAATAATAATAATGATAAGGATAATAATAATGATAATAATGATGATAATAATAATAAATAATGATAATGATGATAATAATAATAATAATAATAAATAATGATAATGATGATAATAACAACAATAATGAATAATAATGATAATAATAATAGTAGTAATAACTAATAATAATAATAATAATAATGATGATGATGATAATGTATGGAATTTATATAGTGCTGAATCTTGTAAAAAAAACCCAAACAAATCTATGAGATGAGACTATAAACCGAGGCTCCGTGTTCGAACGCACGCAGAACATCTTGCGCACACACGTTAAATCCTGTTCCGCTTTTCGGAAGAGTAGGCCATTGTGTGCCGGTGGAAACAGATGACAGAATTTACAAAACAGCATACACACGGGGACTGGATGTAAAAAAGCACATGAGTGCTTATTCCATTATCCTCGATGTAAAAGAATAAATAATAAATAAATAAATACATAAATAAAATAATAAAGCAAGCAAGCGCTTGCACTCAAATCATTTACACGCATGCAACAGATTTAATAATAATAATAATAATAATAATAATAATAATAATAATAATAATAATAATAATAATGTATGGAATTTATATAGCGCTGAATCTTGTAAAGCAACAAATCGAAGCACTCAGATGACTTTTTTTTATATGGGTGTATGGGGTTTTGTAAATTTTGTCATCTGTTCCTACCAGCACACAATGGCCTACTCTTTCGAACAGCGGAACAGGATTTAACGTGTGCGCAAGATGTTCTGCATGCGTTCGCACACGGCGCCTCGGTTTATAGTCTCATCCGAAGGACTTTGACATTCAGTTCGATTTTTTGTCAAACTGGAAAGGGCGAGGCTGGGAATCGAACCCAGAACCTCACGGTTTACATGTTGGCAGGCAAACGTCTTAACCATCCTGCCACCTTCCTTCGAGATGAGGTGATATAAAGGTAAAGGTAAAGGAGTCCCATAACCTATAAGGTCGTAGGGGAGCGAGGCGTCAGAGACCTCACTTCTCTAGGGCCAGCATATTGAGGGCGGCGCCCATCTCCTCTCCCTCACTGCTTTACCTTCCCTGACCCTAAAGAGGGCAGGTACCCATTTACAGCTGGGTGAACTGGGGGAACTGTACTGAAGCCAAGGCGCGCAAACGGTCACCCATCCAATGGTAACCACGCTCGACGCTGCTTAACTTGGCTGGGGGAAAGCGAGTGCTCCGACCACTGAGCTATCCCGTCCCCGATGATATAATAATAATAATAATAATAATAATAATAATATATGGAATTTATATAGCGCTGAATCTTGTAAATAGCAAACAAATCGAAGCCCTTGCGCTCAAATCATTTACATGCATGCAACTCCCCTGAAACATAATGAACAAAAAAAATTAATTTTATTCTTTTATAGCGAGGATAATGGAATAAGCACACATAATCCCCAATTGGCCTGGACATTTATGGAGAGAGAGAGAGAGAGAGAGAGAGAGAGAGAGAGAGAGAGAGAGAGAGAGAGGGGAGAGAGAGAGAGGGGAGAGAAGAGAGAGAGAGAGAGAGAGAGAGAGAGAGAGAACAAAATGTGGGTTGTATTGGTGGTTTCGTTGGTTTTGACTTTCTTGAAGACATCTGTTGTTAATTAATATTGTCGACGTTGTCCCTCTCGTCGTTGTCATCGTCGTCGTCGTCATTGCCGTGATGTGGTCTAGATCATCATCATCATCACCATCGTCGTCGTCGTCATCAACGTTCTCGTCTTCATCATCATCGTCGTCATGATCATCGTCGTCGTCATCATCATCGTCGTTGTCGTCATCATCATCATCGTCGTCGTAGTCGTCGTCCTTCTCCTCCCCCTCCTCATCGTCTTCGTCATCGACATCATCATCATCAACATCATCATCATCAACATCATCATAGTCATCATCATCATTCCACTCCTGCCTCATCTCATAGTTTTTCCCTGCCTTCAACAGCCAAGATTCTATTGCCCTGCCAGGGTGTGTGACCTGTGTGTGTGTGTGTGTGTGTGTGTGTGTGTGTGTGTGTGTGTTGTGTGTGGTGTGTATGTGTGTGTGCGTGTGTGTGTTGTGTGTGTGCGTGTGTGCACATTGGACTTGATGGAACTATTACTTGTCACTGGTTGCATGACTGTGTAAGAATGAGTTGAATGCAAAGCGCTTTGATTTGTCTCTGCAAGATATAGCGCTATATAAATTCAATTTATTATTATTATTATTATTATTATTATTATTATTATTATTATTATTATTATTATTATTATTATTATTATTATTATTATATTAATTTTATTATTATTATCATCGTCGTCGTCGTCGTCGTCATAGTCGTTGTCATCATCTGGTTGTCAACATCTTCATCATATTCAATGCTTCAGCAGCAGCAGCAGCAGCAGCAGCAACAACAGCAACAACAGCAGCAACAGAATAGATTATCATCAGCAGCAGCAACAGCAGTACTAATGCCCCCAAAACACACACACACACACACACACACGGCAACACACACACACACACACACACACACACACACACACACACACGCGCACGCACGCACGCACGCACGCACGCACGCACGCACCACACACACACACACACACATACGCACACACACACACACACATACACACACACACAACACACACACATTGACCCTCCCCCCTCCTCTCCTCCCTCCCTCCCTCCCCTCCCTCCCCTCCCCCCCTCCCCCCCACCCCCCATCCCCCCCTACCCGATATAAGGCAACATGCAGCCAGCCAGAATGGTCAGGGGCTCAAAGAGACGGAAGATGAAGAGGTTGGCGTAGACGCCCACACTCAGCATGAACAGAATGGCCACCAGAAACACCGGCTTCAGCAGCTGCACACACACAGACACCGGGCAAACAAGGACACTCCCATCAATAACAGGCAGTAATAATAAATAATGATGATGATGATAATAATAACAATAATAATAATGATAATAATAATAACAATAATAATAACAATAATAATAACAATAATAATAATCATAATAATAATCATAATAATAATCATAATATAAAAAATGGAATTTATATAGCGCTATATCTCGCAACCCCCCCCTCCCCCCCCCCCCCCAACCAAATCAAAGCGCTTTCATTCATCCTACTCATTCACATGCAGCCAGTTACGATTAATAGTTTTAGGTAGTGGGATGTTCCCATAACCTATGAGGTCTTATGGGAGCGAGGCATCATCAGATACAACACAGTTTTTCCAGGGGGCCAGCATATTGAAGGTGGCGCCCATCTCCTCTCCCTCGCTGCTTTACCTTCCCTGACCTTAAAGAGGGCAGGTACCCATTTACAGCTGTAGGGGGGGGGGGGGGGGGGGGGGGGGGGAGGAGGGGGGGACTGTACTGAAGCCAAGGCGCGCAAACGGTCGGTCACCCATCCACTTGGTAACCACGCTCGATGCTGCTTAACCTTAGCTTATTAAGGAAAGCGATTGTTCTGACCACTGAGCTAGCTATCCCGTCCCTCACATCAACAGCACCAAGCAATTGATGCTCTATAATCACAACCATATCACCCTTCTCCATCGTCGAACGCTCAGACAGCAGCAACTATTGTTTGTCTGTCATAATTATCGTAAGCGAAAAATGCCTTGCGCTGCCGTTCAGCGCCTGTCAAGTCAGGCCCAGCACATCCGACTTCAACGTGGAAGAGAATTGTTATAGTTGAAGTCTTTCCGAGGAAAAAAAAAAAGGCAGGAGGACGGACCAAGAAGGCAGAAAATAGATGAGAAGGTGGTGACAGGAAGACAAAGGAAGAAGAAGGCAGAAACAAAGAGAGGGATAGAAAAGAGGAAATTTCTAGCACATAATTTTTCAGAAGGTGGGGATGCTATTTATACTGAAAGGCCCCCCCCCGGCATCCCCACGAGAGAATATCATCCAAGTAGGGAAGGATGGGGGTGGCTTAGTGGTTAGAGCGTTGCGCTGGCGATTTGACGGCCCGGGTTCGAGCCACCACTGAGACCCCTGTTCACGGGGATATTTCCCGCTGGAGTTAACATCAGCGCTGACTCCACTCCTCCCGAAAGTTCTTCGGATGAGACTGTAAACCGAGGCCCCGGAAGAGAAGGCCTTTCGTGCCGGCAAAAACGGATGACCCCCCAAAAAAGTATATAAAAACACAACAACCAACCTAAACAAAAACGCATGCATACTGGTTTCGTGTTATACATCATCCATAAAATGTATATAAAAACACAACAACCAACCTAAACAAAAACGCATGCACACTGGTTTCGTGTTTATACATCATCCATAAAATGTATATAAAAAACACAACAACCAACCAGAAACCAAACCGCATGCACACTGGTTTCGTGTTTATACATCATCCATAAAATGTATATAAAAAAACACAACAACCAACCTAAACAAAAACGCATGCACACTGGTTTCGTGTTATACATCATCCATAAAATGTATATAAAAAACACAACAACCAACCAAAACAAAACACGCATGCATACTGGTTTCGTGTTATACATCATCCATAAAATGTATATAAAAAACACAACAACCAACCAAAACAAAACACGCATGCATACTGGTTTCGTGTTATACATCATCCATAAAATGTATATAAAAAACACAACAACCAACCTAAACAAAAACGCATGCACACTGGTTTCGTGTTTATACATCATCCATAAAATGTATATAAAAAACACAACAACCAACCAGAAACCAAACCGCATGCATACTGGTTTCGTGTTTATACATCATCCATAAAATGTACATAAAAAAACACACCAGCCAACCTAAACAAAAACGCATGCACACTGGTTTCGTGTTTATACATCATCCATAAAATGTATTAAAAAAACCACACCAACCAACCTAAACAAAACACGCATGCATACTGGTTTCGTGTTATACATCATCCATAAAATGTATATAAAAAACACAACAACCAACCTAAACAAAACACGCATGCATACTGGTTTCGTGTTTATACATCATCCATAAAATGTATATAAAAAAACACAACAACCAACCTAAACAAAACACGCATGCATGCTGGTTTCGTGTTTATGCATCATCCATAAAATGTATATAAAAAAAACACACAACGAACCTAAACAAAAACGCATGCACACTGGTTTCGTGTTTATACATCATCCATAAAATGTATATAAAAAACACAACAACCAACCTAAACCAAATCGCATGCACACTGGTTTCGTGTTTATACATCATCCATAAAATGTATATAAAAAACACAACAACCAACCTAAACAAAACACGCATGCACACTGGTTTCGTGTTTATACATCATCCATAAAATGTATATAAAAAACACAACAACCAACCTAAAAAAAACACGCATGCATACTGGTTTCGTGTTTATACATCATCCATAAAATTTATATAAAAAACACAACAACCAACCTAAACCAAAACGCATGCACACTGGTTTCGTGTTATACATCATCCATAAACTGTATATAAAAAACACAACAACCAACCTAAACCAAATCGCATGCATACTGGTTTCGTGTTTATACATCATCCCCGAACTCGGAATGCAGTTACCTTACGGTGGGCTAAAACGCAAAATCTCACCACCGGTGAACCTTGGAGCTCTAGCCAAAGAATGGAAAAAAATATCCAAATAAAGTGTGATTATATGAGATGTTCACAGGAACATCTGGACTGGCCAAGACTGTCCTACAGGGAACAGTACAAGGAGGGAGACGAAGAGGCAGACAGAGAAAACGATGGGAAGACAACATCAGAGAGTGGACTGACTGGCCTTGAGTGGAAGGATTTGCTACAGAAAGCAGAGGACCGTGGGGAGTGGAGGAAGCTGGTTGCAAAATCTTCAGTGGTCCAAGGGACTACGGATAGGTGAGGAGGACTTGAGAAAATTGTGTGATAGCCGCAGTGTCGCCACAAGCGCAGCGCCACCCACTGAGAAAAACAGTCTGTTGTTGATGTGTTTGCTTATTTTGGAGAGTGGCTTTGAGCTGCTGTTGCTGTTGCTGCTGCTGCTGCTGCTATTTTAGTGTTGTTTTGCAGGATTTTGCAAAGGATAACTTTCTTGATGCTTTGGGTTCTTTGACGTGTGCTGTTGTGTCTGTCTGTTGCACACGTGATAATTATGTGAGCTCTGTTTCCGTCCTTCATGTTGTTTGTCCCGTGCGTTCGTTCGTTCGTTTGTAAAAGCCTTCCATTTATCCGGTCATCCATCCATCCACGCATCTTTTCATTCCTTCCTCCTTTCCTTCTTTTAACTCTTTCTTTCTTTCCTTCCGTCATTCCTTCCTACCCTTCCCCACCTCACCCTTCATCCATCTACCCCCTTCTTTTTCTTTCTTTCTTTTCTTCCTTTCCCTTTCATTCCTTCCTCCCTTCCTTCCTTCCTTCCTATTTCCCTCCCTTCCTTCCTTCCTTTTCTTCCTTCCTTCCTTCCTTCATCCATCTATCCCTTCTTTCTTTCTTTCTTTCTTCCTTCCTTCCTCCCTCCCTTCCTCCCTTCCTATCTTCCTCCCTCCCTTCATACATCTATCTCTTTTCTTTTTTCTTTCCTTCCTTCCTTCGTCGCTTTCCTTTGTCCATCTATCCCTTCTTTTCTTTCTTTCTTTTCTTCCTTCCTTCCTTCTTTCATCCATCTATCCTTCTTTTTCTTTCTTTCTTTCTTTTCTTCCTTTCTCCCATCTTCCTCCCTCCTTTCTACGTCTGTCCCTTCTGTTTCCTTCTTTCCTTCCTTCCTCTTTGCCTACCTTCATCCATAATTATGTCCCTTCTTGTTCTTTCTTCCCTCCCTCCCTTCCATCCATCCATCTCTTCATTTTCTTTCATCCTTCTGCACTCCCTTCCCTGTTTTTTCTTCTCAATTCCACCCCAACCTTATCTCTCTCCTCCTCTCTCCTCTCTCTCTCTCTCTCCTCTCTCTCTTTTCTCTCTCTCTCTCCTCTCTCTCTCTCTCTCTCTCTCTTTCTTTCTTTCTTTTTCTTTTTTTCTTTCTCTTATATATCCTAAGGGCGGGGACTGATTGTAAAAAAAGCGCATGGGTGCTTATTCATTATCCTCGAAATAAAAGAATTTGTCATTGTCATTGTCCTTCCCTCTCTCCATCCATCCATCCATCTATCCACCCATCCACCCACCCACCCACACACACACACACACAGACACATAGACAGCCAGCCAGACAGCCAGCCAGCCAGACACATAGCCAGACAGATAGATAGACAGACAGACGCACATACAGACAGACAGACCAGCCTCAGACTTCATCTGTGCCCTCTGCCATGTCATTCCCGTGTCGGACTGGCCAACCATCAATCATCCCCCAACGCTGTACCAAAACACGCACCTACATAGAACGCAACTAACTCCATACTCTTCCGAGTACTGAAGGATGCCTCCTACTCTCCACCCACCCACCCAACCACCCACCCAACCCATCCCTCCCATCCCCACCCACCTACCTTCAGAATAAGTTTGGCCACTCGTGGAAACCGGTATTGCAGGAACAGTCCCACAAAGAGCGGCAGGATGATCTGGGCCAGGTTTTCTGCGATCTTCAGGTAAGGAATGTTGACCAGCACGCCACCCGAGTCGATGGTGGCACCCAGGGTAAAGAGCCAGAAGGGTATCAGGGCTGAGGACATGGGAGATCAATAAGTGTTCCATTCAGTTCAGTTCGTATCCATTCAATCTCTCTCTTTAGCTCACAAACAGAGAAATTCATGTGGGTTATTTATTTTATTGATTTTGATTTTATTCTTTTATATCGAGAATAATGGAATTATAAGTACTTATGTCCTTTTTTTACAATCCAGTCCCCGTGTGTATGCGGTTTTGTCAATTCTGTCATCTGTTCCCATCGGCACACAATGGCTTACTCTTACGAAAAGCGGAACAGGATTTTAACGCGTGCGCAAGATGTTCTGCGTGCGTTCGCACACGGGGCCTCGGTTTATAGTCTCGTCCGAAGTATTTTTGGGGAGAGTGGGGGTCTGGGACTGATGTTTAAAATCCCCGGGAAAAAAATCCCCCCTTTAACGGGAAACGAAAACCCCGGGGCCCTCAGATTGCGAGCGGGAATGCTCTAACCACTAAAAAAGCCCTACATAAAAAAAAGGGAAATAGCAAAAAAAATTTATCACAAAGACAAATACCCCTACAGTACCCACCATCAAACCCCGGAAAAACATTTCAAGATAAAACCTATACCCAAACTAATGATAACCCAAAACCCGCACTTTTTCATCTGGGGACAAAGGGGAAAGGGAAAAAATAGATGATAATAAAATACGCATCAAAAAATTTTTTTGTTTGGGGTGGTGGGTGGGGGGGAAAGGGTTAAAAAAAAAGGTTTTTTGATGCGTGCGTGCGTGCGGCGTGCGTGCTGCGCGCGTGCGTGTGTGGTGTTTTGTAAAGTGTGTTGTGTATTGGGTGGGGTGGGGGGGATTGGGGGAAAATGTGTGTGTGTGGGGTATGTGGGTGGGTGGGGAAATTTTGTGTGTGTTTTGGGGTGTGGGTGTGGTGTGTGGTGGTGCCCCCTGTGAGCAGTCTGTTTTGGGTCACACACACACACACACACACCCAAATGCCCTCCCCAAAACCCCCCCCCACACACACATACACACCCCACACACACACACACACACACACACACACCCCCACACACACAACACACACAAACCACTACCCTCCCCCATCCCCCCCCCCCCCCCACACACACATAACACAACCACACACCACTACCCCCCCCCATCCCCCCCCCCCCCCCCCACACACATATAAACACACACACAACACCACCCAAACCTAAACACACACACACACACACCCCACAAAACACACACACACACACAAAAAAAACACCCCACAAAAAAAACACTCACGGGAACCCCTCACGCACACGTACAAAAAGAAAAATACACCAAAAAAAAAATTGAAAAAGAAGAGAGGAGGGCCAAAAGGTTGAGGGTAGGGGGGGGGGGGGGGGGGGGGGGGGGGGGGGGGGGGGGGGGGGGGGGGGGGGGGGGGGGGGGGGGGGGGGGGGGGGGGGGGGGGGGGGGGGGGGGGGGGGGGGGGGGGGGGGGGGGGGGGGAAGGGGAAGGGGGAGGGAAAAAAAGACTTGACTAAAAACCCAACCCTCATCATCATCATCCTTTACATCACACAACAACAACAACAAAAACAAGAATACTACTACTAATACTACTACTACTACTACAAATACTACACTATACTAACTACAAAATAAATGTTTTTTTCAAGAATAGCGCTATATAAATTCCATTTATCACATCATCATCATCATCATCATCAAAACATCAAACATCATCCACATTTTTTTAGAAAAAAAAATAATAATAAAATTTTTATTAAAAAAATTTTTATTATTATTAAATATTTTTATTATTATTATTATTTTTATAAATTTTTATTTGGGTTTTTATTATTTAAATTTTTTAAAACATAAAAAATCAAAACATAAAATCGAATTTTTTCTTTGCGCTATATCTTTGCAAAAAAAAACAAAACAACCAACCAATCACAGCGCTCGCACTCGACTCAATTCTTACACAGTCACTCAACCAACAACAATTTAAGAATAGTCCTAACAAGCCCAAAGAATTATGCAACAACAACAACAACAACAACAGCAGAAGCTTCCGACAGACTCCTCAGCCGCACTGACCCAGCGAGGCGATGGTGCTGATGATGGTCAGGGTCACGGAGAGAGAGAGGTCCCCGCCCAGTAAGTAGGCGTACATGTTCGAGGCCCCCCCCCCCAGGACATACCCCACAGGCAAAAATCCCGAAGGACACCAAGGCATTGCCCACATCCACGCCTCGGGCTACCCCGTAGGCAATCTGTAATAATAATAATAATAATAATAATAATAATAATAATAATAATTACTACAACAACAGCAACAACGATGATGATAACAACAACAACAACAACAACAACAACAACAACAACAACAACACAACAACAACAACAACAAACAACAACAACACAACAACAACGAACGACGACGACGACGATGATGATAACAACAACAACGACAACAACAACAACAACAACAAAAACAACAACAAGAATAATGATAATAATAATAATAATAATAATAATAATAATAATAATAATAATAAAAATAATAATAATAATAGGTAAAGGTAAAAGGATTCCCATAACCTATAAGGTCGTAGGGGAGCGAGGCGTCAGAGACCTCACTTCTCTAGGGCCAGCATATTGAGGGCGGCGCCCATCTCCTCTCCCTCGCTGCTTTACCTTCCCTGACCCTAAAGAGGCAGGTACCCATTGACAGCTGGGTGAACTGGGGGAACTGTACTGAAGCCAAGGCGCGCAAAACTGTCACCCATCCAACTGGTAACCACGCTCGACACTGCTTAACTTGGCTGGGGGGAAAGCGATTGCTCCGACCACTGAGCTATCCCGTCCCCAATCATCATCATCATCATCATCATCATCATCATCATCACATCATCATCATCATCATCATCATCATCATCATCATCATCATCATGAAGTTGAAAATAGATTGCATGATCGAATGATTGGTTGGTGGGTTGAGTGGTTGATTGATTGATTGAGGGAGTGATTGGTTGAGTGAGTGAATGAGCGAGTGAGTGAATGAGTGGTTGGTTGGTTGAGTGGTTGGTTAGGTGGTTGGTTGGTTGGTTGGTTGGTTGGTTAAGTGAATGATTGATTGATTGAGTGATTGGTTGGTTCAGCGATTGGTTGTTTGATTGATTGAGTGATTGATGATGATGATGATGATGATATATTATTATATTTCGAGGATAATGGAATAAACACTCGTGCTGTTTTACATCCAGTACCCGTATGTATGCAGTTTTGCAATGTTGTCATCCGTTCTCACCGGCACACAGGCGAGGAGAGGGGGGAGGGGTGTCACTAAAGGTGAGAATGTAAGCGACCAGTTCCCCTCCCCCTCCCCTCACCCCCCCCCCCCCCCACCATTAAGGTAGCCGCATTCCGACTTTGGGGTTGATTTCTGAACACGAGGCCAGTGTGCATTCTGTTTTTGAATCTATCTATCTATCTATCTATCTATCTATCTATCTATCTATCTATCTATCTATCTATCTATCTATCTATCTATCTTCTCTCTCTCCTCTCTCCTCTATCTATCTATCTACCTATCTATCTCTCTATTCTCTATCTATCTACTATCTATTATCTATCATCTATCTTCTATTTACTATCTATCTATCTACTATCTATCTATTTATCTAATCTATTATCTACTATCTATCTATTTATCTATTATCTATCTATCTATCTATTTATCTATCTATCTATCTATCCTTTCTGTCTACTATCTACTATCACTATCTATTATTTTGTCTGTCTGTCTATCTATCATCTATCTATCTATCTGTCTATCTATCTACTATTTTAAACTATCTATCATCTATCTATTATCGTCTGTCTGTCTATCTATCTATCTATTATCTATCTGTTTTATCTATCTATCTTTCTTTCTTTCTATCTCTCTATTTTAGCTGTCTGTTATCAATTACTATTATCTATCTATCTACCTATTTTAACTATCTATCTATCTATCTATCTATCTACCTATCTATCTATCTTTCTATCTTTCTATCTATCTATCTATCTATCATTTATCTATCTATCTATTTATCTATCATCTATCTATCTATCTGTCTGTCTATCTATCTCTCTACCTATCTATCTATCTATCTATCTCTCTATCCATCTGTCTGTCTATCTATCTCTCTATCTATGACTCTATCTATCTATCTATCTATCTATCTATCTATCTATCTATCTATCTATCGATCTATCTATCTCTATATATCCATCCATCCATCCATCCATCCATCCATCGATCCATCCATCCATCCATCCATCCATCCATCCATCCATCTATCTATCTATCCATCCATCCATCCATCCATCCATCCATCCATCCATCTATCTATCTATCTATCTATCTATCTATCTATCTATCTATCTATCTATCTATCTATCTATCTATCTATCTATCTATCTATCTATCTGTCTATCTATCTATCTATCTATCTACTACCTATATATCTATTTATATATCTCTCTCTCTCTCTGTCTATCTATCTATTTATCTATCTATTTATTTATCTATCTATCTTATCTCTATCTATATATATATTAGAGAGAGAGAGAGAGAGAGAGAGAGAGAGAGAGAGAGAGATGTAAAGATGTCCCAAACCTATAAGGTCACAGTGGAGCGAGGCGTCAGAGACCTCACTTCTCTAGGGGCCAGCATATTTCAGGGCGGCGCCCATCTCCTCTCCCTCGCTGCTTTACCTTCCCTGACCCTAAAAGAGGCAGGTACCCATTTACAGCTGGGTGAACTGGGGGACTGTACTGAAGCCAAGGCGCGCAAACGGTCACCCATGCAACTGGTAACCACGCTCGACGCTGCTTAACTTGGCTGGTAGGGGAAAGCGAGTGCTCTGACCTCACAGGGGGGCTCGCCTCTCGGTTCATAATCTCACGTGACGTGAAGAACTTTAAGGGGGTGGAGGACGGCGTGGGGGAAGAGGGGGGGGGGGGGGGTGAGGGGGGAGGGAGGAGGAGGAGGGGTTGGGTTTTGTGCGGACCTACTTGGTTAGAACTCTTACTGCGTTGTTGTTGGTGTATAGGGCTTTTCTGACTGTTAGGACACGCACACCGAGTCAGTCTGTTCCCCCCCCCCCTTCCCCAGATGTAAAAAAATAGCATGGGGGCGTTGTGCTCCTATCATTCCGAGGGGATGGAAACAAAACCCCACGTTACTCCCCCCTCCCCCTCCCCCCCCCCCCCCCGCCCCACTCTCCAACTACCCTTCCCCCCCCCCCCCCCCCCCCCCCCCACACACACACACAATTTAAAAACAATCTTGTTGCTGGAAACGCTCAGTATATCATTGTCATATAAAAACCCTCAAGAAAACGAAATCACGACGTCGCTAATTCCAATCTGGGATTAGGCGAGGACCCCAAAATATACCAAAATACCCCCCCCCCCCCCGAAAAAAACAACATAACAACGAACAAACAAACATCCCAAAAAAAGACTAACGGCATAAAATCGCCCAGAGCTCATGGTGGGAGGGAAGCAGACTGACTTGGTGCGCGTGTCATAACAGTCAGAAAGTCAAGCCGAGTCAAAAACAAGTTGCATGCGTGTAAATGATTGGAGCGCAAGCGCTTCGATTTGTTTTTTTGCTTCCCCCCCCCCCCCCCCCCCCCCCCCCCCCCCCCCCCCCCCCCCCCCCCCCCCCCCCCCCCCCCCACCCCCCAAAGATTCAGCGTTATATAAATTCCATATATTATTATTATTATTATTATTATTATTATTATTATTATTATTATTATTATTATTATTATTATTATTATTATTATTATTATTATTATCATTATCGTTATTATTATTATTATTATTATTATTATTATTATTATTATTATTATTATTATTATTATTATTATTATTATTATTATTAGTATTATTTATTATTATATCATCTCATCATCATCATTATTGTTATTATTATTATTATTATATTATTATCTGAAAATGTCCCCCTCCCCCATCCAACATCGCCCCTGCCTCACACCCACCCACCCCCCATCCCCAACACATACCCCCCCCCCCCCCCACCTTCCTACAGTAGTAAAGAGCCGAACATTTCCCCTGGGAATGCTGGGGGCCTGTCAGCATAAATACCATCCCATCCTCCGAAGTCGGAGTAGGGCTGCCTATAATTATGGCGAGGTACTTGAAAAGAGTCGTACAAGCAAAACTTCTCATTCAGTGGTGTGTGCTTCCTATCTCACAGTGATGATTCCCGGGTGGGATGATGAGCCAGTCAGAGTGTGGCATGTTCTGGGTGACCCCCAAGGGCGTAAAGCTGGGGAACGCACCACCACCACCACCACCACCACCACCACAACAACAACAACAACAACAACAACAACAACAACAACAACAACAACAACAACAACAACACCAACACCACCCTCCCCATCTTCTGAAAATTCTGTGCTAGGAATTCCCTCTTTTCTATCCATCTCTTTGTTTTGTTCTTTCTCATCCTGTCACCTCGTTCTCGTCTAGGTTTCTGCCTTCTTGGTCCGTTTTTTTCCTAACACCCCCCCCTCCCCCCCCCCCCCCCCCCCCCCCCCCCCCCCCCCGCTCCCCCCTCTCTCCCCACTTCACAGAAAGACTTTAAAAAGATCACAATTCTCCCTTACTGGAATGTGGGATGTGCTGGGCCTGACTTGTCCGTCAGGGACTTAACCACTAGACTGCCTTACCCCGGAAATTTTCCGGGGCTAAACGATCACCCTATACGCCAACAACCCGTAAAATTTCCGGGGTGTCGAACCGAAGTAAACAAGCCTGCTTCCTTGACTACAGTTAAAGGGAAACAACTCCAAAATTAAAGAAGGTCACTCTCCTGTTGCTTGGCAACATCCAGCTGCAAAAACCGTGGCAGAAATGATCGTTTTTTCGCTCGTATTTTGTGTTTTTATGCATGACTGCTTGGGAAGTTCGTGTTCAAAATTGCGGACACTTCTTGTTGAAGGCGTCAATAACTTTACACAGCTTGAAAAGTGGCAAATAAAGCTGTAGATTTACCTAACAGTGATGAAAACCATCTGTATGATTCAGCTGATCCTGCATTAAAAAAAAAAAAGAATGAGATTTGGCCTAGACTTATGTTTGACGTTATTGAGATCGGGGGTACTCAGAATGACAGTGGTGATGAAGAAATCGTATTTATGGTCAATTTTTTACATTTTATATATATTTTCGCAGTAAAATATCATGCTAACTAATTTGAGCTTGCCTCGAAGTAATCTAAGATATATATACTGTCATTGGGTAGACTATCAGGAATATTCATGTAGTAGTTTCTGAGTAAGAGGGATATGAACATTGCAGTGGTACAGAAGAATTTTATTCCCCGGCATATAGGGTGCACTTGCACTGGGCAGTGAAGAGGTTTAGCAACAGTGACAGACAACACTTGCTGTGTGGGTGTTTGTCAAAGAAGAAAAAGAAGAAGAAGAAGAAGAAGAAGAAGAGAAAGAAGAAGAAGAAGAAGAAGAAGAAGAAGAAGTAGAGGAAGAATTGCGAAGAGGACGAATTGCGAAGAGAAAGAATTGCGAAGAGAAAGATTTGCGAAGAAGAAGAAGAATTTTAAAAAGAAATTTTAAAGAAGAAGAAGAATTTCGAAGAATTAAGAAGAATTGTAAAGAAAAAATGAAGAGGGAAAGAAGAAGAGGAGGAGAAGAAGAAGAAGAAGAAGAAGAAGAAGAAGAGGAGGAGGAGGAGGAGGTAGGAGGAGGGAGGAGGAGGAGGAGAAGAAGGGAAAAAGAAGAAGAAGAAGAAGAAGAAGAAAGAAGAAGAAGAAGAAGAAGAAAAAGAAAAGAAGAAGGAGAAGAAAAGGAGAAGAAGAAGAAGAAGAGGGTGAGAAGGAGGAAGAAGAAGAGGAGTGGGAGGGGAAAAGAAGAATTGTGAAGAAGAACTGCGAAGAAGAAGAATTGGAAGAAAAAAAATTGTGGAGAAGAAGAATTGCGAAGAAGAGGAATTGTTGTGAAGAAGAATTGTGAAGAAGAAGAACTGTGAAGAAGAATTGTGAAGAAGAAGAATTGTGAAGAAGAAGAACTGCAAAGAAGAGAAGAAGAATTGTGAAGAAAAAAGATTTGTGACGAAGAAGAATTTCGAAGAAAAAGACTTTTGAAGAATTGCGAAGAAGAAGAATTACGAAAAGAAGAATTGTGAAGAAGAAGAATTGCGAAGAAGAAGAAATTGCAAAGGGAAAAAGAATTGTGAAGAAGAAGAATTGCAAAGAAGAAGAATCGCGAAGAAGGAAAATTGCAAAGAAGAAAATTGTGAAGAAGAAGAACTGCAAAAAAGAAGAATTGTGAAGAAGAATTGCGAAGAAGAATAATTGTGAAGAAGAAGAATTGCGAAGAAGAAGAATTACGAAAAGAAGACTTACGAAGAAGAAGAAATTTCGAAGAAGAATTGTAAAGAAGAGGGATTGCGAAGAAGAAGATTGCGAAGAAAATTGTGAAGAAGAAGAAGAATTGCGAAGAAGAAGATTGTGAAAAAAGAAAGAGAATGCGAAGTAGATGCAAAGAATGTGAATAATAATAATAAGAAGAAGAATTGCGAAAAGAATATAATAATAAAATAAAATATGAAGAAGAAGAAGAAGAGGAATAATAAAAATAAGAAGAAGAATGATAATAATAATAATAAAATAATAAAAGAAGAAAGAAGAAGAAATGATCATAATAATAATAATATGAAGAAGAAGAAGAATGATAATAATAATAAGAAGAAGAAGAAGAATGATAATAATAATAATAATAATAATAAGAAGAAGAAGAAGAAGAAGAAGACAGTTATGTTATCTACAGAGTTTTCTCTCAAGGCTCTCCTTACTGTCAGCTTCTTTTCCTTGTAATATGAAACAGGTCAAAGGAAAGAAATACCCGGACATTCGTTTGTTTTCGGTTTCTTGGCGAATCAACAGGGTCTGATACAGATCAAGTTTACCCATCCGACCCTAACTAAAGTCATGTGCCGGAAAGCAAAGGGGCAGAGGTTAGGAGGTCAGGTTTAGGGTTAAGAAGTGGTAGGTGAGATATTATGTGGTGTGAACGACCCACTTCGGTTCAAGTGTACCTATTCGTTTACACTGTTTATTTATGTATTTAATTTATTCATTCTTTAATATCGAGGATAATGGAATAAGCACTCATGTGCTTTTTTACATCCAGTCCCCGTGTGTATGCGGTTTTGTAAATTTTGTCATCTGTTCCCACCGGCACACAATGGCCTACTCTTTCGAAAAGCGGAACAGGATTTAACGTGTGCGCAAGATGTTCTGCATGCGTTCGCACACGGGCCTCGGTTTATAGTCTCATCCGAAGGACTGTTGCTATTCTATGTCTCTGTCTGTCTGTCTGTCGATCTGTCGATCTATTTGTCTGTCTCTGTCTGTCTGTCGATCTATCTCTGTGTGTGTGTGTGTGTGTGTTGTGTGTGTGTGTGTGTGTGTGTGTGTGTGTGTGTGTGTTGTGTGTCAGTGTGTGAGTGTGAGTGTGTGTGTGTGTGTGGAGAGAGAGGAGAGGTGAGTGAGTGTGTGTGTGTGTGTGTGTGTGTGTGTGAGTGAGTGAGTGTGTGTGTGTGTGTGTGTGTGTGGAGAGAGAGAGAGATAGAGAGAGAGAGAGTGTGAGAGAGAGGAGTGTGTGTGTGTGTGTGTGAGAGAGAGAGAGAGAGAGAGAGAGAGAGAGAGTGTGTGTGTGTGTGTGTGTGTGTGTGGTGAGAGAGAGAGAGAGAGAAGAGAGAGCGAGAGAGAGAGAGAGAGAGTGTGTGTGTGTGTGATGTGAATGTGAGTGTGTGGTGTGTGTGTGTGTGTGTGTGTGTGTGTGTGTGCGCGCGCGCGCGCGTGCGCACACACACACACACATCTGAAACCTTGTAGATCTTTACATTTCTAGCATTTCAAAGTCAGCCCAGCAGACATGTGCCCACCTGCAATATTTCCAGGTCCTGCTATCAGGCCTCCTTTCTTCTTCTCCTCTGGCACACCCAGGGACAGCAAGCAAGTTTTGTTGGGGAAATAAGTTGTGCTGTTGCCGCCAAGCGCCTGACCAGTCAGGCCCAGCGCATTCAGCTCCAGTGTGGGAGAGAAGTGCTAGTCTGTTAAGTCTTTCTGGAGAACAAGGCAGGAGAAGGGACCAGCCAGGCAGAACACACACACCAGCTAAACCCTGACACAGTAACACACCGACTCCCGAAATGAAGTCTGGTTTCTTTAATTTCACAGCTGAAGATTTCCAAACACTGTTGTTTAAAATCGTGCTTTATTTTATTCTTTTTGTCAGTCAAGTCAAGTCAAGTCAAAAACACTTTAATCATCCCATGAAGGGCAATTACAATACTGACAGGCAGATTGATACTCATCAAATATATCAAAGACACAAAAGCTATATTTCATATTGGTTTTCAAATAAAATGTCACGACACACACACACACACACACACACCACACACACGCGCGCATGCGCACAAACATCAATTGTGAACACAATTTAAACCCATTGACTAGAAGACATAAAAACTTATTTTTACGCACGCATATACGCAGCACGTACACACGCACGTATGTGTGTGTGCGAACACGCCCACGCACACCCACACCATA
Organism: Rapana venosa; assembly: GCA_028751875.1. Classification (NCBI taxonomy): domain Eukaryota; kingdom Metazoa; phylum Mollusca; class Gastropoda; order Neogastropoda; family Muricidae; genus Rapana; species Rapana venosa. The sequence continues at coordinate 38,748,197 of CM054165.1, forward strand.
CACCAATATATGAATTCAATGTTTTAAGACAGTTGACTAGAACACAGACTTATTTCACACACCCACGCACCCACACACACACACACACACACACACACGAGGATCGAGGATAATAATGGAATAAGCACTTATGTGGGGTTTTTTTTACATCCAATCCCCGTGTGTATGAGGTTTGTAAATTCTGTCATCTGTTTCCACCGACACACATAATGGCCTCCTCTTAACAGGATTTAACGTGTGCGCAAGATGTTCTGCGTGCGTTCGCACACGGGACCTCGGTTATGTTCTCATCCGAAGGACTTTTGGGGAGAGCGGAGTCTGCACTGATGTTAAATCCAGGGGAAAATTTCCCCTTGAACGGGAATGAAACCCGGGTCGTCAGATTACCAGCGCAATGTTCTGACCACTATACACAGGGAGAGGGAGAGGAGATGGGCGCCGCCCTCTATATGCTGGCCCCTGGAGAAGCTGAGGTCTCTGATGCCTCGCTCCCCAACGACCCATAGCTTATAGGAACACGGTAACCGTGACCTTTTATACACAGAGGGCAGACTGCACACATCGATTCAATAAGAAAGACGTGGTTTCCGACTAGAATTCGTCTGACAAACTCCCCAGTGTGTGTGTGTGTGGGGGGGGGGGGGGGGGGGGCACTGTCAGTATTAATACCATCCCCACCTTACCTTTCGGAAATTCTGTGCTTGGATTTCCCTCTTTTCTATCCCTCTCTTTGCTTCTGCCTTGCTGCTTTTCTTCCTATCACATCCTACTTGTCTGTTTTCTGCCTTTTTGGTCCATTCTCCTGCCTTTTTCCCCCCCAGAAAGACTGAAAAGATAATTTTCTCCCCCACGCAAAGTCGGTTGCGCTGGGCCTGACTTGTCAGGCGCTTACCGGCAGCGCGACGCTTTTTGGCTCATATCATGACAGATGACAATAGTTGCTGTCTGAGCGTTCGACAAAGAAGAAGAAGAATTGCGAAAAAGAATTGCGAACAAGAAGAATTGCGAACAAGAAGAATTTCAAAGAAGAATGGAAAGAAGAAGAGTTGAGAAGAATTGCGAAGAATGCGAAGAAGAATGTGAAAAATTGCGAAGAAGAAGAATGCGCAGAAGAATGTGAAAAATTGCGAAGAAGAAGAATTGTGAAGAAGAAGAATTGTGAAGAAGAAGAATGCGAAGAAGAAGAATTGCGAAGAAGAAGAATGCGAAGAAGAATGCGAAGAAGAAGAATACGAAAAATTGCGAAGAAGAAGAAGAATTGCAAAGGAGAAGAATTCCGAAGAAGGAGAAGAAGAATTGCGAAGAAGAATTGCGAAGAAGAATTGCGAAGAAGAAGAATTGCGAAAAAAGAAGAAATGCGAAGAAATGCGAAGAATTGCGAAGAAGAATTGCGAAGAAGAAGAATTGCGAAAAAGAAGAAGAATGCGAAGAATTCCGTAGAAGAAGAAGAAGAAGAAGAAGAAGTAGAAGAATTGCAAATAAGAAGAAGAATGCGAAGAATTGCGTAGAAGAAGAAAAGAAAGAAGAAAAAGAAGAAAAGAAGAAGAAAAGAAGTAGAAGAATTGCAAAGAAGAAGAAGTAGAAGAATTGCAAAGAAGAAGAAGTAGAAGAATTGCAAAGAAGAAGAAGAAGAAGAATTGCGAAGAAGAAGAAGAAGAATTGCGTAAAGAAGAAGAAGAAGAAGAAGAAGAAGAAAAGAACAAGAACAAGAACAAGAACAAGAAGAACAAGAAGAACAAGAAGAACAAGAACAAGAAGAACAAGAAGAAGAATTGCGAAGAAGAAGAAGAAAAGAAAGAAAGAAAGAAAGAAAGAAAAGAAAAGAAAGTCTACCAGTCATAGCAGGTCTTTCTGAGGAACTCTGTGAACACATTCAGCAGTCAGGAGCTAGGTCAGTTGCCCCTTGACCAGGGACAGCTGCTTCAGTAATGCTGAGGTTTTTGTTTCCTTCTTGTCAGCCCTCAGATCAGCCAAAGCTTCGTGGTGGTGGACTGACTAATGGTCACACTTTGCCTTCGCCACTGTTGGCCCACCATTAAGGTAGCCGCATTCCGACTTCAGGATTGATGTACAACGACCAAACGAAAGGACTAGAATTGTCGGGAGTAAAGTCTGAATTGAGAAACTCTTACAAAGCTCAATCAATCAATCCATCAGTCAGTCAGTCAGTCAGTCAATCCATCAGTCAGTCAGTCAGTCAGTCCATCAATCAATCAATCAATCAATTAATAATAATAATAATCATAATCATAATCATCATCATCACATCATCGTCATCGTCCACTTTTATCATCACATCACATCATTATTATCATCCACCACCACCTTTATCATCATCACATCATCATCATTATCATCATCCCCCACCACCTTTATAATCATCACATCATCATCATCATTATCATCACACACCACCACCTTTATCATCATCACATCATCATCATCATTATCATCATACACCACCACCTTTATCATCACATCATCATCATCTCATCATCACCACATATCATCATCATCATCGCCACCACCACTATCATCATCATCATCGCCACCACCACTATCATCATCATCATCGCCACCACCACTATCATCATCATCATCATCATCATCATCGCCACAAGGTCTAGTCACATCTCAGTCTGTATCTGTCACTGACGAACTGCTCTCCGATCATTCTGCCATTCTTTTCTTTCTCAACATTGCAAAGCCTATCAGAAACAAGAAGTGCATTACCCGTCGCAACCTCAAGGCCATAGATATTCAAACTTTCCTTTCCCAAGCTGTTGAACGCCTATCACAAACCCCTGACCATTCTGACCCTTCTAAGCACTACAATACCGTCCTCAGCCAACTCCTTGATGAGCATGCTCCTCCTACTGACCATCTCCTGCCTGATAGGCCATGTGCACCATGGTACAACCGTGACATCCTGGTCGCAAAAAGCAAACGCCGGCAACTAGAGCGGCAATGGCGAAAAACAAAAACCGAAATAAACAAACAGCTTCTTCGTAAACAAATCAACAAAGTTAAAACCTTAATTCGTTCAGCAAAAACAGAGTATTACTCTTCTCAAGTTCTTGGTGCTACGTCTATGAAATCTCTTTTTTCCCTCACATCCACGTTTCTTGGATCTGAGAAGGCTAGTCTTCTGCCTTCTATTCACGACCACTCTGAACTTCCTTCTATATTTTCTGCTTTCTTCTCTGACAAAGTCCGCAACATTCACTCCAGTTTGGATCAGACTCCTTTCCAGCCTGCAACTTCTGATCCCCAATTCTCTGGCACTCCTCTCCTTTCCTTTCATCCCGCAAGCGAGAAAGAAATCGAACTAATTCTGAAAGGAATGACTATAAAATCATGTGATCTTGACCCCATACCTGATTCTCTTTTTGCACAGTGCCAGCCACAACTTATTCCCACTATTACGAATATAGTAAACCTATCTCTTGTCTCTGGAAATGTTCCTTCAGCTCTAAAAACTGCCATAGTCACACCTTTACTCAAAAAGCATGACCTTGACCCCAACATTCTGAAGAACTATAGACCTGTTTCCAACCTACCGTTTATCTCTAAAGTCCTTGAAAAAGTAGTTCTAAAACAGCTCAACAACCACCTTCACTCCAACAGTCTCCTTCCTGCGTTTCAGTCTGCCTATCGCGTCAACCACAGCACTGAAACTACCCTTGCCCACACCTTAAACACACTTCTACTCGCTTCTGACTCAGGGAAAATCTCCCTTCTTACTCTACTCGACTTATCTGCAGCCTTTGACACTATTGACCACTCTATTCTTATCTCCCGTCTTCAAAAAACATTTGGTGTTACTGGTACAGCCCTTACCTGGTTTAGTTCATACCTTACTGACCGATTGCAGACAGTCACAGTAAACAAGATTCAGTCAGTACCTGCAAGATTGGAATGTGGAGTTCCACAGAGATCTGTTCTGGGCCCTGTTCTTTTCACCCTCTACACTGCTCCACTGTCACATATAATTAACCGCCATCAGATCAACCATCATTTTTATGCAGATGACTCTCAGATTCTAAGCAGCGACACTCCTGAAAATCTGCCTTCTCTCTTTACAAATATGGCCCATTGCTTTCAAGATATCCAAAATTGGATGATACAGAACAAATTACAGCTAAATGCAGATAAAACAGAAACCATGCTTGTAGGGACCAAACACAAACTCTCTTCTATCACAACAGCTTCAATACAACTTGGCAATGCATCAGTCCCTTTATCCACTGCTGTGAAGTATCTAGGGTCATTATTGACAACACACTCTCTATGCAAAAATTCATCACTCAGACCTGCCAGTCCTGCTACTATCAATTACGGCGTATTAGTGCAATTCGAAAGTACCTGTCCACAGATGCAACATCCAAACTTGTTGCGTCTCTCATTCTTTCACGTCTGGACTATTGCAACTCTCTGTTGGCTGGTCTGCCAGCATCATCAATCCAATCCCTTCAACGTATACAAAACTCTGCAGCTCGTCTAATCCTCAGAAAGAAAAAATCTGAGCATATTACCCCTCTCTTGCAATCTCTCCACTGGCTGCCTGTGCCACAGAGAGTAAACTATAAGATCAGTACTCTCTGTTACAAATGTCTCCACAAAACAGCACCCGCCTACCTCTGTGAATGTCTTCACTTGTACACTCCTTCTCGTTCTCTCCGCTCTGCTGCAGATACCTTGTCCTTACGAATACCTAGATTCAACCAATCCACCATCGGCCGTCGCTCTTTCTCTATTTCTGGTCCATTGATGTGGAATGATCTCCCTCTCTCTCTCCGCCAAAAGCCTTCTTATGACACTTTTAAATCCAGTCTCAAGACATATTTATTTCAAACCTAAGATTTTCCCCTCCTGCCTCATCTCATAGTTTTTCCCTGCCTTCAACAGCCAAGATTCTATTGCCCTGCCAGGGTGTGTGACCTCGTTGTGTGTGTGTGTGTGTGTGTGTGTGTGTGTGTGTGTGTGTGTGTGTGTGCGGTGTTTGTGTGCGTGTGTGCACATTTGGACTTGATGGAACTATTGCTTGTCACTGGTTGTATGACTGTGTAAGAATGAGTTGAGTGCAAGCGCTTTGATTTGTCTCTGCAAGATATAGCGCTATATAAATTCCATTTATTATTATTATTATCATCATCATCATCATCATCATCACCACCACCACCACCACCACCACACCACCACCACCACCACCACCACCACCATCATCATCATCATCGCCACCACCACTTTCATCATCATCAATCGCCACCACCACTATCATCATCATCGCCACCACCACTATCATCATCATCGCCACCACAACTATCATCATCATCGCCACCACTATCATCACCACCACCACCACCACCACCATCACACCACCACCACCACCATACCAGACTCACCAAGCATCAACTACTACAAACCACCACAATTCTCGCAACACATCCTCCACAACCATCACCAGCTCACCAAAGGCATCAGACCGTACGCAGAAGAGACCTATGCAGGGGCGAAGTCTGCGCAACAATTCCATCGAAACCGACTCAGTCTGAACCAGTTCCGAACGGCACGCCAGGATGAGGACGTCAGTAGTGTTCAGATGACGTTAATGAGCCGCGTAAGTTTCTACCAACGAGGGACGGGTCGGTACTTGCGATTATGAGGCGGGGATACCGTTCAGGACCGCATGTGTCACGTAGAAAAACAACAAGCGCTCCCCAGATCAACAATGGAAATATGAGACACGAACACTTCCATTTTGTTCGCCATTCTAGAGTGAAGCAAAGGTACCGGTCCTCATTTGCCCGCCATGTCTCTCACGTAAGAAAAACAACAAGACAGCTTTCCCCAGCAATCCAGACGAGATGGAAATATCGAAGGAACCGGAAACCGACACACCGCCATTTTGTTCAGTGCCATTCTCAAGGGAAGCAAATGTGTGGTGGCCGCGATGACAGGATATGTTGACCGACACTGGCACGGACAAAACAGCCGATCTCTGATGGAACAGATGTCGGAGCGACGCTTCCAGAAGGTATTCTGCGTGCGGTTTAGGACACAGAAGCGAATAGTTGGCTTTAAACACGCGTTGACTGTCCATGACCATCACAAGAATACCTGGAGGAACCGGAAAGTAAAGTCCTTCAGTTTTGGTGTCGATGTGAATGGTGATGATTTTTTCTGAACCGTTAGTTTTGGAACCTCCTTCTCCATTGTTTTGAGGAACGCTTGATTGTTGATGGTGTACGTCAATTTCTTCATCACCATCAGCACTCATCCTGGTACCTCTGATGTCGGTGTTGGGGCTGTATCTCTCAAAGGAAGGTTGGTTCGTTGTCTCTTTCCCTGAGGTCGAGTCTTCGCTGGTTCCCTGACTGGAAGCTGATGGGTTGAGCAGAAGTGCCAGCACGAGCAGCGTGTGAACCACCTCCATGATAACAGATGAGAACATCAGCTGTGAAGAAATACTGTAGATGACACTTTGAAGTTCCCCAAACACTTTCCTATCAAACTGTGACTGTAGCGCTATGCCTGAAATATATAAGCCTCAAGCAAAGTTGTCACCAAAAGGAAGTTTACTTTTTCTGTTTGAATTTTTTTTTTTTTTTTGGGGGGGGGAGGGGGTGGGGGTTCTAGTTTATATTTAGTTTGATATTCTTTTCTGTAATCCACTGAACTATTTTCGAGTTTCTCAATAAAGAAAAAACAATAATGGCAGAAAAGTGCACAAGAGTAGCTCTAGCTGTACAAGGATGCAGACCTTTTGGTAAAATATTAACCAGTTTATACTTCCTTGAAATTCTGCGCTGTGTTTTGAGTTTCGCTGTGAAGTCAAATGGTGCAGCAAGCAAACATACACGTATCTCTAGCAATATTCAATCTCAGGTGTGGTTTTTTTCCCCACCTATTTTTTCCTTCTCCTTTCTACTGGCTAGAATACCTCTTTTCTGTATTTTTAACACATCAGACTTCCGCGTTTCACTGGACACTCAAACATGACAACAGACAAGCAAGAGCGAATCCGGAATCATACTAAGTTCTTTAACAATACGTTGGCAGAATTTCCCAGACACTCTTTTTTCTCTATCTCATTCATCTGATTTCGATTTTCGCTACGAAGTCAAAACTGACAGTAGATAAGCACACAAAACGGGCCTATCCGCTCTCAAGTCTTCTTGTCACATATTTCTTTGTGGTACGAGTGTTTCCGTTTGCTTGAAATTCCGTTTCCTACTCTGATTTTCAGTATCAATGTAAAGCAGTCTCGTAGGCCAAATCAGCCTGTATTATATATACACACACAATCTCGGGTGACCTTGTCTCCTCGAAAGTGGGTTGGACTGGTTGGGAATGGGATTAT
>CM054165.1:38760559-38763059 GCA_028751875.1 Rapana venosa
ACACTTTCGCCCGCGCGCACCCCATACTCATACACACGAGCACAGACAGACACAAACACACGTACACACACACACACACACACACACACACACACACAACACACACACACCACACACACACACACACACACACACACACACACATGATGAGACTATAAACCGAGGCCCCGTGTGTGAATGCATGCAGAACATCTTGCGCACACGTTAAATCCTGTTCCGCTTTTCATAAGAGTAGGCCATTGTGTACCGGTGGGAACAGATGACAAAATTTACAAAACTGAGTACACACGGGGACTAGACGTAAAAAGCACATGAGTTACTTATTTCATTATCCTCGATATAAAAGAATAAAGCGCGCGCGCGCTCACACACACACAACACACAAAACACGCACACACACACCCCACACACACCCCAACACACACACACACACAACACACACACACACACACACACACACACACACACAACACACACACACCAACACACACACACACACACACTGCACACACACACACACCACCACAAAACGCCACACACAACACACACACACACACACACAACCCCCACACACACAACACACACACACACACACACACACACACCCCAAACGATATATATACTACACAACATACACTACACTACATCCTCTCCCCCACCCCCCTCAGACACAACACACACAAAAACGCCCTCTTCTCTCCTACTCCTTCCCACCCCCCCCCCCCGTCCCCCCCCGACCACCCCGAACAACACACACTTTCACACCCTACACTACACATTGCTTACACTACACACCACATACACGCACGCACATACACACACCCCTATTACATACACACACACTAACACAAAACACATACTAACTCATATCGCACCACGCACAACACACACACACTAATACATACACACACACTAACACTACACACATACTAACACAATGCGCACGCACGCACACACACATTCCCACTATTTGTTACCATGACTGTTGAAGAAATTTAAACAGTTCTTGCTTATTCCCACAAATTGGGTTTTTTTTGTTTTTTGTTGTTTTTATTTAGGGGGGTAGTTGGTTTGTTTTAGCAAGGCCCTAAGTTTTGTATAACTTTTTGATTAGGCTATTTACGGCACACACAGACACACACCACACCCACACACACTCAACACAACCAAACACACAAACCCCCACACATACTTGCATGTTCACACCCAACAAGCGCTCGCGCGCACACACACACTCCACACACCTACAGAACACACATACAATAACTCAATTTCTGTGATATATTTACTTACACTACACACGCCCACGCACGCACGCACAAAACACACACTCACACACACAACCCCACACACACACACACACAACAACACACCCCACACTCACACACGCCAACAATTTCACTCATATTCTCACACTCATTCACTCACACACACTTACACACACACACACACTTACACACACAAACACACACACACACACACGCATGCACGCACGCACATACACACACGCACACACTCGTACATGCACACACATACATAACGGACGTATACACACTCTCATACACACACTCCCCACATGCCCGCACACACACACACACACACACACACACACAACACACACACACACACACACACACACACACACACACACCACACACACACACACACACACACACACACACACACACACACACACGCGCGCGACACCCATCAGCAAGTCTCTGCTGATACTCGCTCAGCATCCTTTATTTCCAAAATGACTAAAACATTCCAATTCTGTTGATAAACAAACAAAGTCAACCCCCAAAAAACCCTAACAACCCCGAACAATAAACCAAAAAACAAACCAAAACAAAATCCAACAACAACAACAAAAACCCCAATCCCCCCAAAAGGGAAAAAACAATCCCCTAAACCCAAAGAAACAAAAAACAAACAAAAAAGAAAGAAACAACCAGTACTGCTCCCTCCCAAACTGTTCCTAGAACATCCCGAAATCTCCCAGCATGAAATAGTACCAAGGCGGCAGACGTCTTCTCCTCTGTCGTGTGGTTAAACCGTTTCTGCTTCCCTGCTGCTGCTGCTGCTGCTGCTGCTGCTGCTGCTGCTGTTGCTGCTGCTGTTGCTGCTGATGACGCTGCAACAGTTGCTGCTGCTGGCGCATGAGATCCGCCAGTTGTTGCTGCGGTTGCTGCTGCATGAGTTTGGACACTTGCTGTTGTTGCTGCATCAGCTTGGCCAGTTGCTGCGCTTGTTGCTGCGGTTGTTGTTGCTGCTGCGGTGTGAGTGGGTCGGTGTTGCAGAGGGAGGTAACGTCTTCCCCAGCAAAATAGAACTTGGGGAAGCAACCGCTGCAGTTGGATACTCTGTTTGACAGACAGAAAGAAAGAACTTCAGTTTATGTTAAACCAGGACCGGGGGATACAGACACTTGCAGTGTAGCAGTAGTAGTAGTAGTAGTAGTAGTAGTAGTAATAGTAGTAGTAAGTAGTAGCAGCAG
>CM054165.1:38765559-38775559 GCA_028751875.1 Rapana venosa
GCGTTCACACTCAGGACCTCGGTTTATTGACTCCTCCGAAGGATTGTTCAGGGGAGTGGAGTGGGTACTGATGTTAACTAGGTAAAAGGTAAGGTAAAGGTAAAGGAGTCCCATAACCTATAAGGTCGTAGGGGAGCGAGGCGTCAGAGACCTCACTTCTCTAGGGCCAGCATATTGAGGGCGGCGCCCATCTCCTCTCCCTCGCTGCTTTACCTTCCCTGACCCTAAAGAGGGCAGGTACCCATTTACAGCTGGGTGAACTGGGGGAACTGTACTGAAGCCAAGGCGCGCAAACGGTCACCCATCCAACTGGTAACCACGCTCGACGCTGTTTAACTTGGCTGGGGGAAAGCGAGTGCTCCGACCACTGAGCTACCCCGTCCCCCTTGATGTTAACTCCAGGGGAAAATTCCATCGAGCAGGGATGTCTGTGGAGGCTCAAACCCGGGCCGTCAGATCACGAGGTCAATGCTCTAACCACTAAGCTATCCCACCCTTACCCCAGATAGGTAAATTGATGAATACATAATTGAATGAAGAAAGAAAGAAAGAAAAGTAGATAGATAGGTAGGTAGGTAGCTAGATAGATGCATTAATAGATAGATATATCGACAGATAGATAGATACACAGACAGAACCAAGATAGGTAAATTAATGAATAAATAAATGAATGAAGAGATAGATAAGTAATTAGATAGATAGATAGATAGATAGATAGATAGATAGATAGATAGATAGATAGGTAGATAGATGGGTGCTGTCAGCGCCTGGGCTTTATCCCAGTTCTTGATTAAACCATTGACGCTGGGGGCAACAGCAAGGTGAGAGGCTGTATGACCAGTGGCTTTCCCACTCATGGAATTCCACTTTACAGCTTAGTCTTTAGTGATCGACTATGACTCTCTGACTAGGAGGCTTGACTCGCACAGTCCTTAATGTGCTGCAGCCCTGGGGGCTGGTTGGCCTTTGGAGAGCATCTCCAACGCTGACTGTTCTTATGCCCACTTGGCCGAGAGAGTGGGGATGTACTGTGGGCAAGGCATCTCCACTATAATCAAATTTCTGCCCAGTTTCCAAAACAGCAGCTGCCTCCTCTGCTGTTTTAGAGGTCATCGTCGGACACGACGGACAAACATAGATAGATAGATAGATAGTTAGATAGATGGATGGTTGGATGGATAGATAGACAGATAGACAGACAGAATAAAATAAAATAAAACCATATTCTTTTACTTCAAGGATAATGAATAACCATCACCCAGGTGCTTTTTTACATCCAGTATCCGCCCTTAGGGATGCATCATATACTAAAATAAACCCAATACCCATACACTCACACAGACAGCCAGACAGACAGATAGGTAGGTAAAGGTAAAGGAGTCCCATAACCTATGTGGTCGTAGGGGAGCGAGGCGTCAGAGACCTCACTTCTCTAGGGCCAGCATATTGAGGGCGGCGCCCATCCCCTCTCCCTCGCTGCTTTACCTTCTCTGACCCTAAAGAGGGCAGGTACCCATTTACAGCTGGGTGAACTGGGGGAACTGTACTGAAGCCAATGCGCGCAAACGGTCACCCATCCAACTGGTAACCACGCTCGACGCTGCTTAACTTGGCTGGGGGAAAGCGAGTGCTCCGACCACTGAGCTATCCCGTCCCCCTTTGAGATAGATAGATAGGATAGATAGATAAATAGATAGATAGATAGACAGACAGATAAAGAGATAAATAAATAAAAATAAATAAACAGACACACAAATAAATACATAAACGAAGAAGAAGCCAACAACCAGCCAATGAAAAACGCTGGCACATACTTGCACGTCGCTGACTGGATGTTGGGGCAGGAAGACACACGACAGACGGAATCGTTGCAGTCGGCCATCTTGTTGGGCGGACAGTCGGTGGTGGTGGAGGTGGTCTTGGCCGCAGAAGGGACAGTGGCTGTGGCAAGGGTGAGAGTTTGAGCCCCAGACTCCCCATTTCCGGAGCCTGTGTCCAGTTTAGTGGTCAGTGCAGCAGCGTTGTCCAGTATTCCCATGGCCTGCGCTGTGAACGTTTCTGGAAAACCCCCCAACCCCAAACAACAATGAAGAGAAAGAAAAGAAATCTTTTTCTATTAAAAAAAAAAAGCTATAACAAATATCATTGTTAGAGTAAAATTAAAACAGGTTTGCAGCCTTCACTCTCGGAAGACTCTGGAGTTGCTGTGCTCTAGGTGTTCTTCATTCTGGTACAGCAGTGTCGGGTGTGGCTGGCCAGTCCCACACGGGAATGACAGACAGCGCCTATGGCAGAGGAAGGCACAGATGAAGTCTGACAATGCTGGTCTGTCTGCCTGCCTGGGCTGCAGCCTTTCTTCTCCTTCTCTTTGCCTCGTGCTGCTGAGCAAGTGTCTCTTGGAACTTGGAGAGGCCTTTCTGCACAGTCTGTCTCCAGGCTGACCGTTTGAAAATGAAACAACTCGAAACGAATAACATCAAGGTGAAGAGGAAACCTCAGCAAATGAACTAACATCAGATGAGTTAAAACGAAAGAACAAAGAAGGAAGGTGATAGGGCGGTTAAGACGTTCGACATGCTTAACGAGTGAACAGTGAGGTTGTGGGTTCCATTCCCGGCCTTGCCCTTTCTTCAAAGTTTGACGAGAAAATCGAACTGAACGTCAAAGTTTTTCGGATGAGACTATAAACCGAGGTCCCGTGTGAGAATACACGCAGAACGTCTCACGCACGCGTTAAATCCCCGTTCCGCCTTTCGGAGGATTACACCATTTCGTGTCCATAGAAACGGATGACAAAAGGTGTCGTGTTTAGACACCATCCCGGGGAAGTTGGAAGATGTGGCGACCTATATGGAAAAGTGGGGGGTGGGGGGGGGGGGGGGGGGGTAAGTACGCGCTCACCCCCCCCCCCCCCAAAAAAAAAAATCACCATTGTAAACTAGAACTCCAGCCGAGGAATGAGGAAAAACATGAAAAGAAATAAGATCATGATATTAAGAACATGCTTAAATAAAGTTTTAAAAAAGGGAGAGATAAAATAAAAGGAAACTAAGTAGAAAAAGTATAGTTAAAAATCAATGAACTAAAACTGAAAAGCTAAAGGAAATTTCATTAAGATAAAAACCCACACAAACTATAAAAAAAAATAAAAATAAAAACTAAATAAGCAAGACAAAACAGAATACTGTAGGCTGACTTATTTGTAAGAACAAACTCGATATTATTTTTCTGGAGTGAAAACCTCAAGGCAAATGTATCAAACCTATAAAAAAAAAAAAGCCCCCAAACCGAGGTTAAGTTCATGCCATTTTATTGATTGATTGATTGATCTATTTAGTTTAAACGCTCTGATTTTGACTACAATGGTTAAGCATTCATGTGTGTGTGTGTTGGTGTGTGTGTGTGTTTTGTTTGTGTGTGTGTGTGTGTGTGAAGTTCAAGTCAAGTCAAGTCAAAATTTTATTTCCAGATGTGTGTGTGTGTGTGTGTGTGTGTGTGTGTTGTGTGTGTGTGGTTGTGTGTGTGTTTACATTCCCGTTCTCGTGTTCATACGGTAATAATTATAAATGTTGCATCGTTCCCATCGGCACGGAATGGCCTACTCTACCAAAAGGCGGACGGATTTTAACGTATGCGCAAGATGTTTTGCGTGCGTTCTCAATGGACACCTCGCGCTTGGTTTCTAGGTTTCTAGTCTCATCGGAAGGACTTTGGGCGGAGGGGGGGGGGGGGGGGGGGGGGGGAGGGGGTCGTACGGGTTGTTAACTCCAGGAGGAGGGGGGTCGAAGCGGCAGCTGGGGGGTTCGATCCCGGGGCGGATTGGTACGGGCACAACGCTGTAGCCACCTGACACTCACTCTCTGCCGTCTCTTCGTGGGCTGCCATGTCTCACAAAGACTGGAGTATAAAATCAATACCCTCTGTTTCAAATGTCTCACAAATCTGCCCCTCTTATCTCTGGTAATGTCTTCACCTGTACACTCCGTCCCGTTCCCTTCGTTCAGCCGCAGATACTTTGTGCTTTCGAACACCAGATTCAAAACAAACCACTGTTGTCGTCGCTCCTTCTCTGTTTCTGGTCCATCCACCTGGAATGACCTCCTCTCCACTTCGCCAAAAGCCTTCACTTGATACCTTCAAATCCAGCCTCAAAAACACACTTATTTCCTACCTGAGACTTTCCCCCCCATATCTGTCCCTAATTTTCAACAGCATCTTTCACCTTCTAAATGTGTTCCGAGTTGTGTGTTGTGTGTGTGTGTGTGTGTGTGTGTGTGTGTGTGTGTGCGCGCCGGCGTGCTTGGTTGTGCGTGCGTGCGTGCATACGTGCGCGCGCATGGATTTGAAATCTGTTATTCATTATGGAGAGTTGCATGCCTGTAAATGATTGAGTGCAAGCGCTTCGATTTTTATTTTACAAGATTCAGCGCTATATAAATCAAGTAATATAAACCACCCACCCACCACCACCACAACCACCCACCACCACCTATCACCACCACCACAAACACCCCCTCACACACATACCACCACAACCACAACCTACTACCACCACCACATATTATTATTATTATTATTAACCACTAGGCTATATAGTCCGCCCCCTGGTGAGTTTTTGAAATGTGTGTGTGTGTGTGTGTGCGTGTGTGTGTGTGTGTGTGTGTGTATGTATATATGTGTGTTGTGTGTGTATGTGTGTGTTGATGTTCTGCTTGCGTGTGCTCGCACATGTGACCTCAACTTGTAGTTTCGCCGAAGGACTTTCAGGGAAGTTCGGTGGAGTTGGTACCTAGGTCAAGTCAAGTGAAGTCAAATCAAGTGAAGTCAAGTCAAGTGAAGTCAAGTGAAGTCAAGTGAAGTCAAGTGAAGTCAAGTCAAGTGAAGTCAAGTGAAGTCAAGTCAAGTGAAATCAAGTGAAGTCAAGTCAAGGAAGTCAAGTGAAGTCAAGTCAAGTGAAGTCAAGTGAAGTCAAGTCAAATCAAGTCAGTCAAGCGAAGTCGCGGCAAGGAAGTCAAGCCAAAATAAAAATAAAATAAAAAAACCCCAAACCCAAAACCCCCAATAAAACCAAAAATACAAAAAAAAAAAAAAAAAAAAAACCCCCAAATAAATAAATTAAACCCACTACAAAAAACCCCCCCAAAAAAAAAAAAATTTTTTTTTTTTTTTTTAAAAAAAAAAAAAATTTTTTTTATTTTTATTTCTTTTTAAAAAAAAAAAAAAAACCCCAAACCAAAAAAAAAATTTAAAAAATAATAATAAACAAAAACAAAAAAAAAGTAAAAAAATAAAAAAAAAAAAAACCAATAATAAGGAAAAAAAAAAAAATTAAACCAAGAAAAGAAAAAAAAAATAATAACAAAAAAAACATTAAAAAAAAAAAAAACAAAAAAAAAAAAAAGGGGAAAAAAAAAATAATAATAAAAAAAAAAAACAAAATAATCAAAATCATAAAAAAAAAAAAAAATAAAAATTTAAAAAAAAAAAAAAAAAAAAAAAAAAAAAGGGGGACAAAAAAAAAACAAAAAAAAAAAAGGGAAAAAAATAAGAAAATAATTTCCCCAAAAAACTAACAAAAAAAAAAAAAAAAACAAACAAAAAAAAAAAAAAAAAAAAAAGGGGGAAAAAAAAAAACCTAACCCCCAAAAACCCCCCAAAGAAAAAAAAACAATTAAAAACAACAAAAACAAAAAAAACAACAAAAACCACAAAAAATTCCCCCCCCAAAAACAAAACACCCAAAACTTTCCCCCCCAAAAAAAAACCCCAAAACCCCCCAAAAAACCCCCAAAAACAAAAAACCAAAAAAAAAAAAACCCCCCCCAAACCCCCCCCCCCCCCCCCCCCACCCACTCAACCCCAACCCCCCAAAAAAACCCCCACCCCTCCCCCCCCCCCCCCCACCCCCCCCCAACCACCCCCCCAACCCCCCCACACACCCACCCCACCCCCCCCAACCCCCCCCCCAAACCCCAACCCAAAACCCCCCAAAAACCCAACCCCAAAACCCTCCCACCCCCCCCCCCCCCCCAAAAAAAATTTAAACCAAAAAAAAAACCCCCCCACCCCCAAAAAAAAAAAAACCCCCCCCCCCCCCCAAAAAAAAAAACCCCCCCCCAACCCCCCCCCCCCAAAAAAAAAAAAAAAAAAAACCCCCCCCCCCCAAAAAAACCCCCACCCCCAAAAACCCCCCCCCCCCCCCAACCCCCCCCCCAAAACCCCCCACCCCCCCCCCACCCACCACCACCCCCCCCCCCCCCCCCCCCCCACCCCCCCCCACCCCCCCCCCCCCCCCCCCCCCCCCCCCCCCCCCCCCCCCCCACCCACCACCACCCCCCCCCCCCCCCAAACCCCCCCACACCCCAAACCCCCCAACCCCCCAAAACCCACCCCACCACCCCACCCCACCCCCCCCCCCACCCCCCCACCCCCCCCCACCCCACCCCCCCCCCCCCACCACCCCCCCCACCACCCCCCCCCCCCCCCCCCACCCCCCCCCCCCACCCCCCCCCCCCCACCACCACCCCCCCCCCCCAACCACCCCCCCCCCCCCACACCCCACCACCACCACCCCCCCCCCCCCCCCCACCCCACCCCCCCCCCCCCCCCCCCACCCCCCCCCCCCCCCCCCCCCCACCCCCCCCCCCCCCCCCCCAAAAACTCAAACCCCCCCCCCCACCACCACCCCCCCCAAACCCAAACCCACCCCACCACCACCCCCAAAACCCCACCCCCACCACCACCCACCACCCCCCCAAAACCCCCCCCCCCCCCCCCCCCCCCCACCACCCCACCACCACCACCACCCCACCACCACAAAAACCCTAAAATGGTTTTACGGGCCTCGCAGCCCATTCCCCTTGCCCGCCCCCCCCCCCCATTTGGCCCATGAAAAACCCCGCTGTGATCCCCCCCATTATTGCCTGATTCGACTTTGGGCGTTTTTGTTTTTGTTTTTTTTATTTTTTTTTTGTTTTTTGGTTTTTTGGGTTTTTGGCTTTTTGTTTGTTTGTTTTTTTTTTTTTTTTTGTTTGTTTTGTTTTTTTTGTTTTTTTTTTTTTGGGTTTTGTTTTTTTTTTGTTTTTGTTTTTTTTTCTCTTTCTTCTTCTTCTTCCTTCCTTTTCCTTTCCCCTTTTTTTCTTTTTTTTTTTTTTTTTCTTTTCTTTTTCTTCTTTTTTCCCCAAAAAAATTTTTTTTTTTTGTTCTTGTTCTTGTTCTTTTTTTCTTCTTCTCTTCTTTTTCCTTTTCTTTTTTTTTTTTTTTTTTTTTAAAAACCAAAAAAATTTTTTTTTCCAAATTCGTATATTTTAATTTTTATTAACTTTTTATTTTGAAAAAATGGAATAAGCACTCGGTGCTTTTCTTTTTACATCATCCCCGATGATGTAGTTTTGTCACCCCGTCATCCGTTCCCACCGGGCCCATCAACGTATACCTACTCTTACAAAAGCGGGATGGTTTTAATGTATCGCAAAAAAGTTCTCTGCGTTTTGACACGGACCTCGGTTGATAGTCTATCCGAAGGACTTTTTTTTTTGGGGGGGGGGGGGGGGGGGGAGTCCGGGACGATGTTAACATATAATGGGAAAGGATAATGGAATAAGCACTCATTGCTTTTAAAAAAACCAATATCAAAGTTTAGCTTTATATTATTAAAACCTTTAAAATAAGAGATTAATATGTGTGGTAAGATCCTAAATATTCTCCCCCCCCCCCTCCCCTTTCCCCTTTGCATTTTTCTTGTATTTGTTTTTTACTCTGTACTTCCCTCGGTATTCTACCCTTTTTCATTTCATCGACAGTACCCCCCTTCAAAGTAAGGGGCCCAAAGGCCTTTTTTTGAAAAAATCTTTCACAGTTTAACTCGCTTCCCCCCCCCCCCCCCCCCCCCCCCCACCCCTCTCTCTCTTTCTGTCTGTCTGTCTGTCGTCTATCTTTTTCTCTCTCTTTCTTTCTCTCTCTCTCTCTCTCTCTCTCCTCTCTCTCTCTCTCTCTCTCTCTCTCTGGTTGCTTTGGGCTTTATTTTATTTTATTATCATATATATCCTTAAGGGCGGGGACTGGATGTAAAAAAAGCACATGGGTGCTTATTCATTATCCTCGAAATAAAAGAATTTGTCATTGTCATTGTCATTGTCATTGTCTCTCTTTCTTTCTCTCGATCTCTCTGCTTCTCTCTATCTCTTTCTCTCTCTCTCTTTCTTTCTCTCTCTCTCTCTCTCTGTCTCTGTATCTCTTTCTCTCTCTGTGTCTCTGTCTTTGTCTGTCTCTCTTTCTCTCTGTCTCTAGCTATCTCTCTCTGTCTCTCTTTCTCTCTCTGTCTCTCTATCTCCCTCTCTTTCTCTGTCTGTCTGTCTGTCTCTATCCATCTCTCTCTATATCTCTCTGTCTCTGTCTTTCCCTCTCTCTCTCTCCCTCTCTCTCTCTCTGTCCCCCCTCTCTCTCTCTGTCCCCCTCTCTCTCCCTCTCTCTCTTCTCCCTCTCTCTTCCTATGTCTGTATTCTCTCCCTCCCTCCCTCCCTCTCTCTCTCCATCCCTCTCTCTCTTACCCTCCCCCCCCCCTCGCTCTACCCCCCTCCACTCCCCCTTTCTCCTTCCCCTCTTCCCCCTCTCTTCCTCCCTCCCACTCTCTCCCTCCCTCCCCACCCTCTCTCTCCCTCCCTTCCCCCCTCTCTCTCTTTCCCTCCCTCCCTCTCCCTCCCTCCCTCCCTCCCACTCTCTCCCTCCCTCCCTCCCACCCTCTCTCTTCCCCCTCCCTCCACTCCCTCTCTCTCTCTCCCCCTCCCTCCCCACCCTCTCTCTCCCCCTTCCCTCCCTCCCTCCCTCTCTCTCTCTCCCTCCCTCCCACTCTCTCTCCCTCCCTCCCCACCCTCTCTCTCTCCCTCCACACCCTCTCTCCCTCCCTTTCCCTCCTCTCTCTCTCCCTCCCTCCCTCCCACCCTCTCCCTCCCTCCCTCCCCTCCCACCCTCTCCCTCCCTCCCTCCCCTCCCACCCTCTCCTTCCCTCCCTCCCCTCCCACCCTCTCCCTCCCTCCCTCCCCTCCCACCCTCTCCCTCCCTCCTCCCCTCCCACCCTCTCCTTCCCTCCCTCCCCTCCCACCCTCTCCCTCCCTCCCTCCCCTCCCACCCTCTCCCTCCCTCCCCACTCTCTCCCTCCCTCCCCACCCTCTCTCTCTCCCTCCACACCCCTCTCCCTCCCTTCCCTCCTCCTCCTCCCCCCTCCCTCCCCCCCCCCTCCCCTCCTCCCCCTTCCCTCTCTCTCCCCCCTTCCCCCCCTCTCTCTCTCCCTCCCCCCCCCCTCTCTCCCCCCCCCCCCCCCTCTCCCTCCCCCCCCCCCCCCCCCCCCCTGTCTGTGGAAGGCCCATACTGCGAACCAGGGCAGGCCGGACGGGGGGTGAGGTGAAGGCTGCACCACACGGGCACTTTGGCTGGTCCTTTGGGGCACCCCCACTGTCTGCAACAAAGCACGCACGCGCCAAAAAAACATACATACATGCACATACTACATGCCACACCACGCACATGCACGTACATACCGACACACATACACACCATCACGACACACACATACACACACATGCACCACAAACCCCCATACACACGTACCAAAATCATACATGCCACACACACACAACCCAAAACACACATACCTCACCTACACCACATACCTCACACATACACATACACACAAACCCTACACACACATACACACACACACATACACCAAACACACACCCTACACATACACACACAACACACACATACCATACACACACAACCTACACCACACACTACACACATCACTTACTACCCACACACACACACACAGCCACACACACACCATACACGACACACAATTCACACAACTCAACACTCACATACCACATACATGACACAAAACACACATACCACACAACACACGACACTCACACACAATACATCCACACACATAACACAACACCACAACATACAACATACACCACAACACACACAGTCACAC
>CM054165.1:38788059-38795559 GCA_028751875.1 Rapana venosa
GTGGTTATTCCATTCCTCAATATAGAAGCAATATAAAGCTGCCTATTTGGCACGGTACTTAAAAACAGTCATGCATGCAAACCTCTCATTCAGTGTGCGATTTCAATCTCACAGTGATTCCCAGGTGGGATGAGTGAGTCAGAGTCAGCATGTTCTGGGTAACTCCCAGAGTGTTAAGCTGGGGAACGCACAACAACAACAACAACAACAACAACAACAACAACAACAACAAAAAGAGATGAAAGCATGTACAGAATTTGATTCTGAATGTGAAAGAAAAGTAAATCCTACAAAGGTGGTCTTCAATCGAAAAAAAATGTAGTTTTAAATAGAAACAATACAGTTCTCTGTCTTCAGAATGATTATTGTTTGGTGTTTTATTTTTGTGATATGACTGCATCTTAGATGTTTCCTCTCGTTTTCCCGTCACCTTCATCTATCCTGTAGTCTCGTAAACCGTTGGAGTACCACCGTAGATTTTGCTACCAACTTCCTCCATTCTTCGCGGTTTTCAGCTTTCCGCAACAAGTCATTCCACTCAAGGCCAGTCCACTCTCTGATGTTGTCTTCCCATCGTTTTCTCTGTCTGCCTCTTCGTCTCCCTCCTTGTACTGTTCCCTGTAGGACAGTCTTGGCCAGTCCAGATGTTCGTGTGACGTGCCTGTACCACTTTAGTTTGCTTTTTTGTTTTTTAACTGAAGTCAGGAGCTCTCCATATGACCCCATGGCGTTTTCAGTTCCGGCTTTCACTTCATCTTTAGGAGGTAATAATATGGTTTTTGTTTTGTTTTTTAAATCTCCCTCTTCTGTCTGAATAAACGTTTAGTTTAAACCAAAAGAAAAGCGGGTGCATTCGATAGACAAAGACAGTAAGGGCAAAGAATAAAAGTAGAATAAAAACATACTACAGGTAAAAGCGCGTACATATATGTCTATGTTATGTACCATCTACTATGACAATAAATGCAAAGTATATTCTTTTTATCTTCCACCAACCTCTCATCCATCATTCTCACCTCCCTACCCTGCCCCCCAAAAGGCTCGGGGGTGGGGGGGGGGGGGGGGGGGGGGGGAGAGAGAGAGAGAGAGAGAGAGAGAGAGAGAGAGATCGCCATCGAGTCTCTCTCTCTCTCTCTCTCTGATTTTGGATCATGCATTGTCGGGAGCACAGTTTTGGGTACAAGCCAAGCCATATTATAATTATGGCAAGGTCTTACCAAAGATTACGTGAAGTTATATTTCATTTTCTTTCTTTTGTTTTTCTTTTTTCCCTTCAGCTTGTATTGTGGCCAAAGGCGGAAGTACAATAAATCATATTAGAGTTCAGAGTTCAGAATTCTCTCTGTCTGTCCGTCTGTCTGTCTGTCTGTCTGTCTGTCTGTCTGTCTGTCTCTCTCTCTCTCTCTCTCTCTCTCTTCTCTCTCTCTCTCTCTCTCTCTGTCCATCTGTCTGACTGTCTGTGTGTCTCTCTGTTTATCGGTCTGTCGCTCTCTCTTTCTGTCTGTCTGTCTCTCTCTTTCTCTCTGTCTGTCCGTCTGTCTGACTATCTGTCTGTCTCTCTGTCCGTCTGCCTGTCTTTCTCTCTGTCTCTCTTTCGCTCTGTCTCTCTGTCTGTCTGTCTGACAGTCCTGTAACGTCTCTCTCCAAACGCCATGATGAGTTCTGACGCCAGAGAGAGAGAGAGAGAGAGAGAGAGAGAGAGAGAGAAGAGAGAGAGAGAGAGAGAGAGAGGCAGAGGCAAAGACAGAGAGACGGAGACAGAGAGAGACTGATTAATTAATTAATTTACTTTAATTATAATCCTAGAGAGAGAGAGAGGGGGGGGGAGATATAGAGAGAGGGAGAGAGAGAGAGATTGATTAAATCATTGATTAACTGATTGATAATATTTAAGAGAGAGAGGAGAGAGAGAGAGAGAGAGAGAGAGAGAGAGAGAGAGAGAGAGAGAGAGAGAGAGAGAGAGAGAAAGGAAGCTGAAGGGAGAGACAGACAGAGAACAAA
Source organism: Rapana venosa (assembly GCA_028751875.1). NCBI lineage: Eukaryota > Metazoa > Mollusca > Gastropoda > Neogastropoda > Muricidae > Rapana > Rapana venosa. The sequence continues at coordinate 38,790,061 of CM054165.1, forward strand.
AAAGGGAGAGACAGCGACAGGCAGACAGACTTACAGACAGCTAAACAGATAGACGGATAAACAGACGGACAGACAGACAGGTTGACAGACAGAAAAAGGACAAGGAACAGACAGCAGTGGGTGTCACTGTCCCTCATAAAAAAAGTTAGTGGAACAAAGAACCCATTACTAAATAGTGTTAGGGTGTGGTAAAAAAGAGTCAGAGAGAGAGAGGGAGAGAGAGAGAGAGAGAGAGAGAGAGAGAGAGAGAGAGAGAGAGAGAGAGAGAGAGAGAGAGAGAAAGAGAGAGAGAGAGAAAGAGAGAGAGAGAGAGAGAGTCATTGTTTTCAGTTTTATGTCTGTTCACTATCCATGTGATATTAGACATGAAGGAAAAATGAGGAAGTTGGTTTGTAGTGGGAAGTGGGGGGTTGGAGAGGGTGGGTCATGGGGGATAGGAGGAGGAGGAGGTGGGAGGGGGTGCAGGGTGGGGGTACAAAAACATAAGTTTAAATTAAGGAGAGGACGTATGTGTTTGAAAACGAGTATGCAATTTAAAACTGATAGGAAACAGTATAGGAAATGTGTTAAACATAAGCCCACACAAGCCCCCCCCCCCCCCTCTCCCACACCCCAAAAGTGCAACAACAAAAAACTGAAAAGAAAAAAAAGAAACAGACAAACCCAAACCAAAATACCCTGACCCCAAAGCCCCCCAACTGCAGCAGCTTAAACAACCAAAAGAACAAGCAGCAAACCATAACTCCTGCCCTTTTCCCCAGTTTGATGATTGTATTATGCTCCCATGTCATGTTTATGAAACAATACAAAACTGAGTAAAACCTTTCTACTACAACAAGTGCTTTAGTAGACTGTGCAATGAGCTATCAACAATGGCAAAGGACAGCTTTAATTTGTTAAATAAGTTTCAGGGGAAAATCCCAAACAAACTGAAAAACGTTTACATTAGATCACTAAAATATGTCATGAGTATTAGAAATAGGAAAAATATTCCCTATAAAAATTGTAAGCACATAGCACTCTTGGTAAAATTTAGTAATGATTACATTTCATTTTGGCCTTTCAAATAAAAGAAGAACAGTAACTAATCTTCTTGTTATTATAAAACATGTACAATTTGTAAAGGGTCCATGTCACTAAAAAAAAAGTGTGTATGTGTATGCATGTGTGTATGTGTGTGTGTGTGTGCTGGATTTAAAAGGAATATGTTGTTACTCAACAACATGTAACACATTCTCTTTGGTGGCATTTGAGGCACAATAGGTTTCCTTAAACCTTAAACTGCTGTTGCTTTAACTGATTTTGAAAAAGCCTTTGATGTCCATCCACAGGAGTAGATTTGCTTTTGATATGTTTTTTAAAGACTGTTCAAAGTTTAAAAAAAAGTACCCTTTATCATGAATTGATATGCATAACGTTCTAAAAGCTGGGGTTGGATCTGGTGTGTCTTGGATTATGTATCAAAATTATTCACCTGGAGTAACACATGGGGTTGTCTTTAGTCCTGCTATTTTTGCTGGCTTTTCAAAATTAATGAAAAGTCGATGAGTCTGGAAGGTGTGGGTGAGATTTGTAACAGGCATTTTGAAATTGTTTCTTCTTTCTTTTTTTAATCTGATGATGTTGCTGATTTCTGAGGCAACTATTTGTTTACAAACAATTGAGCAGGAAATTATTTTGGAATGTTTTTTTTTTACAAATATCAATCCTAGCTTTTCTTTGTGTGGTTTCTGTCTTCTATATCATCATTCTTATCAATGCATGTGTCTATCAGCCCTTCATGGGGTGCTTACAGTATTTTTAACTTGACTTGAACAACAACCAAAAAACAATCCCCTGGCTTTCCATAAGTTGTATGGAGAGAGAGAGAGAGAGAGAGAGAGAGAGAGAGAGAGAGAGAGAGAGAGAGAGAGAGAGAGCACTCTCCCAAGGAGAACAGCCCAAATTTCAAGCAGAGAAATCTTCCGTGACTTAGAGTGATATGAATAAAATGAATAAGAGAACTCTGAGCTCTCAAATTTAATGAATACAGGCCAACAACCCTTTCATGGAGAGAAACACAAGCATCCATACATCATTTTAACCTGCGATATAACATGATCAGGAAACACAATACTGGTATGAGAGAGAGAGAGAGAGAGAGAGAGAGAGAGAGAGAGAGTGTGTGTGTGTGTGTGAGAGATATATATATTAATAAAGAAAAGGCTGTGACCCCATTTGCAGGTGTTCATGTCACTTGAGTTTAAGTTTCTAAATTCCTCACTTAAGCTTGTACCAACAACATGTACACAACATTTTTTTTCTATCAACAGTGAAATCATTACATGATTATTGTTTCTCTTCTTTAAACAAAACACAACCCTTTTCATTAAACATACATACCAACAATTCTTAGGGTGTTTTTTATTGAGACAGAATGAATGAATAATCTTTATTTTTCAAGGGAAACAGAATAAGCATTCACATACTTTTTTTTCCATACCCACCTTACGCTGATTAGGGACTATCATCATCATCCTCATCCTCCATCATCATCACATCATCATCATCATCATCATCATTAACAACAGCAACAACAAAAACAACAAGGATAACAAAAGCTCAACCCAAGATTGAAAGGAAAGAGATAAATATGTACTGACCAAACACAGCATCCCCAAGTGACCTGGACATTAATGTTAAAACAGATACATCGATTATAATTATTTTGAGAAAAGAAATAAATATATAATTATGAGAAAAGAGAGCGAGAGAGAGAAGAGAGAGAGAGAGAGAGAGAGAGAGAGAGAGAGAGAGAAAGAGAGAGAAGAGAGAGAGAGAGAGAGAGAGAGAGAGAGGAGAGAGAGAGAGAGAGAGCGAGAGAGAGAGCGAGAGAGAGCGAGGAGAGAGCGAGAGAGAGAGAGAGAGAGGAGCGAGAGGAGAGAGAGAGAGAGAGAGAGAGAGAGAGAGAGAGAGAGAGAGAGAGAGAGAGAGAGAGAGAGAGAGAGAGAGAGAGAGAAAACAACTCGAACTGGAAAGATTTATTCACAAAAAGGCCATTGGCCCATACATGAAGGGGGTTGCCGAACTGCTTAGTATTTTGGTGAGAAAAATAGGTAACACAAAAAACCAAAATGTTAATGTATACCCACAACTACCACAATAAAAATCAGTTCCCCAAAAATATGACTTAAGAAACCAAGAGAGAGAGAGAGAGAGAGAGAAAAAGAGAGAAGAGAGAGAGAGAGAGAGAGAGAGAGATGAGTAGAGAGAGAGAAAGAGAGAGACAAATATATGAAGAGGAGAAATGAATGAAGCACAGAGAGATAAACAGCAGATCCCGCCTTAGGAATACTAATGACAATAAAAGACATTCGAGAAAGTAGCAACCATTACTTTTACATCGGCCATAGGCAACAATACAAAGGAATGATGGGCGTATGGAGTGGACATAGAGAGAGAGAATGAATGAATGAACGAATTTTTATTTGACAAAAGCTACAAGCCCATCAGTCAAAGGGGGTAATTGTAAGTAACATATTAACATAGGAATGAATATGAAAAGGACATGAGTAATAATCCAAAGTCCAGATAAATGCCAACCAATATTTTCAGTTATTACGTATAGGATCCGTTTCATTCATAGTCTACTTACGTTTATCTAGAGCCTGCATTATATATATTGCTAAAGATTTAAGCTCGGACATATTAGAGAGAGAGAGAGAGAGAGAGAGAGAGAGAGAGAGAGAGAGAGAGAGAGAGAGAGAGATTGATGCACTTGCAAGGCGGAAGACACTAAACATAGTGTGTAGTCAAAGAAAAAAAAAAGGTCTGCAGGATGAAGTGAAGGGGAGGAGTAAAACAACTCGAACTGGAAAGATTTATTCACAGAAAGGCCATTGGCCCATACATGAAGGGGGTTGCCAAACTGCTTAGTATTTTAGCGAGAAAAATAGGTAACACAAAAAACCAAAATGTTAATGTATACCCACAACTACCACAATAAAAATCAGTTCCAAAAATATGACTTAAGAAACCAAGAGAGAGAGAGAGAGAGAGAGAAGAGAGAGAAGAGAGAGAGAGAGAGAGAGAGAGAGAAGAGAGAGAGAAGAGAGAGAGAGAGAGAGGATAGGATGGGAGAAGGTACTATGAAGATGGGGGAGGGGGGGGGAGGGCAGGGACACACACACACACACTCACACAGAGTGGGGGGTGGGGGGTGGGGAGTGGACTGACGTGTGCCAAGACAATAAATTATGTCCTAAATAGGGGCTTCTTCTTCTTCTTTTTCTTCTTCTTCGCCCTCAGAGATGAATTACATTGCCCTGTCTCCCCACACATACAAAACACACACAAACACACCGGGAAAACCCCAACCCCCCTCCCTCCCCCCCCCCCCCCCACACACAAACACACATACACACAGTAACACCCCCCACCCCCCTAAAACACACACACATACCACACACACCAAAACCACACCCCCAAACCCCCCCACCCACCCCCCCCCCCCAAACACAACACACCCCACACCTCCACACTTACCCCCCACCCCCCCCCCCCCACCCCCACTTAACCTTCCCCCCCCCATCCCCCCCCCCCCCACCAACACCCTTCCTTCCCCCCCCTCCCCCCCCCCTGCCAACACACACACACACACACCCAACACACACACACAAACACAACCAAAACACACCCAAAAAACACCAAAAACCCCCAAAACACACACACACACAAAAACAGACCACACCACAGACACACACCACATACACCACACATACCAAACAGCATACACAAAAACCACACAAAACCCCCCACACACACACCAAACACACCAACCAAACACACAGACACACACACACACACACCAAAAACACACACCACACACACACCAAACACACACCAAACACACACACCCAAAAACACACACACACACAGACACACACAAAACATACACACAAAAATACCAAACACACATACCACACACACACACACATACCAAACACACACACACACACACACACCCAAACACACACCAAACACACACCAGAACACACGACACACACACACACACACAACACCACACACACACTACCAAACACACCACCCACACACACAACCAAACCCACACACACACACACACCAAACACCACCAAAAACCCCACACACCAGACCACACACACAGACACACACACACTCACACACACACACCACACACACCCCCACAACACACACACACACACACCCACACACACAAAAACACACACCCCAAACCCCACAGACAACAACCACACACACACACACCAAAACACACACACCAACCAAACCAAACACAACACAAACCCCTACACCCCAACAACCCACACACACACACACAAACCACAACACACCACACCCCAAAAAAAACCACAACACCAAAAAACACACACCACAAACACACACACCACCAAACACACCCAAACCACACACACACAGACCACAAACAGACACACACACCACCTAAACACACACAGACACAAC
>CM054165.1:38810559-38815559 GCA_028751875.1 Rapana venosa
CAGAGGGGAGTGGGGGAGGACGGGATAGCCTGGCCTGGTGGTTAGAGTGATGTATTCGTGATCTGTTGACCCGGTTCCAATCTTGTTCAAGAGGAGTTTTCCTCTGGAGTTAACATTAGTGCCGACTCCACTCTCCCCAAAAGTCCTTCGCACTATAAACTATAAACCGAGGTCCCGTGTGCGAACGCACGCAGAACATCTTGCGCACTCGTTAAACCCGTTCCGCTTTTCGGAAGAGCAGGCCATGTGTGCTGATGGGAATGGACGACAACATTGACAAAACTGCATACACACAGGGACTAGATGTAAAAAAGCACATGCGTGCTTATTCCATTTTACTCGAAAAAATAAAACAAATCAAACAAAACACACACACACACGCGCGCGCGCGCGCGCACGCACGCACGCACGCACGCGCACACACACACACACGCACACATACGCGTACACCCACCCTCCTAACTCCCCCCCCCCCCCCCACCTCATAAACACACACACAACCACACACACACGTACATCCCCCCCCCCCCCCACCACCCCAGCCCTCTCCACACCGCCCCCTCCCCCCACAGCCCGCGCCTCCCCCCCCCCCATCCCCACTCACACACACACGCGCACACACACTTTGGTGCCTACGCACATCACCACTCTGGTAGAACAACTATACTCTGACACCAGAGGACATCACAGCCACCTGGCTTTACAACAATTGTTTTGTTTCTGGGGAGAAAAGATAAAAGAGGGGAGGGAAGGGGGAGATGGGGGAGAGGGAGGAGAGAGAGGGGAACAGAGCAGGGGACAACAACAACAAAAAAAAGAAGAAGAAAGGAATAGATTGAGGATTTAGTCTAAGGCAACGTGGCTTCCGTCTGTTATTGCTGTCTGTCTGTCTGTCTTGTATGGCTTATCGTTCGTGTGCGAACGCATGCAGAACATCTTGCGCACACGTTAAATCCTGTTCCGCTTTTCGAAAGAGTAGGCCATTGTGTGCCGGTGGGAACGGATGACAAAATTTACAAAACCGCATACACACAGGGACTGGATGTAAAAAAAAGCACATGAGTGCTTATTCCATTATCCTCGATAATATAAAAAAAAAATCATGTCATCTGAGCGCTTTGATTTGCTGCTTTACAAGATTCAGCGTTATATAAATTCCATACATTATTATTATTATTATCGTAAGCTTGTGCCAACTCCGAGCACTCGCTTTCCCCCAGAAAGGTAAAGCAGTGGCTAATGGTTGAATGGATCACCGTTTGCGCGCCTTGGCTTCAGTACAGTCCCCCTGTTCACCCAGCTGTAAATGGGTACCTGCCCTCTTAAGGGTCAGGGAAGGTAAAGCAGCGAGGGAGAGGAGATGGGCGCCGCCCTCAATATGCTGGCCCCTAGAGAAGTGAGGTCTCTGACGCCTCGCTCCTCTACGACCTTATCGGTTATGGGACACCTTTTTGTGCATACTCTCTCTCTCTCTCTCTCTCTCTCTCTCTCTCTTCTCTAGCTGTGTGTGTGTGTGTGTGTGTGTGTGTGTGTGTGTGTGTGTGTGTGTCTCCCTGTTTGTGTGTGTGTGTGTTTAGTCTTTTATATCGAGGATAATGTGTGTGTGTGTGTGTGTGTGTGTGTGTGTGTGTGTGTGTGTGTGTGTGTGTGAGAGAGAGAGAGTGAGTGAGTTAGTGTGTGTTTACGTGTGTTTATTTTATTTATTTATTCTTTTATATCGAGGATAATGGAATAAGCACGTGAGTGCTTTTTTACGTTTAGTTCCCGTGTGTATGCGGTTTTGTCAATTTTGTCATACGTTCCCACCGGCACACAATGCCCTACTCTTACGAAAAGCGAAACAGGATTTAACGTGTGCGTAAGATGTTCTGCATGCGTTCGAACACGGGGCCTCGGTTTATAATCTCATCCGAAGGACTGTGAGTGAGCGAGCGAGCGAGTGAGTGAGTGTTATATATATATATATATATATATATATATATATATATATATATATATATATATATATATATATATATATTATATATATATATATATATAGTGTGTGTGTGTGTGAATGTCTCTTCACTAAAAAGTGTATACATACATACATACATACACACAGGCAGGCAGACAGACAGAGATACAGACAGACAGACAGATTAACAGACAAAACAGATAAGCAGACAGACAGACAGACAGACAGAGACATAGCCAGAGACAGATAGAATAACACTGAAAAGACAACAAGTTTGGGTTTTTATATAACCGCAATTTTCGAAATTTATTTGCCTTCTGCAACAAAAAACAGACTACCTACTTTCTTCTTGTTTTTTTTTTTTTTTTTTGGGGGGGGGTTATAAAAAATATAAATGGAAATGGAAAAAAAAGCTAGAGAAACAATAAACCTAGAAATAAATGTAACAAACCACGTCGTGAATAGTAAATAAGGAAGTAACGTTCATATTATAAACAGTCACAACTTCTTCATTCTTATCATTAAAAAAAAAAGATTTTTGTCAAAGATTCGGAGGAAAAACCCAAACCCCCCATGTGCTTTTCTTACATCCAGTTCCCGCTGTTATCAGGGACATCATGAAAATAAACACACGCACAACAACAACAACAACAAACAAAAAACAAAAACAAAAACCTCACCAAACCCAACATCTAAACTATCAGGAGAGAGAGAGGGGGGAGAGGGAGGGAGAGGGAGGGAGGGAGAGAGAGAGAGAGGGAGGGAGAGAGAGGGAGGGAGGGATGGAGAGAGAGAGAGAGGAAGGGAGGGAGGGAGGGAGAAAGCATCTTCAGGTAGAGAGAGAGAGAGAGAGAGAGAGAGAGAGAGAGAGAGAGAGAGAGAGACAGACAGACAGACAGACAGACAGACAGACAGACAGAAGAGGGGGGAGAGACAGAGAGACACAGAGAAAGAGAGACAGAGAGAGACAGAGAGAGAGAGCATCCTCAGGTTACACCATTACCAAAACAAACCAGACAACAAAATCTGACAAAACGCCCACACTGAAACCTTCTATCAAAACAAGTCTATCAAAGTAACACATCAAGTCACACTGTGCTAAAGAGCCTGATATTCAAACAGTTTTAACAGCCCCCCCCCCCCCCCACCCCCCGCCAACAACAGCATCAAAAACAACAACAATAAACAACAACAACAACAACAAAATGAGACAAACTCAGCTTAAACTAACTGGAGATACATTTCCAAGAGGCATGGTATATTATTTGAAGAAGGAAAGGCAATATTGCGTGTATTTAGGAAGACGATAAACTAAGCATCACAAAATTATAAACTGAACATTCATGTAAAAAATAATTTAATGTATAAGGGGAATACCGAAATGAAAGCCAGGGAAGGGAAAGAGAGAAAGAAAGAAAGAAAGAAAGTGAGAGAGAAAGAAAGAAAGAGAGAATGAGAGAGAGAGAAAGACAGACAATGACAATGACAAATTCTTTTATTTCGAGGATAATGAATAAGCATCCATGTGCTTTTTTTACATCCAGTCCCCGCCCTTAAGGATATGTATGATAATAAAATAAAGCCTATAGCAATACACTTACACAGTATACGGAAGAAAATTTACACAAAAATCCCCACAAAAATCACCGAAGAGGAAGAAAAGGAAAAAAAAGAAAAAAAAGGGAAAAAGTAGTAATAAGTAAGAAAGAAAGCAAAACAGAAAACACAGAAACAACCGAAAAAATAGCAAGAAACAAGAGCAAAACAAAAGCGGCAACAACAACAAGGGGAGAGGTGACACCGAATAGTTCCCCCTCAACAACAACAACAACAAACAACAACAACCCCAAACCAAAACAGAACCAAACAAAGCAAAATCTCCATAAAATAAAGGAGAACAAACCACGTAAAAGTCATTTTTCAATAACACAATAGCGATATACAAGTAAAACATTCACAATTATACAGAGAGAGAGATGAGGGGGGGGGGGGAGAGAGAGAGAGAGAGAGAGAGAGAGGAAGAGAGAGAGAGAGAGAGAGAGAGAGAGAGAGAGAGAGAGAGAGAGAGAGAGAGAGAGAGAGAGGATAATTTGGTATAATGTAAGGGAGGATATATTTACTTTGTTTCCAACAGATCAAGTGTGGATTTTCATTTTTGATGCATCAAAGTGGATGAAAGAAATGACTTTTGAAGATTGTTAATGATTGGTGTTGTCTAAATGAGTCAGGAAGGGAGTTCCACAGCACAGGGCCTGAGTAGAGTAAGCTAGATTTGAACAAATCTATTCTTGGGATTGGGACACTCGGCTTTGCAGTATTTCTGGAATGATTCATTGGGTACTTGTCTTTTAAGGATGGGGGAAAAGTTCCTGTCATTATCTTAAACATCACGATGCCTTTGTTAAATCTTAGCCTTTGGTGTAGGGGAAGAATATTTAACTGAGTATAATCCACTTCTAGTAGGGTAGTCTTCTTCAGAAGAACCAGTTTAAGAGCACGTTTATACAGACTTAATAATGGTTTCATAGTGTTTGCACAAGCAGAATCCCACAGGGTTGAAGCATAATCTATTGAAGATTGTATGTAAGCTTGAAAGAATAGTTTTCATGAATGAAAGTCAAGAAAATGTTTGATTTTAGTCAATTGGTATACTCTTTGAGACATGTATTTGCATAGATGGGATATGTGATGGTACCAGCTGAGATTTTCATCAATTGTTACTCCTAGAATTTTGTGGTGAGAGGCTTGTTCGATTGTTTCCTTTTCAATATGGATTGGAGAAAAGTTATGAGATAGATTTTGTCGCTTTTGTCTGGTAGTGAAAAGCATGCATTTTGTTTTTTGGGGGTGTATAGACATGTGATTTAGTTCAGTCCATTTGACAAGATTATCAGTGCTATTTTGCAATGTCTTTGCAAGAGAGTTAATGTCAGTATGGCTTGTATGTATGGCTGTGTCGTCAGCAAAAAGCTCGCATTTAGATTTGATATGGAGAGGAAGGTCAATTATGTATAATGAAAAGAGAATTGGTCCTAAGATGGAT
>CM054165.1:38818059-38837290 GCA_028751875.1 Rapana venosa
GAGTGTGTGTGTGTGTGTGTGTGTGTGTGTGTGTGTGTGTGTGTGTATTTCAGAGATAATGCTAAATAATTATATAATTATCAAAACAGTACACGATCACCATCAACTTTTATTTTGATTGTACTCGTACAAATTATATGTAATGATAATGAAATAAACTCAATACCCATACACTCACACAATAAAAACAAGGAAGAAAAAGAAAAAAAATCCAAATCTATAAGGTCAGAGAGAGAGAGAGAGAGAGAGAGAGAGAGAGAGAGAGAGAGAGAGTGTGTGTGTGTGTGTGTTTCAGGGATAATACTAAACATATAATTCTCAAGACAGCACAGAATCGCCATCAATATTCTTTTTGAACATACTCGTACAAATTGAACGTCATGATAATAAAATAAGCCCAATACCCATAAACTCATACAATAAGGAGAAAAAAATCAATAAAGTCATAAAATGAGCATTACACATTGTAAGTAAGAGTGAGAGAGAGAGAGAGAGGGGGGGGGGGAGAAATGAGAGAGAGCGAGTGGGAGAAAACCCAAACGCAAACGCTATTTTATTTTACGAGGGTAATAGATTAATTTACAAAGACTGTTTTTCATTCAGCCCTCAACATGAAAAATAAAAAGGACGATTGCAAGAAAAACGAAAGCAAAGAATGCAAATGAATACATATACACGCATGAAGAGAGAGAGAGAGAGAGAGAGAGAGAGAGAGAGAGAGAGAGAGAGAGAGAGAGACAGACAGACAGACAGACAGACAGACAGACAGACAGACAGACAGACAGAGGCAGAGGGGAAGTTTTCCAAAAAAAATGATTACATTGTTATGTGGAAATAGCTCTCATGTACAACCATGTAACAACATTTGGACGGAATGTACTGGTAACAAATCCTCTCAACACATGTCGCCCAAATGAATAGACAAACTAGCAGTTTAACAGGAAAACTGACATAACCACCGAACAGAAAAAAATTAATTAAACAAAGCATACCACTTAATTGCATGTCACTAAGTAGAGTGAGAGAGGGAGGAAGTGTGTGTGTGTGTGTGTGTGTGTGTGTGTGTGTGTGTGTTGTGTGTGTGTGTGTGTGTGTGTGTGTGTGTGTGTTAAAGATAATGCAGGAGGCATCATATCCAATAAAAACAATTCCCTTGTGGTGAAAACAAAGTGTTTCCTAGAGATCCATATACAAGACGGGACTTTTTCTTTTGCCCACCAAACCAAATCTTTGAATTGGAAGAGGTCTTTAGGAATAGGGGGAAAGTTCTATAGCAAGAAATAATATATTTTTACATTTTCAGCACAGCCAATCATCTCATCACATTAAAAAAAAGCTCCGTAACAATGTAAAAATGTTCATTAGCAATCCAATGAGATACATGATAATTTTAGCATAGCCAATCACCTCAAACAATTAAAGGATTTCCATAGCAATGTGAAAAAAGAGAGGCCAGCCAATCATCTCTCCTAATTACAAAGAGTTTCACAGAAATGTGAAAATATAGTTCCCAAGAAATGTGTAAAAAGAGTTTCTTAACAATCCACTTAAAAGACAGGATATTTTTCTTGCAGCCAATCATTTCTCCAAGTGGAAAGAGTTCCTTAGTAATGGATAAAAAAAATCCTTAGAACTCTGATTTTTAAAAAGCCTATGTTTATATCAGGCAATCATCTCATGATATTAAAAAGAAAGAGTTCCTTCACCCTGCAAAAATCAAGATCACTACCTTAGCAATTTCTTAGACTTTTTTCGTTGCCTAGCCAATAATCTTATCAAATCAAAAAGAGTTCCGTAGCTACGTGAACAAAAATAGCTCTTCAGCAATCCAACCAAAAACCACGCTATTTTTAGCCCAGCCTCTCATCTCATCCAATCAAAAAGAGTTCCTTAGCAAACGTGAACAAAAATAGCTCTTCAGCAAACCAATCAAAATCCACGCTATTTTTAGCCCAGCCAATCATCTCATCCAATTAAAAGAGTTCCTTAGTGATGTGAAACATGATTACAGGAACGCTCTCTCAGTTTGGGGAATTGAACCATGATGTTCATATCAGGTTCAAAGAAATGGGACGCGTGCATTTGCCCAGGTGCCATGTTCTTCAGAATTAAACCCACTGGCACCATGTTCTTCTCCTCATCAGTTAAAACAGGAACTTGGCGACACAAAACAGGATGTAGAGGAACTCCTTTTCAAGCTCAGACACTTCAGACATCGTGTCCAGATCACGGATGAAAAAATTGAAGACTTTGATACGTCCGCACACCATATCAATCAGTTGGTCCGAACAACGAATCATGTGAGAGCGTAGGTGGTTTTTGTCCCAGTTGTTGTCTCCTGTTTGGTTCAAGTAGAATTCTGTCCACATGAGGGTTCGAATCTGTTGAAGACAAAACAGAAGGCATGGGGTTGTAGTAGTAGTAGTAGTAGTAGTAGTAGTAGTAGTAGTAGTAGTAGTAGTAGTAGTAGTAGTAGTAGTAGCAGCAGTAGTAGTAGTCGTCACATGCTTTGTTTCCCACTGTTTATTAAGAATGAATTCAGATCTGATTTCCTTCTACTGCAACAATCATGTACGTGGTGCAGTAACAAGAAAGAAAAAGCACGAACAGTTTCTTGTGGTTGTTCTTTGCTGCCTAATCTTCTGTGACGTCCCTGTCCTGCTGTTCCCATGCCGCTCATCTCAACCTCTTCGCTCCTGCCATACCCAGACTCGCCATGTCGGACCCTCAGGGTCGGAAGTCCATGGGGACCCCATCAATGTCAGGCCACCGTAAGGCCACCAGCCAGAGGGGCCCTGCACTGCTGCTTGGTCTGCTTGGTGGTGTTCTGTGGTGCCTGTTCTGAGCTAACATACGCAGGACACCACCTACTAAGCCCCCTACTGACGACAGTATTAGCTCAGTCGTGAAGCCAGACTGAGTGAGTGGCAACCACCACAACGTCCCTCCAACGACCGTCCCTCGCCAGCCTCCAACCCCAAAGACTTTGACACAAACTCATCAAAGGCACAGAAGTGTATGGGGAATCCGAATCTGAGGTCACCATGAGACCAGAGCAACTGGGACCACCGAATCAGAGACAACGTTTTTTAATAGCATGATGATCAATGATGACTAGGATACTGTAATAATGCTGCCATGGAAGTGCATGTGCTTTGAGACTACTTTAAAGGGCTGTACTCTACGCTTACTATCATAAAATATTCCAGCGTCAACCGGGCCCGGGAGATACAGAGACCTGCAGTGTTGGTCAGGTAATTTGAGCAACACTCTCAAACTCGCATCCGTAAAGTGGATGAAGCTCGAATGTGTGGTCCCAGTCTTCCCACTGAGCCCACAGCACGATCACTCTGGGTAGGAGCCGGCAAGAGTCGTAAAAAAATCCCTATGATTTAGGGGATTCGAACTAGCGACCTTCCAGTCCGTAACCCAAGGCGCTAACCACTGTGCTACGGTGGCTTGTTAAAAATAATCCAAATAAACCATCAACAACAAAAATGGTTGTAACACGCAGTTAAAACAGGCACATATTCCCATTTTAAAAAAACAACAACACCTGGATCCCTCACACACACACGTACCTGATAAGTGGTAAACTTTTCCACCTTTAGGTCCTTATATCTATCATCCTCCCGAAGGCAATCAACCACCTTTATCAACTCCTTTGCAGTGGGCTTGAGAGTTCTGGAATTGTCCACACCTTTGAAGATTTCCAGCAACCTCTTGAAGAAACGTAGCAACTCTTTTCGACACGTGTTGACCAAGGTCTTTTGAGCAGGGGTTGGGGATGGGGCTTGGGTTAGGATTGGGGCTGAGGGTGGAGATGGGGTTAGGGTTGGGGTTGGGGCTTGGGTTGGAGCTGGGGGTGGGGCTGGGGTTGAGGTTGGAGCTTGGGCTGGAGAAGTAGGCTCGAAACGGCTCTCGGCGTATTTGGTCAATTGTTTCTCGGCAGCAGAGAAGGAGAATCGCCACAAGAGATGGTTGACGCTTTCGTAACCCTCTGTGACAGAAGATGCGGAAGAAGAAGAGGAGGAGGGAGGAGGAGGAGGAGGGGCAGGGGGAGGAGGAGGAGGGAGGAGGAGAAGGAGGAAGAAAATTGCGAAAAAAAGAAGAATGCAAAGAAGAATTGCCCAAAAAAAGGAGAAGAATTGCGAGGAAGAAGAAGAAGAAGAAGAATGCAAAGAAGAAGAAGAAGAAGAAGAAGAAGAAGAAGAAGAAGAAGAAGAATTTGAAGAAGAAGAAGAAGAAGAAGAAGAAGAAGAAGAAGAAGAAGAAGAGAAGAAGAAGAAGAATTGCATAGAAGAAGAATTGCAAAGAAGAAGAATTGCAAAGAAGAAGAATTGCAAAGAAGAAGAAGAATTGCAAAGAAGAAGAAGAATTGCAAAGAAGAAGAAGAAGTAGAAGAAGAAGAAGAAGAAGAAGAAGAATTGCGAAGCAGAAGAATGCAAAGAAGAAGAATGCAAAGAAGAAGAAGAAGAAGAATTGCGAAACAGAAGAAGAATAAGAAGAAGAATTACAAAGAAGAAGAAGAAGAATTGCAAAGAAGAAGAATTGCAAAGAAGAAGAATTGCAAAGAAGAAGAATTGCAAAGAAGAAGAATTGCAAAGAAGAATTGCGAAGAAGAAGAAGAATTGCGAAGAAGAAGAAGAATTGCGAAGAAGAAGAAGAAGAAGAAGAAGAAGAAGAACAAGAGCAAGAACAAGAACAAGAACAAGAAGAATTGCGAAGCAGAAGAATGCAAAGAAGAAGAAGAAGAAGAAGAAGAAGAAGAAGAAGAAGAACAAGAACAAGAACAAGAACAAGAACAAGAATTAAGAAGAGGAAGAAGAATTGTGAAGGAGAAGAATTGCGAAGAAGAAGAATTGCGTAGAAGAAGAATTGCGGAGAAGAAGAAGAATTGCGAAGAAGAATTGGGAAGACAAATTGCGAAGAAGTATTGCAAAGAAGAATTGGGAAGATGAAGAAGAAGAATTGCGAAGAAGAAGAAGAATTGCGAAGAAGAAGAAGAATTACGAAGAAGAAGAATTGCGAAGAAGAAGAAGAAGAATTGCGAAGAAGAAGAATTGCAAAGAATTGCGAAGAAGAAGAATTGCGAAGAAGGAGGAGGAGGGAGGAGGAGGAGGAGGAGGAGGAGGAGAAGGAGAAGAAGAAGAAGAAGAAGAAGAAGAAGAAGAAGAAGAAGAAGAAGAGGGCGGCTTAAAAACAACAAATAAACACAATTGAACAACAGTACAAACAATACAATAGTCAGAACTCACCGTGTTTTCGAGTAGTCTTAAAGGTACTAACACATTCACTAATCAGTGCATTAAGGAATCCAACAATGCCCCTCTGGAATATCATTTGGTTGGAAAAAAACAACCCAGTTCATCAGTTATCAAGCAGACAAACATATGAAATACACCTTCAGAGTCTTTCGAATACAAAGCTACATCCATCATTTTTTAAAAAAAATCAACAACAACAACAAAACCCAAATAGGATAAAATCCACAGAAAATCGCAGAAAAGGAAACGTTAAGAAAAACTTCAATTTGCTTACAGTACTGGCGCTTTTTCTGAACACCCCCTCCCCTACAACTTCCCCCCAACAATTAACAACTAATATTTTGACATGCACATAACTGATACACAACCACACGATTTAACTGTTATATTTCTCCCCCTGCAGCCCCCTCCCCCTTCCCCCCCCCCCCCCCCCCTCTCCCCCGCCCCTCCCCGCCCACATAACTTCCTGAGGAGTGGTGGGGGCACTGCATGCACTGCAGTTTTCAGGCTGTGGTGTCTGTGGGGCAAGGTGTAGAACCTGGCAGCGGAGCCCATCATCCCTCTCCAGGTACAGGGTGCATGCTGGGTATGTTCGTGTGCCCTTCCCCCCCCCCCCCCCCCCCCCACCAAAAACACTGACAGGATACATGGATTCTTTAACGTGCGTGTTTGATCTTCGGGATGTTGCATAACCACGGTTTGAGGCTGACCTGGGAGATTAAAGAAATACCCACTGAGATGTCTTCAGGCAGCGCTGAGGCAACTCGAACTCAAGACCTCATACACCCACAGGGTTGAAGTCAAGCGTTTTTATTCGTTCAGCTATGATGCCCATCCACTACCTTCACCACCACCACCACCACCACCACCACCACCACCACCACCACCACCACCACCACCACACCATCCTCCTCCTCCTCATCATCATCATCATCATCATCACCATCATCATCATCATCATCATCATCATCATCATCATCATCATCCTCATCCTCATCATCAACTTCTTCTTCTTCGTCGTCGTCGTCGTCGTCGTCGTCGTCTAAGGCTCACACAGCAACTATTGTTGTTTGTCACATGAGCAAAAAGTGCGCCGCGCTGCCGTTAAGCCCCTGACAAGTTCTGGCCCAGCGCGTCCGACATCGGCGTGAAAGAGAATTGCTATCTTTGAAGTATGTCTGGGGGGACAAAAGGCAGGAGAACTGGACCAAAGAAGGCAGAAAATAGACAAGAAGAAAGAGGCGACAGGAAGAACAAGGAAACAAGACAGAAGCAAAGAGAGGGATAGAAAAGAGGGAGTTCCAAGCACAGATTTTTTTGCAGATGTCGGGGGCTTGCTAATAAAACTGACAGGTCTCCGGCATTCCTTCGGGGGGAAGGGGGGGGGGGGGGGGGGAGGGGGGGGGAGGGAGGGGGAAAAGGTTCTTTTATTGCTTGATATGACAAAATATTATTTGCTCATTGTCTATCAGGAAAAGCACCAGCACTTTCAGCAGATTGAAGTTTTTCTTAAAGTTTTGTAATGAGCAATTTAAAATTATTTTTTTGTATCGTATTTGAGTTGGGTGGGGTTTTTTTTTAAAATGATAAAACGTTTAACTGAGGTAGGACTTTTTTTTTTTTTACTGACCGAACAGAGAATCTCATCTTCAAATTACAGCTCAACATTATACCACATCACACCACACCAGCCCATACCATACGATCCCACACCACCCACTCCACACCCCACCCCACACCTGACCACACCCCACCACCCCACCCCACCCCACCCCACCCCACACCACAGCGCAATATTTCCTTGAGTTCCCCATTCAAAATCACCACACTGCACCACCTCTCCAAACCACACCACACCACACTACACCACACCACACTACACCACACCACACTACATCACACCACACTACATCACACCACACTACACCACACCACACCACACTACACCACACTATACCACACTACACCACACCACACTACATCACACCACACTACATCACACCACACTACACCACACCACACCACACTAAACCACACCACACCACACCACACTACACCACACCACACTACACCACACCACACTACACCACACCACACCACACTAACACCACACTACACACACCACACCACAACCACACTACACCACACCACACCACCCACCCACAACACAGCACACACTACACACACACACACAGCACACACTGCACAGCACAGCCACAGCACAGCACACACTCACAGCACAGCACAGCACTGACACACACACACTGCACAGCACAGCACACCACACCACACTACACCACACCACACTACACACACCACACTACACACACCACTCTACACCACACCACACTAACCACACCACACTACATCACACACACAACACCACATCACACACACTCACACACACACACACCACACTAACCACACACACACACACACTACACCACACACACACTATACCACACCACACTACATCACACCACACTACACCACACCCACACATACCACACACACCACACCACACTATACCACAACACACTACACCACACCACACTATACCACACCACACTACATCACACCACACTACACCACACCACACTACACCACACCACACTACATCACACACATCCTAACCCCACACCACACTACATCACACCACACTACATCACACCACAACTACACCACACACCACACCACACCCTACACACACACACCACACTATCAACCACACTACACCACACACACACTACTCACACCACACACATCAACCACACTACACCACACCACACTACATCACACCACACACATCACACCACCACACACACACTACATCACACCACACTACAACCCACACCACACTATACCACACCACACTACACCACACCACACTGCATCACACACCCCACAGAGCATTACTTTTCCTCGCGTTCCTAGACTAATGGAAAAGAAGAAGAATTGGACTTAACGCATCAGCCCATACCAGGCCAGAGGCTTCGCTAGGTACTGAAAGATACAAGCCCAAAAGCGGCGAAAGGAATTGAATCTGGAAGCTTTAAGCTTAAAGCCAAGGCCTGCAGTAGAGCGTCCTTATGCTTAGAAACGGGACGGGATAGCTCAATGGTCGGAGCCAAGGTTGGGCAGCACTGGGCGTGGTTACCACTTGGATGGGTGACTGTTCGCGCACCTTGGCTTCGGTACAGTCCCCTAGTTCACCCAGCTGTCAATGGGTACCTGCCCTCTTTTTAGGGTCAGGGAAGGCAAAGCAGCGAGGGAGAGGAGATGGGCGCCGCCCTCAATATGCTGGCCCCTAGAGAAGTGAGGTCTCTGACGCCTCGCTACCCAACGTCCGCATAGGTTATGGGACACCTTTACCTTTTAGGGTTAGAAATTGATATCATGATGAGCTTGTCCTCCTCCAGGATAGCCCTTTCAGCATATACACCACCGCGCCTTGTCCTCTTCAAGGCAGAAAAGAAAAAGGGAAAAAAGAAATCCTCAGATGCTGGAGGGTGATGGTTGCCCATAACATGGCCTTTAAGAAAACAAGAGTGTGCATATTCTTCTCCAGATGACCCCCTACCCGCCACCCAGGGTATAAGTTAGGTTGGGGATCACACTATACAACACCAAAAAACACAACAACAGCAGCAGCAACAGCAACAGCAGCAGCAGCAGCAGCAATAGCAGCAGCAGCAGCAGCAGCAACAACAGCAGCAGCAGCAGCAGCAGCAACAGCAGCAGCAGAAACAGCAGCAACAACAGCAGCAGCAGCAGCAGCAACAACAGCAGCAGCAGCAGCAGCAGCAGCAACAACAGCAGCAGCAGCAACAGCAACACACCTTGAGGACACGCCTTGGGGACCACATGACAACCAGCCTGTCTAATGAAGTCAGCATCCTCCTGAGAAAAACCGCGCAGATTCCAGTCGCTGCCTTGCGGCCACTTATCCAGCCTGAGTGCAGGGACCAGGTCGACAGAGATTGGCCTGAGCTCTGGGCCAGCGCCTTGTGTTGGGATGACCTCAAGCGTGACAGTGAGGGCCGGAGAGCCTGGGTTGGGGTTAGGATCCACTGGGGGGAGAAGAAAGACTGTGGTGATGATGATGATGATGATGATGATGATGATGATGATGATGCAAGTGACGATGACAGTAATGATGGTAGTGTTGATGACAGTGATGATAATGATGATGATGATAGCACATGACTCCTCTCTCGCGATCTCTCCACTGGTTGCCTGTGCCACAGAGAGTAAAGTAAAAGATCAGTACCCTCAGTTACAAATGCCTCCATAAAACAGCACCTTCCTACCTCTGTCAATGTCTTCACCTGTACACTCCTTCTCGTTCCCTCCGCTCTGCTGCAGATACCTTGTGCTTAAGAATACCTAGATTCAACCAGTCCACCGTTGGCCGTCGCTCTTTCTCTGTTTCTGGTCCATCTATCTGGAATGACCTCCCTCTCTCCTTCGTCAAAAGCCTTCTTATGAAGCTTTTAAATCCGGACTCAAGACATTTATTTCAAACCTAAGATTCTCCCCTCTTGTTCCATCTCATTTTTGTCCCTGCCCTCAACAGCCAAAACCCCATCACCCTGCCGGAGTGTACAACCTTCATGTGTGTGCGTGAGTGTGTGTGTGTGTGTGTGTGTGTGTGTGTGTGTGTGTGTGTGTGTGTGTGTGTGTGTGGCCTGCGTGCGTGCGAGCGTGTGTGTATACATTCGATTTTGTAAAAAAAACAACCCCCTATTAATTGTAACTGGCTGCATGTGAATGAGTATGATAAATGAAAGCGCTTTGATTTTTTTTTTTTTTGGAGGGGGGGGGGTTTAAGATATAGCGCTTTATAAATTCCATGTATTATGACGACGATGATGATGATGATGATGATGATGATGATGTATTGATGATGGTGATGGTGATAGTGATGAATATAGTGATGATGACAGTGATTATGATGATGATGATGGTGTAGTGATGATGATAGTGATGATGATAGTGATGATTGTGATAGTTATAATGATGATAGTGAAAGCGATAGGGATGATGATGGTGATAGTTATGATGATGGTGAGTGTGATGATGATAGTGACAGTGATAGTGATGATAATGATGATGACAGTGATAGTGGTGATTTTGATAGTGATGATAATGATAATGATAGTGATGATAATAATAGTGAATATAATGATGATGATAGTGAGAGTGCTGATAATGATGATGATTGCGAGAGTGATGATAATGATGATGATGCTGATCATGATGATGTTGGTAATATTGACGATGATAGTAATAGTGCTGATAATGATGATGATTATAGTGAATATAATGATGATGATAGTGATAGTGATGATGATGGCGGTGGTGTGGTGATGATGATGATGATGATGATGAAAGTGATGATGACGACGACGACGACGACGATGATGCTTATAATATAAACAATAAACATACACATAATAGCAAGATGAAGAAAAAGAAGAAGAAGAAGATGATGATGATGATGATTACGATAAAATGATGATGATAGTAAATGGACTTCCAATTCTTAACTTGTAATTATACTAAGTGAAACATATAATTGTAATAACAAAATGTTTCAGATGAGCAAAATCAATCAATCGATCTATGTATATATATATATATATATATATATATATATATATATATATATATATATATATATATATATATATTATATATATATATGTAGTGAAAGAGAGAGAGATAGATGTGTAAACATCGAACTGGAAGAAACAAATAAATAGTTGGGGTAGGGGGTTAGGGGGGGGATTAAAAAAGCTTAGTGGGGGAAGGGGGGGATGGATAGCCTAATGGTTATTTGCGCTCGTGATCTGACGGCCCGGGATCGAGCCACCACGCAGGAACTCCCCGTTTTAGGGGATTTTCCCCTGGAGTTAACATCAGCACTGACTCCACCCCCGCAAAAGTCCTTCGGATGAGACTATAAACCGAGGCCCCGTGTGCGAACGCACAGCTTGCACGCACGTTAAAACCTGTTCCACCTTTCGGAAAAAGTAGGCCATTCCTTGCCCAGTAGGGTGTGGAGACACCCCCTCCCCTCCACCGAAGACGTATCGCGGCTACCTCCATTGTGGTAACAGCGGGCGGCACGCGCAACATCTCCCCACCGTTGACCTTCCCAGCTGTAGCTGAGGGCCAAATAACAAAGCAAAAGAAGTCAGCTGGCTGGACTCTTGTGGAGAGCCTTGTACATCTGTCTAGAGGGGCACGGGGTGATGGCCTAGTGGTTAGAACATTGCGCTGGCAATCTGACGACCCGGGTTCGATTCCCGTTCAAGGGGATATTTTCCCCTGGAGTTAACATCAGTGCAGACTCCACTCTCCCCAAAAGTCCTTCGGATGAGACTATAAAGCGAGGCCCCGTGTGCGAACGCTTGGAGAACATCTTGCGCACACGTTAAATCCTGTTCCGCTTTTCGTAAGAGTAGGCCATTGTGTGCCGGTGGGAACAGATGACAGATTTACAAAACCGCAATCACACGGGGACTGGATGTTAAAAAAAAGCACATAAGTGCTTCTTCCATTCTCCTCGATATAAAAGAATAAAAATAAAATTAATTGATAAACAGATGCAATCAAGATTACAAGTTTATTTTCGGTTCACCGTCTACAAAGTTGCGTCGTGGCCACGTAACCCAGTGAGTATTGATCCTTTCCAGCAAAACAAAACAAACAAACAAATAACGATAATCTAAGAAGATCCCCCAAAACAAACCTTTTGCGTGTCTCTCGCTATCCACAACCTTCTTGAAGACATCAAACACTTTGTCCCGAAACGCTTCGGAACTTAACCTGTTCTGATGGTGGTCCCGAAGACTGAGGAGAAATTTAGAGCTTGGGTCATCGTCGAGCGACACGTCTGGATTCAGCTGCAGGAAGCAGAATCCTTCAGGGGCACCCTCACGGCAAATTGTAAACCCCTTTCTTACCGCTAAGGGCACAAACATGCAGTCTACTTCATCAGCCCGTGTCACCTGAACAGAAGGAGACTGATTTGAGGATGGAATTGGGATGATCCCCCTCCCTCCCTCCCTCCCTCCCCACCCTCCCAACACAACACACACACACACACACACACACACACACACACACACACACACACACACCACACACACACACACACACATCCCCACCCTGTGGGGATGCCTGGTCGGTCAGTATCATACAAAAACAGCATCGCCTACCGTCTGCAAACTCTCTGCTAGTATTCATGACCCACTAACAGTGCACCATGACGCATACAGTTGGTATGGCCTTTCACCCCCCCCCCCCCCCCCCCAACCTCTCCTCCATGGAATTCCTCCCTCATTTCTTCTCCCTCAGTAGCAGCCATAGCCACGCGAGTAGCTCACCTGCCTAGGTATATCATCTCTTGCGCACACGTTACATCCTGTTCCGCTTTTCGTAAGAGTAGGCCTTTGTGTGCCGGTGGGAACAGACGACAGATTTTACAAAACCGCATACACACGGGGACTAGATGCAAAAAAAAGCCCATAAGTGCTTATTCCACTATCCTCGATATAAAAGAATTTAAAAAATTTAAAAACCAAAATAAAACCCACACCTAAACCCTCCTTACCTACCTACCTACCTACCTACCTACCCACCTACCTACCTACCTACCTACTTTAGAACATAGACACCTCTAGTCTGGCACCGGCACTGATAAGGTGAGGGGCAGTCTGACACTCCCCAACCATCCAATCAAACCAAGACCCCCTGTCACGTGGTCGGCCAGAGACGCCTACGAAAATGAGCTGCCAAGTGAGGAGAGATAGGAGACAGCCAAGCAGAGAAGCATCCAGAGAGAAGAGATAGGAGACAGCCAGAGAGAAGAGATAGGAGACAGCCAAGCGCTTTGATTTGTTTACTATACAAGATTCAGCGCTATATAAATTCCATACATTATTATTATTATTATTATTATTATTAGAAGCAGCCAGTGAGAAGAGATAGGAGACAGCCAAGCAGAGAAGCAGCCAGAGAGAAGAGATAGGAGACAGCCAGAGAGAAGAGATAGGAGACAGCCAGAGAGAAGAGATAGGAGACAGCCAAGCAGAGAAGCAGCCAGAGAGAAGAGATAGGAGACAGCCAGAGAGAAGAGATAGGAGACAGCCAAGCAGAGAAGCATCCAGAGAGAAGAGATAGGAGACAGCCAGAGAGAAGAGATAGGAGACAGCCAGAGAGAAGAGATAGGAGACAGCCAGAGAGAAGAGATAGGAGACAGCCAAGCAGAGAAGCAGCCAGAGAGAAGAGATAGGAGACAGCCAGAGAGAAGAGATAGGAGACAGCCAGAGAGAAGAGATAGGAGACAGCCAAGCAGAGAAGCAGCCAGAGAGAAGAGATAGGAGACAGCCAAGCAGAGAAGCAGCCAGAGAGAAGAGATAGGAGACAGCCAGAGAGAAGAGATAGGAGACAGCCAGAGAGAAGAGATAGGAGACAGCCAAGCAGAGAAGCAGCCAGAGAGAAGAGATAGGAGACAGCCAGAGAGAAGAGATAGGAGACAGCCAGAGAGAAGAGATAGGAGACAGCCAAGCAGAGAAGCAGCCAGAGAGAAGAGATAGGAGACAGCCAGAGAGAAGAGATAGGAGACAGCCAGAGAGAAGAGATAGGAGACAGCCAGAGAGAAGAGATAGGAGACAGCCAAGCAGAGAAGCAGCCAGAGAGAAGAGATAGGAGACAGCCAAGCAGAGAAGCAGCCAGAGAGAAGAGATAGGAGACAGCCAGAGAGAAGAGATAGGAGACAGCCAGAGAGAAGAGATAGGAGACAGCCAGAGAGAAGAGATAGGAGACAGCCAAGCAGAGAAGCAGCCAGAGAGAAGAGATAGGAGACAGCCAAGCTGAGAAGCAGCCAGAGAGAAGAGATAGGAGACAGCCAAGCAGAGAAGCAGCCATAGAGAAGAGGAGTCCACAGGCCCAGCATACTAAAGAAGAAGGAAGAGCAGACCTGAAGAAGGATAAGAGACCAGGTGTATGACAAGAACGAAGAGAGGGAGGGCCCCCTCCCACCCCTTCCCCCTCCCACCCCTTCCAGAGGTCAAAAACTAGTTAGAAGTAAAGTGTTAGGGTGGAGGGGGGGGGGGTGGGGGGTGACAGGTGGGGGAGGTGTGGCCACTACCTAGAGAAAATCAGTCAGCTTAGGAGATTCGAACCATCACACCAGTGTGTGTGTGTGTGTGTGTGTTGTGGGGTGTGTTTTGTGTGTGTTGTGTGTGTGTGTGTGTGTGTGTGTGTGTGTTGTGTGTGTGTGTGTGTGTGCGTGTGTGTGTATGTGTGTGTGTGTTGTGTGTGTGGTGTGTGTGTAGTGTGTGTGTGTATGTGTGTGTGTGTGTGCTGTGTGTGTGTGTGTGTGTGTTGCATGTGCGTGTGTGTGTGTGTGTGTGTTTGTGGCCAGTGCCTTGGGAAGTCCATCAAAGAAAACTCGTTTTATATTTTGTATTTGTGATTTGGAGTGCCTATGTAAACATCCCATGTGTCTTCTTAAAGCATGAGTGCGTTTCTATAATAAATGAATGTTAACCTGGAAAGGGAATCTTTCTTGACTGCATGCATGTAGTGTGTAGCCTGTGTTATTCTACTTCTTCTGTGCTTGTCTACACACTTCCTCTCTCGAGTTTCGATTTGTTTGTTTTACAAGATTCAGCGCTATATAAATTCCATATATTATTATTATTATTATTATTATTATTATTAAACTACATCTTTTCAGTGTGTGCATGCTTCTGGTTGTCAGGAGTGGCATCGTAATGATTCTGCTGTCTTCTCTGATCTCTGTCTTCCACTGCCTGTCCTTTTCCTGTGGAGCAAATGGAAGTGACATCCCCACTACTTGACAGGTCGCCATGACACCGGGGTTCAGAGTTCAGGGTGTTGGCTGATCACAGAGCAGAAGAGAGCATTGAGCTGGAGTCAGAGAGAAGCCCTCTCTGAACACAGTGCATGGTGTGGACTGTGATGCTTGAATTCCATCTGTTTAGTTGTGTGTCCCTCTCTTTATTTCTGCCTTAGTTCCTTCCTGTCGCCTCTTCCTCCTCTATTTTCTGCCTTCCTGGTCCATTCTCCTGCTTATTCCCCCCAACAGGCTTAAAAGAGAGCAACTCTTTCCAAGGGCAAAGTTGGATGCACTGCACTGGGCCTGACTTGTCAGGCGCTTAATGGCAGCTGTAACGCATTTTTGCACGCACACACACACACACAACACACACACACACACACAAAAACACACACACACACCACAGGTGTATCTCTCTCTCTCTCAGTGGTCATGGGATGAGGAGCTAACTGGGCAGGGCCCACTTAGCTGTGAAGGAAAACCATCATTCAGCTGCCACTGTGCCAGTAACTGCACTGCCAGCCCCTGTGGAGTCTGCCTTGACTGCCCTGTTAACTGCCAACTCTGTTTAGAGTGTGGAAAATATCAGGTGAGAGCCAGAACACAGTTCTGGTACTGTGCCTACAGCCAGTGGACGCTACAGTGTCAACAAACATGGTGGAACCCCTGTTGAATGGAAGTACACCTGTTCAGTATTTCAGGAAAAAAGCCCCAAGCCAATTACCACGTGACCAGGACAGAATGAGGCAAAAGAGACAAGAAAAGGAAAAAGCAGATGGCAGTGAGTGTGTGAATGATGTTGTCAGAGCATGCACCACACTTAGCTGATAGTGTTAGAGAGAAACCACACTCTGCAGACAGAGGTATACAGTACACCATGACACACAACACAGAGCAGAAGGAAGACATGTCAGGTGTGACATGTTTGGGCCAAACCCTTGACAGCAGCACTAGACTGTCTCCTCGGCCCTCAGACATGGACAGCAAGGAAACCAGGGACAGCACTGACACAGATCGTGTTGGTGTAGATTCAGTACAAGATCATGTCAACCAGCTGACTGACAGACAGTTCAGCTCAGAGGCAAGTGAGGAATAGAAACAGAAACAAACCATTCCACAAAGTAACTGTCCAACACTCAGATAGTGGAGATGCTGTGCTGTGTGATAACACGGTGCTGGAGTGCACCTGCTGTCAGAACGACCTCTACTTTACCTGCTGGCTGATCAAACAAAAGCAGAACACCAGGCTGCCTGAAGCAGGTGTGAAGGAGCCCAGCCTTCAAAAGGGGAAGCATGTTCCCCTGTCACAGCACAGGGAGACCAGGGTCTGTTCTGGGCCCAGCCTGACCTACAAGCTCGTTGTGACCTCATTCGTGACTGCTTGACCTAATTAATGTGTGACTTTGCCTTAGGCATGGGCTTGGTGACTGCTTGACCTAATTAATGTGTGACTTTGCCTTAGGCATGGGCTTGGTGACTGCTTGACCTAATTAATGTGTGACTTTGCCTTAGGCATGGACTTGGTGACTGCTTGACCTAATTAATGTGTGACTTTGCTTTAGGCATGGACTTGGCTTGACCTAATTAATAAGTGACTTTGCTTTAAGCGTGGACTTGGTGACTGCTTGACCTAATTAATGTGTGACTTTGCTTTAGGCATGGACTTTCCTCATTGCTCTTTGTTCATTGTTCTCTCTCTCTCTCTCTCTCTCTCTCTCTCTCTCTCTCTCTCTCTCTCTCTCTCTCTCTCTGAGCTTCCTGCTGTCTCCACTCAATTTCTTTATATCTAGTTGATGTACTCATAATCAATATATCTAAGTTAATGTTCATGTTTTTGAGCCAGCTAAGGAGTATGTCTCTGTTGAATAAGTATACTGTGTGTATTGATGCTTTTTGATTTATTTGACATTGGTTGAAAGATAGTTTGAAAAGAGATCTGTGTTAACCTTTGTTTGCACCTGGGGGCAGCATGGTTTATCTGTCTCTGTGTTTGAATGCCAAGTTTTTGTGTTTCTGCTACGTCCTTTCAAGAAAGTTTTGCATCGTTGTGTTTGTGTTGGAACCCAGAATCGTATGTTCAGAACCATTTTATTCATCATCATTGACTTTTCGAAATATTTCAATGAATAATTTTTCATCCTTTTGATATAGATATTTCTTTTTCCAAATCTTCAGTCGACTTATGATTTGTGTTCACCTGATGTGCTGGTCCTTGCGACCCTGCCGAAGCCTGAACTTTTTTTTACGTGATCCACGATTTCAAATCTCCCCCATCACCACCACCCAGTGTTCGCCACCCCACAACTATGACAATAACTGTTGAAGACATAAAGGCATTGTCCTCACTGGATTCTACCCCATACACTACGAACTTAAACAGCGTATTTCAAGCTTGGGACTTTACCACCCCCGCAAAACAAGACGAGGAACACGCGCAGGCAGACGTCATCACCTGTGGCGTGTTTCCCCTACATCTATCTCCCCCTTCACCCTCTGACGTCACTGCCACAACCACCATAACCAGCCGCAACACTCACATCTCTGCCCTCCAGATGCTCCATCCTCTGCCTGTGACTCTGCTGTCAGCAATGTGTATCACAGTGTGCATCAGACTACAGACCCGCCGTTAAAACCAGTTCTTTCAACCGTCTTTCACACCTGACTCGCCATCTCAACTCTGGTCTGCTCTTCCACTGCACACATCTCTACCATCATCCCCGTCCTCTTTCTCTGATAGTCACCCTCACTCTCCACTGTCATCTTCAACCTCCTCTGCCTCCCTCAAACCTTCTTCACGTGTGTTTACTTAATGTGCAGTCTGTCTGCCTGATGGTAAAGCCGACCTTATTTCCGATTTTATATCTGAACAGAACATCGATCTTATCTTTCTCACAGAAACCTGGCTTAACCTACAAGGTCATGAACCAAAAATAAAAGAGCTGACTCCACCTGGCTGCAAAACTGTTTCTTTCCCTCGACCCTCCCGTGGAGGTGGCATTGCCATCATCTACAAATACACCTGCATTCGCTCTTTCTTTCTGCCCTCCCTACCTTTCTCACCTGAAGCTTTCAAAGTCTATGAACTCAACCTCACCTTACCCGGCCATTCTATTGCTTTCTGCTGTCTTTACCGCCCACCTCCTAGCTGTAAGAACAACCTGACATCTTCAGTTTTCCATCAAGAATTTCAATCTCTCCTCGATCACTACAGCTTCTCTCCCAAGAAGCTCATCATTCTCGTTGACTTCAACTTCCACTTCGACAACCATTCCTCTTCTGATGTCAAACGTCTTTCTCTTTCTTTATCAAACCACTCTCTGTCCCAGCTAGTAAACGAAGCAGCACATAGATCAGGTCATATCTTAGACTGGCTCATTACTGATGTTTCACAAGATCTTGTCACCTCTGTCTCCGTCACTGACCAACTGCTTTCTGATCATTCCGCTATTCTTTTCATCCTTAATATCGCAAAACCTATCAGAAAAAAGAAGTGCATCACCCGTCGAAACCTCAAGGCCATAGATATTTATACGTTCTCTTCAAAAGCTGCTGAATGCCTATCACAAATCCCTGACCTTACTGATCCCTCCAAAACACTATAACACCGTTCTCAGCCAACTGCTTATTGAGCATGCACCTCCCACTGACCATTTTCTTCCCGATAGGCCCTCTGCCCCATGGTACACCTATGATATCTTGGTGGCAAAGTTCAAACACTGACAACTAGAACGGCAGTGGTGAAAAACAACAACTGAAATAAACAAAACAGCTCTTTCGAAAACAAACAAAGTAAAAACCTTAATCCACTCAGCAAAGACAAACTACTACTGCTCAAGTTCTTGATGCCACGTCCATGAAATCTCTTTTTTCCCTCACCTCAAACTCTTCTTGGATCTGCAAAGACAAGTCCTCTGCCTACTATCCACAGTCACTCTGAACTTCTGATATATTTTCCTCGTTCTTTTCTGACAAAGTCCGTAACATTCGCTCCAGACTGGATCAGGCTCCTTTCCAACCTGTACCTCCTGATCCCCAATTCACGAGCACTCCTCTCTTTCCTTTTCAGCCAACAAACCGGGGGAAAAAAGGA
>CM054165.1:38837790-38869275 GCA_028751875.1 Rapana venosa
ACACACACCACCACAAACCCCAACCCCTCCCCACCCTGTGGGGATTGCCTGGTCGGTCAGTATCATACAAAAACAGCATCGCCTACCGTCTGCAAACTCTCTGCTAGTATTCATGACCCACTAACAGTGCACCATGACGCATACAGTTGGTATGGCCTTTCACCCCCCCCCCCCCCCCAACCTCTCCTCCATGGAATTCCTCCCTCATTTCTTCTCCCTCAGTAGCAGCCATAGCCACGCGAGTAGCTCACCTGCCTAGGTATATATCTCTTGCGCACACGTTACATCCTGTTCCGCTTTTCGTAAGAGTAGGCCTTTGTGTGCCGGTGGAACAGACGACAGATTTTACAAAACCGCATACACACGGGGACTAGATGCAAAAAAAAGCCCATAAGTGCTTATTCCACTATCCTCGATATAAAAGAATTTAAAAAATTTAAAAACCAAAATAAAACCCACACCTAAACCCTCCTTACCTACCTACCTACCTACCTACCTACCCACCTACCTACCTACCTACCTACTTTAGAACATAGACACCTCTAGTCTGGCACCGGCACTGATAAGGTGAGGGGCAGTCTGACACTCCCCAACCATCCAATCAAACCAAGACCCCCTGTCACGTGGTCGGCCAGAGACGCCTACGAAAATGAGCTGCCAAGTGAGGAGAGATAGGAGACAGCCAAGCAGAGAAGCATCCAGAGAGAAGAGATAGGAGACAGCCAGAGAGAAGAGATAGGAGACAGCCAAGCGCTTTGATTTGTTTACTATACAAGATTCAGCGCTATATAAATTCCATACATTATTATTATTATTATTATTATTATTAGAAGCAGCCAGTGAGAAGAGATAGGAGACAGCCAAGCAGAGAAGCAGCCAGAGAGAAGAGATAGGAGACAGCCAGAGAAAAAGAGATAGGAGACAGCCAGAGAGAAGAGATAGGAGACAGCCAAGCAGAGAAGCAGCCAGAGAGAAGAGATAGGAGACAGCCAGAGAGAAGAGATAGGAGACAGCCAAGCAGAGAAGCATCCAGAGAGAAGAGATAGGAGACAGCAGAGAGAAGAGATAGGAGACAGCCAGAGAGAAGAGATAGGAGACAGCCAGAGAGAAGAGATAGGAGACAGCCAAGCAGAGAAGCAGCCAGAGAGAAGAGATAGGAGACAGCCAGAGAGAAGAGATAGGAGACAGCCAGAGAGAAGAGATAGGAGACAGCCAAGCAGAGAAGCAGCCAGAGAGAAGAGATAGGAGACAGCCAAGCAGAGAAGCAGCCAGAGAGAAGAGATAGGAGACAGCCAGAGAGAAGAGATAGGAACAGCCAGAGAGAAGAGATAGGAGACAGCCAAGAGAGAAGCAGCCAGAGAGAAGAGATAGGAGACACCCAGAGAGAAGAGATAGGAGACAGCCAGAGAGAAGAGATAGGAGACAGCCAAGCAGAGAAGCAGCCAGAGAGAAGAGATGGAGACAGCCAGAGAGAAGAGATAGGAGACAGCCAGAGAGAAGAGATAGGAGACAGCCAGAGAGAAGAGATAGGAGACAGCCAAGCAGAGAAGCAGCCAGAGAGAAGAGATAGGAGACAGCCAAGCAGAGAAGCAGCCAGAGAGAAGAGATAGGAGACAGCCAGAGAGAAGAGATAGGAGACAGCCAGAGAGAAGAGATAGAGACAGCCAGAGAGAAGAGATAGGAGACAGCCAAGCAGAGAAGCAGCCAGAGAGAAGAGATAGGAGACAGCCAAGCTGAGAAGCAGCCAGAGAGAAGAGATAGGAGACAGCCAAGCAGAGAAGCAGCCATAGAGAAGAGGAGTCCACAGGCCCAGCATACTAAAGAGAAGGAAGAGCAGACCTGAAGAAGGATAAGAGACCAGGTGTATGACAAGAACGAAGAGAGGGAGGGCCCCCTCCCACCCCTTCCCCCTCCCCCCCTTCCAGAGGTCAAAAACTAGTTAGAAGTAAAGTGTTATGGGTGGGGGGGGGGGGGTGGGGGGGTGACAGGTGGGGGGGGGTGTGGCCACTACCTAGAGAAAATCAGTCAGCTTAGGAGATTCGAACCATCACACCAGTGTTGTGTGTGTGGTGTGTGTGTGTTTTTGTGTGTGTGTGTGGTGTGTGTGTGTATGTGTTGTGTGTGTGTATGTGTGTGTGTGTGTGTGTGCGTGTGGTTGTGTATGTGTGTGTGTATGTGTGTGTGTGTGTGTGTGCGTGTGTGTGTATGTGTGGTGTGTATGTGTTGTTGTGCGTGTGTGTGTGTGTGTGTGTGTGTGCATGTGCGTGTGTGTGTGTGTGTGTTTGTGGCCAGTGCCTTGGGAAGTCCATCAAAGAAAACTCGTTTTATATTTTGTATTTGTGATTTGGAGTGCCCATGTAAACATCCATGTGTCTTCTTAAAGCATGAGTGCGTTTCTTTAATAAATGAATGTTAACCTGGAAAGGGAATCTTTCTTGACTGCATGCATGTAGTGTGTAGCCTGTGTTATTCTACTTCATCTGTGCTTGTCTACACACTTCCTCTCTCGAGTTTCGATTTGTTTGTTTTTACAAGATTCAGCGCTATATAAATTCCATTATATATTATTATTAATTATTATTATTTTTTTTTATTATTATTATAATACACATCTTTTCAGTGTGTGCATGCTTCTGGTTGTCAGGAGTGGCATCGTAATGATTCTGCTGTCTTCTCTGATCTCTGTCTTCCCCTGCCTGTCCTTTTCCTGTGGAGCAAATGGAAGTGACATCCCCACTACTTGACAGGTCGCCATGACACCGGGGTTCAGAGTTCAAGGTGTTGGCTGATCACAGAGCAGAAGAGAGCATTGAGCTGGAGTCAGAGAGAAGCCCTCTCTGAACACAGTGCATGGTGTGGACTGTGATGCTTGAATTCCATCTGTTTAGTTGTGTGTCCCTCTCTTTATTTCTGCCTTAGTTCCTTCCTGTCGCCTCTTCCTCCTCTGTTTTCTGCCTTCCTGGTCCATTCTCCTGCTTATTCCCCCCAACAGGCTTAAAAGAGAGCAACTTTCCAAGGGCAAAGTTGGATGCACTGCACTGGGCCTGACTTGTCAGGCGCTTAATGGCAGCTGTAACGCATTTTTGCACGCACACACACACACACACACACACACACACACACACACACACACACACGGTGTATCTCTCTCTCTCTCAGTGGTCATGGGATGAGGAGCTAACTGGGCAGGGCCCACTTAGCTGTGAAGGAAAACCATCATTCAGCTGCACTGTGCCAGTAACTGCACTGCCAGCCCCTGTGGAGTCTGCCTTGACTGCCCTGTTAACTGCCAACTCTGTTTAGAGTGTGGAAAATATCAGGTGAGAGCCAGAACACAGTTCTGGTACTGTGCCTACAGCCAGTGGACGCTACAGTGTCAACAAACATGGTGGAACCCCTGTTGAATGGAAGTACACCTGTTCAGTATTTCAGGAAAAAAGCCCCAAGCCAATTACACGTGACCAGGACAGAATGAGGCACAAAGAGACAAGAAAAGGAAAAAGCAGATGGCAGTGAGTGTGTGAATGATGTTGTCAGAGCATGCACCACACTTAGCTGATAGTGTTAGAGAGAAAACCACACTCTGCAGACAGAGGTATACAGTACACCATGACACACAACACAGAGCAGAAGGAAGACATGTCAGGTGTGACATGTTTGGGCCAAACCCTTGACAGCAGCACTAGACTGTCTCCTCGGCCCTCAGACTGGACAGCAAGGAAACCAGGGACAGCACTGACACAGATCGTGTTGGTGTAGATTCAGTACAAGATCATGTCAACCAGCTGACTGACAGACAGTTTCAGCTCAGAGGCAAGTGAGGAATAGAAACAGAAACAAACCATTCCACAAAGTACTGTCCAACACTCAGATAGTGGAGATGCTGTGCTGTGTGATAACACGGTGCTGGAGTGCACCTGCTGTCAGAACGACCTCTACTTTACTGCTGGCTGATCAAACAAAAGCAGAACACAGGTGCCTGAAGCAGGTGTGAAGGAGCCCAGCCTTCAAAAGGGAAGCATGTTCCCCTGTCGCAGCACAGGGAGACCAGGGTCTGTTCTGGGGCCCAGCCTGACCTACAAGCTCGTTGTGACCTCATTCGTGACTGCTTGACCTAATTAATTGTTGACTTTGCCTTAGGCATGGGCTTGGTGACTGCTTGACCTAATTAATGTGTGACTTTGCCTTAGGCATGGCTTGGTGACTGCTTGACCTAATTAATGTGTGACTTTGCCTTAGGCATGGACTTGGTGACTGCTTGACCTAATTAATGTGTGACTTTGCTTTAGGCATGGACTTGGCTTGACCTAATTAATAAGTGACTTTGCTTTAAGCGTGGACTTGGTGACTGCTTGACCTAATTAATGTGTGACTTTGCTTTAGGCATGGACTTTCCTCATTGCTCTTTGTTCATTGTTCTCTCTCTCTCTCTCTCTCTCTCTCTCTCTCTCTCTCTCTCTTCTCTCTCTGAGCTTCCTGCTGTCTCCACTCAATTTCTTTATATCTAGTTGATGTACTCATAATCAATATATCTAAGTTAATGTTCATGTTTTTGAGCCAGCTAAGGAGTATGTCTCTGTTGAATAAGTATACTGTGTGTATTGATGCTTTTGATTTATTTGACATTGGTTGAAAGATAGTTTGAAAGAGATCTGTGTTAACCTTTGCACCTGGGGGCAGCATGGTTTCTGTCTCTGTGTTTGAATGCCAAGTTTTTGTGTTTCTGCTACGTCCTTTCAAGAAAGTTTTGCATCGTTGTGTTTGTGTTGGAACCCAGAATCGTATGTTCAGAACCATTTTATTCATCATCATTGACTTTTCGAAATATTTCAATGAATAATTTTTCATCCTTTTGATATAGATATTTCTTTTTCCAAATCTTCAGTCGACTTATGATTTGTGTTCACCTGATGTGCTGGTCCTTGCGACCCTGCCGAAGCCTGAACTTTTTTTTACGTGATCCACGATTTCAAATCTCCCCCATCACCACCACCCAGTGTTCGCCACCCACAACTATGACAATAACTGTTGAAGACATAAAGGCATTGTCCTCACTGGATTCTACCCCATACACTACGAACTTAAACAGCGTATTTCAAGCTTGGGACTTTACCACCCCCGCAAAACAAGACGAGGAACACGCGCAGGCAGACGTCATCACCTGTGGCGTGTTTCCCCTACATCTATCTCCCCCTTCACCTCTGACGTCACTGCCACAACCACCATAACCAGCCGCAACACTCCACATCTCTGCCCTCCAGATGCTCCATCCTCTGCCTGTGACTCTGCTGTCAGCAATGTGTATCACAGTGTGCATCAGACTACAGACCCGCCTGTTAAACCAGTTCTTTCACCGTCTTTCACACCTGACTCGCCATCTCAACTCTGGTCTGCTCTTCCACTGCACACATCTCTACCATCATCCCCGTCCTCTTTCTCTGATAGTCACCCTCACTCTCCACTGTCATCTTCAACCTCTCTGCCTCCCTCAAACCTTCTTCACGTGTGTTTACTTAATGTGCAGTCTGTCTGCCCTGATGGTAAAGCCGACCTTATTTCCGATTTTATATCTGAACAGAACATCGATCTTATCTTTCTCACAGAAACCTGGCTTAACCTACAAGGTCATGAACCAAAAATAAAAGAGCTGACTCCACCTGGCTGCAAAACTGTTTCTTTCCCTCGACCCTCCCGTGGAGGTGGCATTGCCATCATCTACAAATACACACTGCATTCAGCTCTTTCTTTCTGCCCTCCCTACCTTTCTCACCTGAAGCTTTCAAAGTCTATGAACTCAACCTCACCTTACCCGGCCATTCTATTGCTTTCTGCTGTCTTTACCGCCCACCTCCTAGCTGTAAGAACAACCTGACATCTTCAGTTTTCCATCAAGAATTTCAATCTCTCCTCGATCACTACAGCTTCTCTCCCAAGAAGCTCATCATTCTCGTTGACTTCAACTTCCACTTCGACAACCATTTCCCCTTCTGATGTCAAACGTCTTTCTCTTTCTTTATCAAACCACTCTCTGTCCAGCTAGTAAACGAAGCAGCACATAGATCAGTCATATCTTAGATGGCTCATTACTGATGTTTCACAGATCTTGTCACCTCTGTCTCCGTCACTGACCAACTGCTTTCTGATCATTCCGCTATTCTTTTCATCCTTAATATCGCAAAACCTATCAGAAAAAAGAAGTGCATCACCCGTCGAAACCTCAAGGCCATAGATATTTATACGTTCTCTTCAAAAGCTGCTGAATGCCTATCACAAATCCCTGACCTTACTGATCCCTCAAAACACTATAACACTGTTCTCAGCCAACTGCTTGATGAGCACGCACCTCCCACTAACCATTTTCTTCCCGATAGGCCCTTTGCCCCATGGTACAACCATGATATCTTGGTGGCAAAGCGCAAACGCCGACAACTAGAACGGCAATGGCGAAAAACTAAAACTGAAATAAACAAACAGCTCTTTCGAAAACAAACCAACAAAGTCAAAACCTTAATCCACTCAGCAAAGACAAACTACTACTCTGCTCAAGTTCTTGATGCCACGTCCATGAAATCTCTTTTTTCCCTCACCTCAACTCTTCTTGGATCTGCAAAGACAAGTCCTCTGCCTACTATCCACAGTCACTCTGAACTTCCTGATATATTTTCCTCGTTCTTTTCTGACAAAGTCCGTAACATTCGCTCCAGACTGGATCAGGCTCCTTTCCAACCTGTACCTCCTGATCCCCAATTCACGAGCACTCCTCTCCTTTCCTTTCAGCCAACAAGCGACGAAGAAATCCGGAAAATTTTAAATGAAATGACCATAAAATCATGCGATCTCGATCCTGTACCTGCTTCTCTTTTCACACAGTGCCTTCCGCAGCTGATACCAACTATCACAAAAATAGTAAACTCATCTCTTCTTTCAGGAATGTTTCCATCAGCTCTTAAAACTGCAATTATGACACCTCTACTCAAAAAGCACGACCTCGACCCTAACATTCTGAAGAATTACAGGCCTGTTTCTAACCTACCTTTCATCTCCAAGGTCCTTGAAAAAGTCGTTCTTAAACAACTCAACAGCCATCTTCATTCAAATAGTCTCCTTCCCGCATTTTAGTCTGCCTATCGCGTCAACCACAGCACTGAAACCACCCTAGTCCACACGTAAAACATGCTTCTACACGCTTCTGACTCAGGGAAAATCTCTCTTCTCACTCTTCTCGACTTATCTGCAGCATTTGACACTATAGATCACTCTATTCTTCTCGCCCGTCTCCAAAAAAACGTTCGGTATTAAAGGGGCAGCCATCATCTGGTTTCGCTCATACCTCACAGACCGATTCCAGACAGTTGCAATAAACAAGATTCAATCAATACCTGCCAAACTGGAATGCGGAGTCCCGCAGGGATCCGTTCTGGGCCCTGTTCTTTTCACTCTCTACACTGCTCCACTGTCACATATAATAAACCATCACCAGATCAACCATCATTTCTACGCTGATGACTCTCAGATTCAAAGCAGTGATACTCCTGAAAATCTGCCATCTCTCTTGACAAATATGTCACACTGCCTCCAAGATATTCAAAACTGGATGATACAAAACAAATTACAGCTAAACGCAGATAAAACGGAAGCCATGATTGTAGGGACGAAACACAAACTCTCTTCCATGACAACAGCTTCAATAGAATTTGGCAATATAACAGTTCCTCTATCCACCACAGTCAAGTATCTTGGTGTTGTTATGGACAACACGCTTTCTATGCAAAAAATCATCACCCAGACCTCAGTCATGCTACTATCAATTACGGCCTATTAGTGCAATTCGAAAGTACCTGTCCACTGATGCAACATACAAACTTGTCACATCTCTCATTCTTTCACCTCTGGACTATTGCAATTCTCTTTTGGCTGGTCTGCCAGCATCATCTATCTACTCCCTTCAACGCATTCAAAACTCTGCTGCTCGACTTGTTCTCAAAAAGAAAAAAAATCCGAGCATACTACTCCTCTCTTGCGATCTCTCCACTGGTTGCCTGTGCCACAGAAAGTAAAGTACAAGATATGTACCCTCTGTTACAAATGTCTCCATAAAACAGCACCTTCCTACCTCTGTGAATGTCTTCACCTGTACACCCCTTCTCGTTCCCTCCGCTCTGCTGCAGATACCCTGTGCTTACAAATACCTAGATTCAACCAGTCCACCGTTGGCCGTCGCTCTTTCTCTGTTTCTGGTCCAGTGATCTGGAATGACCTCCCTCTCTCCCTTCGCGAAAAGCCTACTTACAACACTTTTAAATCCAGCCTCAAGACATACCTATTTCAAACCTAGGACCTCCCCCTACAGTTTCATCTCATAATTATCTGTCCTTGCCTTCAGTGGCCTAAATTCTCATCACCCTGCTGAAGTATATAAACCTCTGTGTGTTTGGGTGTGTGTGTGTGTGTGTGTGTGTGTGTGTGTGTGTGTTGTGTGTGTGGTGTGTGTGTGTGTGGCGTGCGTGGTGCGTGTGCGCGCGTGTGTTTGTGTGTATTTGAACTTGTTAAACTATTAATCATTGTTGGTTGCATGTGTAGGAGTGGAATGGATGCAAGCGCTTTGATTTGTTGTTGTTGTTGTTTTTTTTACAAGATATAGCGCTATATAAATTCCATTTATTATTATTATTAAATCAATATGGTGCATATATATAATTTATACTTATTTAGGTTTGGTTCTTTTTTTAGTCATATCCTTTCCTCTCATTTCTTTTCTTTGGATCACAGCTTGAATGTGTTTTTTATGGTTACCTGATACCCTCCATATTTTACTTAAAGAAAATATCATTTCTAAAGTAAAGATCTCAGAACTCTCCTTGACTTGATATGTATCCCATGAGAAATAAACTTTTTTTTTTTTAAATTGCATACAATGTTTATTGCAGCTGGTGTTTTATTTCATATAGGTTTTTTCAGTCTACAATGTATTTTTTTCTTCAGTCCAACTGTTGTTCAAAGATCAAATCTAATGAAGTCAAACATTTGGTTTTCTTTGCAATGCTGATACACATCTTTCCTATAAGAATGATGTGGTTGATGGTGACTAACTTCTGTTGACTGTTAATATGTCCACTTTGGCTATGAATTCCGAACATAGCTTGATTGTTATTATTGTAGTCTTTGGTCTGGATTAAAAGAATGTAACGCTTTTTCTGTAACCCTTGAAAAGAGGATTCTCTCTCTCTCTCTCTCTCTCTCTCTCTCTCTCTCTCTCTCTAGACCAGAGACTCACCTTCTATGGCATCTTCACATCTTACACATGGCGGACTCGGTAGCTCAGTGTCGAGCACCACGCTTTCCCCCAGCCAAGTTTAACAGCGTCGAGCGTGGTTACCATTGGCATGGGTACGTTGCGGCCTTGCTTCATATCAGTTCCCCCATTCCCCAGCTGTAAATGAGTCCTGCCTCTTTAGGTCAGGAAGACAAAGCGAGCGAGGAGAGGAGATGGGCCGCCCTCAATATGTGCCTAGAGAAGTTGAGGTCTCTGACGCCTCGTCCCAACCTTACAGGTTTTAGGACCCTTACCATTACCTTTCATACACAGGGCATGTTATTCGGCCAGTGCCTTTTCTCTCCCAATTCCAGCAAATTATTCGAAACATAACGTGCTAGCATGGTATTCCATGTCAAATTTTTACGTCACAGTGGTTTGTACATTCGTTTTCCCCAAAAAAAAAGCTGCTCAATGAATCACAAGGGAAATGCTGTATGGGCGGGTTAAAGGGTTTTTAATAATAAAAATAATAATAAAAATAAAAAAAGGGAATTTTTTAGCACTAAAATCTTTTTAAAAACAAAAAAAGCCCAAAGGGCTTGTACTCAAATAAATTTAAACGCATGCAACTTTACTAAATATTAAGATATTTCTTTTTTAAAATATGCCCCACACCACACAAAACAAAAAACACACACAAAACCCCACACTCAACACTTAGGTTGGATGGGGGGAGGTGAAGGATGTTTGGGGAAAAATTGGGACAGATATGGGGGGAAAGTGCAGGTAGGAAAAAAAGTGCGTTTGAGGCGGATTTAAAGGTATCAATGAAGGTTTTGGGCGAATTTTGGAAGAGGGGTTTCATTCCGGGGTGGAGGGGCCCAAAAACGGGAAAAAGGGAGCAGGGGGGCCAACAGTGGTTTGTTTGAACCCGGGTATTCGAAAGCACAAATATCTGCAGCTGGCGGGGGGAAACGGGAGGGAGTATACGGGTTTGAAAACAGTTATAGAATAAGCCCTTTGCCCCTCGAAATAACAAAAAAAAAAGGTTGTTCTTTTTTCTGGGTCTCCCTAAGAAAGCACAGTAATAAACCCTTAATTTGCAATAGATGTGTTTTGTTCCCCATTTTTTAACCCATGACATGGAATCCATGCCCACGATGTTTCTCTGGGCTGTTGGAATTTTTTTTTTTCTGGTTTTATTGAATTTTTTTTTGCCCCCAAAATCCCCTCCCTGATTTTTTTTAATTTATTTATTTAATTTTTTTATACGAATAATGGAATAAGATTTTTTGGTTTTTTAAATCCAGTCCCCGTGTGTATGGGGTTTTTTAATTAAAATTTGGGTCATCTGTTCCCCCCCGCCCCAAAAGGCCTATTACGAAAAGGGATCGGGGTTTAATGTGTGCAAAAAGATGTTCGCGTGGTTCACACAGGGGGGCCGGGGCTTAATCCCCTCCTACTGTGCCCTTGGGGAGGGGCCCTTTAAAGCTTACCACAATAAACATTAAAACCAGTGTCCTCTCTCTTCTCTTTTCTCCTCTCTCTCTCTCATCTCCTTTTCCTTTTCGGGGGGGGGGGGGGGGGGGGGGGGGGGGGGGGGGGGGGGGGGGGGGAAGGGGACAGCCGGGTTTGGTTTAGAGCTTGCCCTTTTTGGCTCGTGTCTGCTGACGCGGGTTTAAATTTCCAGTTAAAGGGAAATTTTTTTCCCCTGGGTTAACCCATGCCGCCCTCCACCCCCCCCAAAAGCCCCCTCAATAAGATTTAAAAACCCACGGGGCCCCCCTGCGTGAAAGGGAAAATCAAACATCTTGCGCACACGA
The DNA here is from genome assembly GCA_028751875.1 of Rapana venosa. Classification (NCBI taxonomy): domain Eukaryota; kingdom Metazoa; phylum Mollusca; class Gastropoda; order Neogastropoda; family Muricidae; genus Rapana; species Rapana venosa. The sequence goes on from CM054165.1 coordinate 38,848,870, forward strand.
AAAAACCCTGTTACGTTTTTTCAAAAGAGCGGGCCCTTTTAAACAATTTTTGCGCCAGCGGGAAAGGGGATAAAAAATTTTACAAAATCACCTGAAACACAGGGTTTGGGATGGAAAAAAAAAAACCCCCACTGGGAGGCTTTGGGGAATAAACCCCCCAAAAAAAAATTCAACACACACACACCCACACACCCCCAAAAAACAACACACACACACACACACACACACAAAAACGGGAAAACGGATGATACAATTTAAAAAAACTGCACACCCCCGGGACGGGAATGTAAAAAAGCACGGGAAGTGCTCTTTTCCCATTACCTCGAAATAAAAAAATTTTTTAAAAAAACCACCCCACACACGCACGCACGCATGCACGCCGCACGCGCACGCGCACAACACACACCCACGAAACGCACGCACCCCACCGCCCCCTCAACACACACACCCCAAAACACACAAGTACTACGTTTTCCCACCCGGGCCCCACATCCCCTTTGTACCATCGTAGCTTGAGCCAGTGTGGAGAAATTCCAGGTAACGGTGGTATTGTCTCTTCAAGCTGGCCCATCAGTTTGTTTCGCATTTTGGGTTGGAAGGCAAAAAAAATTCCCATTTTGGGCCTCCCCCTTTTTCATTTGAAAATCCCTTGAAAAAGGGCTTTCAAATTATACGGGGTTTGGGTTTGGGCGCCCGCAGACTCACCCCTACCCTTTAAACCCATTGTATTTTTTTTTTCCAGGGATCTGATGTCGATGACTGGGTGGGGGGTATTTGGGAAAACCGAAAGCAGACACTGGCTTGTCAGGGGATGATGCAGCAGTTTGAAACCCCAGGGATTTCTTGCTTGAGCTGCCCAGCTTCCTGGAGGCTTGTCCACTGGCTTTCTAGGGGATGGCTGCCTTTGTGACTGACCTCTAAAGGTAGGAAAAATTTTTTTGGGTGGTTTTCCATCTTCAAGGGAATATCTCCAGAGGCTCCGGAGGCTGCTTCTTTTTTAAAAAGGAATTGCCCCCTCCCAGGAAAAGGCTTTGGGTGAAAGGCCAGCCCTGTTTTTGCTGGGGGCAGATTTTCTGCGGGGTTTTTCCTTGGGCTTTGGATGTGCATGAACTTTTTTTCCCTTCATCGGGACATTCATTTTGGGCCTAAGCTTCTTCAAAAAGTGCAATACAAGTCGCCCTGTCAGCCCATGCCCTGACCTCCTTGTCATCTGCATCAGGACATTTTTTCGCCTGAGCCCCCCCAATACACCAAACAAAAACAGAGCACAGCTGTTTTCCTGTTGTCCTCTCAAGGGGGACACCCCCTGTTGAAACTTTTGGGGGTTTGGGGACTTGATCTGAATTCCTCAGGGGGATTCACGGGGGTTTTCCTGTCATCTGAAACCCGGGGAATACATGTTCCCTGAGCTTTTTTAGCACCCAAAAACCCCAAACAGGGCATTTTAGCTTGTCTTTTGGGGGCCTCGCTTGATGCAGCTGTTTTGCTACAAGTTGGGGGGGGGCTCTTCTTGCTTACAAATCATAAATTAAATTTGCTGAAGTTCTGTTTTCCCAGTTAATTTTCCTCTCGAGTATCTGGCTTCCACAATGAAAAAATTTTAGCTTTGTGAGTCTGCGGGGACTCCCACTGGTGTCACACAAGTTTTTTCAGAACCTTTGGGCCCCACAGGTATAGGGCAGGGCTTCTTTCTGTCTTGCTCATGTGGTTGAAGTGTCGTGTCCGCTGATGCCCTGGAGTTTCTACTGTTGGTTAGGGGCTTGTTTGTCCAACGGGCAGGGAAGACATCTTTTGCGCGCCAAATTTCAACGGGAAACATGTTGCCACAAGTAGGGCGAGACCTTCATCAGTAAGGGCCACTTTTCACAAGATTTTTTTTTTTTTTTATTCTAGCCAACCTTTTTCAAAGGTTTCCCCTACTTTTTTCAATATGCAAAAAATTTGGGTTTTCAACTTTTTTTGGCCCCTTTAGGTTACCACGGGGCCCAAAAAATTTTCATTTCCCCAAAGCTCGGCTTTTCCCAAAATTTGGGGGTTTACAAAGGGCCCAAGGAAAATTTGCTTTTTCCGGGCCTTCGGGTTTTTGGAGACGAGGGCTTCGTCCATCCTGGGTTTTCACTCACTCATTTCCAGTTCCGCTGCTCCCGGATACCCCCGGGACCTATGAAGACAGATTACCCACGCCCTGAAACGTAGAACAAAAGAACGAGTGTATGTCCACAGTTTGCCCATGGCTGCCCTAGTTCCCTCACAGAAAAAGAATTAGGAGGGGGGTTTTGTAAACAGTAAAATTTCCCTGTTCAACTGTAAAAAGCTGCCCTTTTTTTTTCCCCTTAAATGATTTAAAAGGAAACTATACATCAGTTTCCTCTGTTTAAATCCATTTGGTTGTTGTTTTTGTTGGCGGTGGGGGGGGTTGGGGGTTCGGGTTTTTTTTGTTTTTTGGGTTTTTTTTTTTTTGGGGTTTTTCCCTTTTGTTTTGGGTGGGGTTTTTCGGGGGGGAGGGGGGGGGGGGGGTATTTAGGAATTCTTTTTTTTTCGTCTTTTGTTAGGTCTATTTTTGTTCTTTTTTTTGGCTGGGTTGGTTTTGTTTTATGTGGGAAAAGGGAAAAAGCCGATTAAAAGCTCAATATTTATGTTTATCCAAAACCGGGCAATTTTTGGGCCGATTCGGTTTTCGCCTCTTCGAACCAAAAACGGGGAAATATTTTTATATAAAAATTAAGCATTTACCTTGAACCCGGTTTTTTCCCTATCCTGGGGTTTTTTGCTGGGGACCCGTAAGAAATGCCCAATAGCGGGGATTGAATAGAGTGAAATGATGAATGCCCAGGGGGGCCTTTAATTTGATGAAAAGGCGATCGAATTTTATACCCACGCGGGAAATGAATAGCGGGTTTTCTATAGGGTGCAGCCAGGGAATAAGGGCCCCTCGCAAAAAAACCCATTAGTTTTTCCCGGGCCACAAAAAAAAGGTCGGGACATTTTTCCCTACTTTTCCCCCTTTGACAAACAAGATAAACCAGGTGTTTTATTTAACAGCAACGTCACCCCCCGCCCAGCACTTGTGTTTTTAGTAACCAAGCCTGCTTTAAGCTCTGGGTTTTTGGGGCTGTTTTGAGAAACAAAAAACTTCCCCTTATTTCCATTTGCGTTTCCGCAGGATAAATCATCAGCCCCCTTTTCTTTTTAAAGTGATTGTCAACGCTTTTGTTTGTGATAAAAAAAAGGGAATTGAAGTTGTCTGTATTTTTTAAAAAAGGATTGCTGTCTTCCTGAGCTTTTTTTTTAAAATCTAACAGAAATTTGAGCTTTTGCAATAGAGAAAAAAAATTTATCACCGCCGATTTTGGGGTTTTGGGGGTTTTCCCCCAAAGGCCAAAATTAAAACATAGAGGCACGGGGAATTATTTTTTTGAATTTCATGCAAGTTTTCCCTCTTTAAATGATCTGTTTTACTTTGTCAACTTCCATTCTAGTTCATCAAACCCCCGGGGAATTTTTTTTCCACCATCCCCTGCTGATCTGTCAACTTTCATTTTGGGTTTAGTTATCTGGGGTTTTTTTTCCTTCCAAACTCCCCAAACTTGGTATCATCAATTTTTTCCCAATTTTTTTAATGAAAGTACAGTTCAAGGGTTTTTTTGGGAAAATTTTCCCCTTTCTCTTCTTTTCATAGCCCAACAGCAACCCTCCCTTTCCTTATCAAAACATCCCAAATCCTTTGAAATATTTTAATAACTTTTCATGATAAAAAATGTTTTTTTTTTAACTTTTTTTCCTTTATCTATGTTTATCTATTTGGGGAGAAGCACCACTGTTTCCTTCACCAGGATAGTACCCCACATTTTTACCCCCTGCGCTCCAAGTGAGCACTGCGGGCCCCCGATCAGCCCAATCGAAGATCATTACAGTTCAAAAACCTGCCAGGGCCCTGTCGAGGACCCAAAAAAAGGGAATCATTTCAAGCAAAACGCCCTTTGTAAACTGAAGTTTCCCCTAACACTGGTTTTCCCTTATAGAAATTTTCACCATTCATAACTGCACTGAAACATTGGGTTGTCATTTCCGGGGTTTTTCCCCGGGCATTTTTTTTTCTAATCACAATGTTTGTGTTGTTCGAATCAAATATTTTTTTAAAAAATGGTGGAGAAAAATTATAAAATTCCCAGGATTTTACATTTTAACCAAAAAACCAGGCCTTCGCCTCAAAAAACCCAAAAAACCTTGCATAGTTTTATATAAAAAAAAACAGTTTACCTTAAAATGGTTTTTTCCCCTATCTCTTACAAAAACCCTAAAAGTAATACTAATTTTTTTTTTTGATGGGAAAAAATAAAAAATTTTGGGGAAAATTTATGTTTTAAAAACAATATTTTATTAACAACTTATCAAAATTTTGCAAGAACTTGCCAAGAACTTATTAACAACTAATACAAGAACTTACCAAGAACTTACCAAAAAATTATAAGAATTTATCAAGAACTAAAAAAAGGGAACTATAAAAAAGAACTTGTCAAGAAATAAACAAGCCCCCTCAACAACTTTCAACAACTTATAACAAATTTTAAAAGAACAAAAAACAATTATTTTACAAAAAATTATTTTGATAAAGATAGACAACATAAATTTGCCCCGAACTTTTGTTGATGACATCTACGGGTTTCTAGTCAAAAAGGGTTTTAACAGAGGGAAAAGGGAGTCACTGGAAAAGAAGGAGAAGTTGTACTCTCTTGCTGCTTTTTGGGAAAAAAACAAAGCTTTACTTGGAAAACACAACTAACGTAGAACGGGTGCAGAAAGTTATCACCAAAGACATTATTAAGATTTTAATAGGAAATAAACCCCCTTTTGGAGCAAAGATATTGAAAAGCCTGGGGCAAAACTGTTATTGGTCTATATGCTAAAGCAACAAGTGGGGGTTTTTTAAGGGGGACTCAGAAGCGGGACTTAGCATATGACCTCTCAAAGACCCCAAATTTTGTCAAAGAAGCTGGAAAACATTTGGGCCCTTGGGGTTAAGTTTCCCGTTTTGGCTCTCTGTTACACCAGTAGCTGCTGGTATGAAAATTTTAAAAATTTAAAAAAATTTAAAACCCCCATAGAGAAAATGGGGGAAACAGAACAAGCCCCAAACCCCAACAGGAAACACGGGAAAGAATGTCAAAAACCCAAAAAGGCAACCCCCCCTTTCACAAGTGACATCGTAACAAAAAAACCGGGGAGAGTTGAAGCTGGCAAGAGGTTACCCAGAAGGGAAAGGGACAGAAAAAATTTAAAGAAACCAAAAGCAAAGAAAAAGATTTATTGAGAAACTTAAGAAAAACAGGCCCTATAGAAAACAGAAAAAGAAAAAGCACCACCAAAAACAAAAACATTCGTCTTTTTAATATATGGAAAAAAGCTAGGGAATTGGTTATACAGCCTATAAGTATGGAGCAGCAAGAAAACCAACAAAACAAAAAACCGCGCAAGAAAAAAAGGGCCAAAACCACAACCCAGCCATAACCATTCCCAAAGAAAACCCACCCCTGACAACGACCCATTAAATATGTTTTAATAGATATAAATAAAAAATTTTCATACTTATAGTAGAAATAGGGAGTACAGAAAAACTGCAGTCAATCTGGTTCCGGGCTGCCGTTTTTCCCGGGGTTTTAGTGTGGGAAATTTTACTATTTTAGGAAAGAGTTTCTAAAATGGGGCCCCGCTGAAATTTGGGAAAAAAACAATTTTGAAAAAAGCGCCAACCCTATTTTTTTTTTGAAACCCGAATCCTTTGGGTTTAACAAAAGATTTCTTGGTAAAGCAGGGAATCATTCCAGAAAAAAATTAGCCCCATAAATGGGAAAAATGGCTTTTTTAAGTGTTTGATGGTTGGTGGGGGTTTTGTATTAACGCACTTGCTTTACGGGAAAAACAACTATTTTTGTTTTCAAAAACTTATCAGACGAAGAAAGGAAGAGACAGAAAAAAGCAATAGAACAACAAAAACAGAGACGGCAGAATAGGGAAAGACAAAGAATTGCCTCAGTTAGACTTTATTAATAAAAAAACTTCGTGAACAAGGACAGCTCCCAAAAAACATTTTCTGATTTTGACGGGGCAATAAAAGAGTACTACATTGGGACAGGAAAAAAAATTCCCTTTTACTAAGCCCCCTTCTTCTGTTTATTATCAACCCCACTAAAACCCCAAAAGGACGGGGCGAGATTGCTTTTATTGGGGTGGGGGACAATATAAAAATTTCTTAGCACAAAAAGTTTGGTTAAAAACAGGCAATTTTTTTTATTTAAATTTATTAAAACCCTGGTTTCCAAAACTCTCTAAGACTACTACACACCAAAAGGGTATGGAAAGCACAGGCAGCTATTAAAAAAACTGAGCTTTGGGAAAGCAGGAGAAAAGTTCTGAAGTAGCAAAAAAGTGGCTTTTCTAAACAAGCAATAGGGCAAAAATTTACCTGCACCAAGGCGAAATTAAATAGACCCCCCTTTAAAAACTAAAACCCAATTTATACTCCCAAATAGCCCTTTTATACTTACCCCATGACAAAAACAAAGAAAGAGGTATAATTATGCTTTACTGTGGGGAAGTAGCTTCTAGGTATAAAGATGCAGACCCCCTTTTCGAAAAGAGTGCCACCGCAATTGCAGTTGCTTTGCAAGAAAACTAAGCCCGGGGCCCACAAAAATTTAATCCCGACTTATTCAGTGTAAATTTGGAAAAGATTTTAAAGGACAAAAAAATTCAGCTGTTACAAAAGCAGGGAAGTACAATAAAAAGGGGTATACCGGGCAAAACCAATCTCAAGCACGGGTTTGAAAGTTTTAACAAGCTGTTAGCAGAAAGACTGTTTGCATATCAGTACCACCAAGAAATCATAAATCCCAGGCACACGAAATAAGAGGGGGTAAGAAGCCCGGGCCCTGCATTTTTTGAAAAGCAATGAATTTCTGAGATAAAAAAAGTCAAAAGGGTTAAAAACCTGTGGACGCTATCAAACATAAACAATACAGAGCAAAACCCAAAAAAAACACTTTAAGCAACCACAAATACCCTTTGGGAAAAAAACTGAGAATCTGTATGCCCGGGAGAAGCTAAAGCCAGCGACAGCCCAAAAAAGAGCAACAGATCCCATCTGGAGCATAGACATTTTATGAAAAAAAAAAAGTTGGGGAAAGAGGGGTTCCTCCTATTTATTATTTGTCTTTAAACCTGCACCAAAAAGGGGTTTTTGTTAGAGAGGAACGGGCAGCTAGTGCCCCTAATACTGCCCCGTTTTCAGAAAGGGGTGGGCCCCACTTTTCATCAAAAAGAAAATGACTGTATGGTCTCATCTAACTGTTTTTTTTTTCTAAAATTTTAAAGGGGAAACATCTTTGTTTATACAAAGTGGGTTGGACCCCTTCCCCCCCAAAAATAAAAAAACTAAAACTCCTAAAATTTATTTAATTTAGCCCCTTTTCTCTTGTGCCTTAAATTAAAAGTTTTTTTCTCCTTCCCTCACCAAATTTGTCTAGAAGTCAGCACTGAAAAAAGAAAGAGAGAGGCATTGCCCACAAAACCATAGAAATTTGAAAAAGAGAAAAAACCTTTTGTGAGTTAAATCAAGATTTTTAAAAACGTTTATAAATTTAAAAAAATTTAATTTAAATTTAATACTTTTTCTCCAGTGTCCAAGTGCGTATGGTCCCTTTGGTAAAGAAAAAACCCGTTTTGTACCTGTGAAATCAATGTCTTTTTTCTAACCACAGTTGTTTTGATTTGGGGGAGGGTTGAGCAGGGTTTTGGGGTTTTTTTCATGAGGAAATACCCCTCCCTTCAAAGAGACCCTCTTTTTTAGTTATCATGACGGGATCCCTGTTTTAAACCCACCTTTTTTTCCAACCCCCTTTTGCCTTTTTTTTAGACACCTGTCGGTTGAAACCCTTTTTAACCCTTCTTGGCCCCAGCCCAAAATATTTTTTGATAATAGTGCCGTTCATCTCATCCTTCATTTTTCCAATAACTTTTTTGTTTCCCTGATAAATGAAAGGGGGGATGTTTTTTGGGGAAAAACACAGGTTCATAACCATGATTTGATCCCGTTTACGTCCTCTACGGTTTTGATAAAACTTCTTGGGAAATGTCTAGGATGAAAAGTCTGGGGTCTGTGTACAAGCCCTTACAGCGGGAATGTTTAGGCTTAAAGAAAATTCATAAAGAACTCAAAGCATCAACAGTTTTTGGACAGCTCCAGACCCCAAAAACCCAATGAATCGGGTTTGTCTAGTTTAACCTGCAACTTCTTCCATGATCCCATAAAAACTGCATAAATTTTGGCCTTTGTAGTCTTGATATTTGGGCTTTGATTTTAGTTTTTGGGCTTCGTTTTTTTTTTTGTGACTAATCTAACATCTTTTCTTTGTGGGGGTTTCCATTGTTTTCCCAAAGCAGCTGTTTTTCTTGAGCTTAAAGTAACCCTTTTTTCTGATCTTGGGTTGCCTTCGTTCTCAGACCCATTGTTCTTCATGATGTAGGTTTCATGAATTGCTTTTGGTCAAACACAATGATACGAAAGAACAAAAGTAAGGGAAAAAAAAACCCCTTTCCTTTGGGAAAACCCGGGAGCAGTCTGTAGTGACAAAAAAAACTTGCTCTTGTCATTTAGGGTTTTGGGACAAAAACTTTGGGGGTTCTTTAGGAGATTTTGACCCTTTTTGCAGCCCCTTTGGGGAGTCATTGTGGCATCTTTTAGTTTATGGGGTGACTAAAAATATTCTAAGATCCAAACCCAGTGCTTGATCAGGCACCATTTGTGACAACGCTTTTTTGAGTCTTCCCTAACAGCAAAAGGACCATTTAAACAACTGAAAGTTTCTTAGGGGGTGACTGGGCACATCGCCCTTCCCTTCAGATTGTTTGCGTCCAAGTACATTTATTTTAGTTAAAGCTTTGCTAGGATTTATAGTCTTTTTAAATTTTTTGTTTTTGGCCTTACGAAATTTTTGCCCATGCCAAAAACGATGCCCCCAAAGCAGAACCCTCCTAATCTTTTTGGGGGCCTTTGGGAAATTAGACAACAAATCAATCTGCACCCCCTTAAAATTCAAGGAAAAACATCCCAAGACTTCCCGGGGCTGGGGGTTGGGGTGGGGGTCTAGTCCAAAAAATTTTTTTTTTTTTTTTTTTTATGCCCGTCTTTCGTAGTTCTCCCAAAAACATCAGCAAAGAAAAAAACATGCATCAGCAAAAAAGATACTGATCATGGTAATCGCCCCTTGTCCCAACCCCTGATCTTTTTCCAAAGGGCCCCCTTTAGCATGCTGAAAAGTCCCTCACACTGATTCCCCTTTGCCTGTTCCCGTTTTGTGAAGAAAGCTTCCTTTTTTTTAAAGGGAGCTTTCTTCATCAAAGCTTTCCCCTGAGTCCATGTAAATCTAAGGATAGATTTCCTTTTTGCAGAGCTTTGTGTCCCAAGTATTTTTTTTGTAATTGAGCAAGGGACTCGTATGAAAAAAAAAGGACCTTTGAGATCCCAACAGATGTTTTTCAGAATCAAAGAAGGATAAAACTATTTAGTGTAAAAGTTTTGGGACTTCTCTGATGAAAAGAGCAAAAGCAGTAAAAACCTTGTACTCATCATTTACGCCTTTCATAATTAGGTGGGGAGTCTTTAAACCCTTAATTTTTGGAAAGAACACTGGCAGCTTTTCCCTGTTTTGGGGTCAAATTTTAGTTGTAATTACACTTATATGTGCTCTCCCCGAAACTTACCACTAATTTTGGTCATGATCTCTGACTGTGTGATTGTCTGCCCCCTGGGGGGTTAATAAATTTTCCACAAATCCAAAAAATGTGTGGCAGAAGCATATGTTTTCCCGGTCTTCTTCTGTCATAATGTTTTTTGTAGGGTTTTTGCTGTTGAGAGATGGTTTTTGATTCGCTTTCATGTGTTCAAGAAAAAATTAAACCCCTTTTGGGGCCCTATACAAAAAAAGGGTTGAGTGTGCCCCATCCCCATCTAACAAAAAACATAAGCAAAGGAAAAAGACTTTATGATTAAAAGGGGTAAGACTGTTTTAGGCAAATTGTTTTTCCCGGGGCTGGCCTTGGTATTTGGGACAATGATAGACTCAAAGTCGGGATAAAATACATTGGGACCTTTTGTAGCTTTTTTTTAAAAATTGAAGTACACCGCTTCCTGGCTTTTTGTTTCAAGTTCAGTGATTGCTTCGGGCCCCACCTTACAAAGTTTTCCCATTTTTTGTCGCTGCCTGTAAAGATGGTTTAAAGGGAAACAAGCTCGTCTGGGAAAAAATCTTTGTTTTGCTGATTTTGTTTTCTGTACAAAAAAATTTTACCTTGGGTTTTAATTTAGTGTATAATTTAAATGGGTTTTATTACTCACTAGCAAGAGGTTTACAAAGGTTCTTATCAGGGGGAAACCAAAATTTTGGGAGCCTTTTTGAGATCCTAAGTGGTTTTAAAACCCCCTGGGTCTTTGGGGGGCCCCATCTTCCCCGGTGTACACATTCACATGATGGGTGGGTTTAGTTCCTCAAAATTTTTCAATACTCCTTTAAAAGCCCCAGGAAAGGGCAATGCCGGAAAAAACAAGCTTGTTACCCAATTTTTCAGATATTTTTTAAACCCCTTCTCTGCATTTTTTGTTACATGAAACAGCCTAGCCAGGGAACACCAAAAATAAAACACTTGTCAACTTTTTTCTGAATGTTCAGCACAGCTCGTTTTGCTATAAAATCAGGGGGGGTTTAAGGGGAAAGTAACTTCTACCCAAAAATGGGATGAAACTTTGTTTTTTCTTTAGTTCTATCGAAGAACCTTTCCCAAAAATGGGCCATCCTGATCCCCTCATTCTTGCTGTTTCTGCCGAATGGTTTAAATTGCGCATCATCTCAAACTGCCCTTCTGTGTTGGCTCTTCCAAAAAGGGGTTCAGGCTTTTTGTTGTTGCCCCATGAAAAAGTTAATTGTTCGTCTTTGTTTGGGTGTGTTGTATAAATTTCAGCAACCAAATGCCCTTATGGTGGATTTTTGTTTAAAGGGTTTTCGGTATTTGTTTCGAATTTATCTTGAATGCTTTGTACCAATTTTTTCGCTTGTGTAACATTTTGTCTATTGTCTGAAAAACTTTGGGCCCCCTTTCTGAGCCTCAAATAAAATTTTCTAACTCATATAGAAAAAAAAAAATTAATTAATTTAAATTTAAATTTTCCCTTTTTTTTTGTTTTTTCAGGTATGAAGCAGTGAATTACCCAGGTAATTCCTTTGCTCCCTTTAAAAGAGTACTCACTGAGATTGTCCAGGCCAAGCAGTTTAAACCCCCCTTTTTTAAAATATTCCTTTTTTTTGAGGGCAAATGTCCAAAAGGCCCTTGCTTTGTGTTCTTTTTTTCTGGGGGGTCGAACTTTTGACGCTTGTAGTAAACGAAATCATCCTTTAAGAGCTTGAACTCCTCTTCTGATATTTTGGAATCTTTTAAGCTTTGCTAATAAAGAGCCTGAAAAGAGCTTTGCTTGGTAATGTCAACAACCAAAAGCTCATGTTTTTCTAGTTTAAAGCCCCAACCCTTTTTCCCAAAAGACTGATGTGAAAAAATGAACAGGCTCCTGCTGTTTTTTGAAACAAAAGCCCAATGCTATTGATGCGGAGCACAAATTTCCCGTAGCCAAAGGCAAAGCCTGTTCCTGCTGCGGCGTAAAAGTGTTCCCGTATTTTTAGTAATGAGGGTCAAAAAACAGTAAATGCGGGCTGTACCCAGGGCCTTTTCATTTTGTATACTTTTTTCTAGGGTTTTTGCTCCAATGTCATGCTGAAACTGTGTTTAAAGGTTTTTCCCAAACCCAAAGGTATTAGCATATCATTAAGAGGGGTTTAGGATTTTGGTGCACTAGGAACTTTGGATATTTAGGGGGTTTGTCATTTTTCTTCTTTTACTGTTTAAAAAAATGGTGTGTGAAAAATTTTTTTGGGGGATTCATTCAGTAAGTTTGTAATTGATTGTCGGGGGTACAACCAACTTGGTTTTTAATAGCCCGAAACGAGGTCAATGTGGTGTAAAATTGAGGGATGCTAAAATTTTGTTAGCTGTGGGGGGTCTAGGGCAAGTGAATTTATTACTGGAAAAGTTTTCCCCTTTAATGTCATTGCACTGCCCGCGTTCCCAAAACAAAAGCAAATGTTTAGGGGATCAACCCTCGAGGTCCCTTTTCCCGTTTTAAAAGTAATCCCATCCCCGAACAAGAAAAAACTCTTTCTTCCTTGCAAAACCAAAACAAACCCCCAATTTTTATGATCATCCAGAGGAAAGTTTTGGAAGGGAAACGTAGGGATTTTGGGTTTATGGTTTAGTCACTGAGGGCTTTTTTTATGAAGCAAGTAAAAGTGGCCCCTTTTCGGGTAATTCCCATTATTTTTGCTTTATTTCTACTAGCTGATTGATAGGTAGGTTTCTATGGGTTTTTGGGCCAGCATTTATGGCTTTAAGGAAAGTTCTGTCGGGTGCATAGGGAGTGTAAAACTAAAAAAACTCAAAACTTGATCTCCCGTCAAAAGCTTGGGTTTTAAAATGCCATTTAAAATTTTCTTTAAATGTTACTTTGTAAGTAAAACATCTTTTCTAATGCTTCAGCTTCAACATTTCGCAACTTTCAAGTTTAGGGGAAACCCAGGGGGTTTTTTGCTTCTTCTATTGTGTACCTTGTAGTAAACCCTCTTTTTTACCAAAAGCGTAAACTTACCAAACTCCCCATCCCTTTTCAAAATCTTGTACATCAACCCCAAATCTTTAAGCTCCCAAAGTTTGGCATGTTTCAGGTGCTCTTTTTACGGGGCCGCGTGACATGGTTTGTAGGGATATTATTTTATATTTTTTTATTTCTAATGTAATAATTAAAATTTTTAAAAGTCCCAAATGTTTTTGTGCGCGTTTTGATTGTTATACAGATGTTTCTGGAAGCCTTCTTTTAGCTTTTTAAACTGAAGTGTAGTAAAGCCCATTGGTTGGTAAAACAGTACATTGCCTGTTGGGTGGAAAAGGGTTTTTAAATAGATTTAGAAAGGGGCTGATGAGGAAGAAGCCTTTACACTTTTGGGTTTTTTGTTTGTTTTTTTTTAAATGAGACAGGTGTAAAAAAAAGCAAAAAAGGGTTTAAATGCCAAGTCAATGGGTTTTTTTCAACCCACATAGGCTTCGCCCTTCCCCTATAATTTAAAAAAAAACACCAAGCTCTATATCCCCCCCAAACCCCAAAATGGGGTTCCCGAAACCAAAACTTTTCCCGCAAACTTTGTGGGATCATTTTCAGATAAAGAGGCGTAGAGTTACCTTTGACTAGCTGGGTTGAGTTTTGCTGTGTTTCCAGCTGGGCGAAAGGCTCCTTTTTCCAAATGTGGGAGAAATCATAATAACCCTTCTTTGCACAGTAAATTTTTTTTAAACGCTCTAGTTTTTAGGATCATTTTTTCTAAACCAGTTTTTTGTCGCTGTCAATGTTTGTCCCCTGAACTTTGTAGAAAAACCCCATGCAAAACAACTGTTTTTTTGTTTACACGGTTTCAAAGGAATGGCAGTTTAAAAAGGGCACCGATTTAGTTTGTTAGTGTTATAAACATTTTTTTCTACTAAAAGAATAATAAATTTTTATAAATATAATAAAGATGCAAAATACGAGGCTGGATTCACTATAAAAACCCAAAAAACTATTGGGTTTTTTAAAAAAGCTAAATGTTGCTGTGTCAGAGACATTGAACTTTGAAAATAAAAGTTCCCAACCCACTGAAATCTTTCTTAAAAACCCCCCTTTTAAGGGTGATGCCACTGCGAAAGCATGGTTGTCAAAACCTTTACAGTTTACCAAAAACCCCTTAAAATTTTAATCCATGTGCAACTTAAAGGGGGTGGGTGGGTATATGCGGCCCCAAGAACCCTTTCCCAAAACCCGTTTAGTAAAAGTCCTGTGTACAGGTTTTCATGTGTTTCTAAACGTTTAGGCGTGTGTTACTGAGCTGCGGTCCCACTGCCCCCTGATAGTAACTTCAAACCCCTTTTAAAAGTAGGAAAATTAAAAATGAAGGCGTATGAGAGGTTGTGCAATTTTAGTTTAATTAAAATTTTTATTCAAAAACTGAATTCAGGGCAAGCACAGGACAAAAATTTATGGGAAAGGGGACTCTGTATTTTTTGGGGGGTGCACAGGAGGTATAAAATATGACTGGTGGACCAAAAACATCTTTCTGCGTTTGGGGCAAGGTTGGTTTTTGGGGTTTAATGAGCAAATGCACAGGGAGCATGGACGACTTTTTTTTCTTTATAAGATTTAAGGGGTTAAAAAAGACCAGATTAAAAGAGGGGTTAATTACTCTGTTTGGAACCCCATGTGTGGTGCTTGGGTTGGTGCACAGGAAAAGACAAAATCAATTTTTATTGGGGACTGGGTTTTAGCACAGAAGCAGTTTCTAGCAAATTTTTGAAGGGCAGTATTTTAATCGGCCGATTGACCAAAAATCAAGCATCAAGGGAATTTTCAAGATGTTCTTCACTATGCAGGTCTAAGGTAGACTTTGCTAAGGGCTGGGTTTTTTTTATGCTGCCTTTTCCCAACCCTGCCCGTTACAAATAGGAACAAATTTCAAAAATACCCAAAAACAATATTATTATAGGGTGGTAAAATTTATGTGCTGCTTTGGGAAAAAACAAAGTTTAAACAATACAGCATAGCAAAAAAATGTTGTCACAAAAAGGGTAGTAAGTTTCCCAAAACAAGAAACAGGGGAAAGGGCCAAATACTACCACCTCAAAACAAACAAAAAAAAAAAAATTTTTCCCCTTGTAAGGGACAGAAAACCCATGAGAAATAATGCTTTAACAAGTATACTTGTTTTAAAAGGGGCCCTTTCTTATCTTTATTTTAGAAAGAAGAAAAACCCAAAAATAAAACCATTTAAAGCCCATAAAATGTTCGGGCCATAAATCCCAAACTTTTCCGCTGTTGATAAAAAAGCCAGTAAAAACAGAACCAATTATACCGGGAAGAGCGTCCCCCAACTTTGAGGCTAATTTTTTTTTTAAAAGGTCAGCTAATGACCGAGTTGTTTTCCAACCCAGCCTGGGGTGTGGGTGCGGAAGGTGGTTGGGGGTGGGGGCGGAAGTGTGCCCTTCCCGTCAAAGAATTTCACAAGTTGGCCCAAAAACGAAACCCCCAAAGCTGTAATTATACTGACAAGTGTTTTGGCCCCTTTCTCGCGAAACAGTGGGTTTCGGATTGTTTCGGCTAATGTTTTTTGTTTTATTTAAAAAATTCGATGAATTGTTTCCCTTTTTTTCTGCTAACCTGAGAATTTTAGTTGTTGTCCCGTTATTTTTTTAAGACCTCTAATCTTGCTTGGGGGGTTATCTTCAGAAATTTTTTTGACGCTGTGTGATTTTTTTTCTTTTAAATTCCTGGGGGCAAGGTTTGCTTTATTGCTTTTTCTAGCTTTTTCTTTTTTAGTTCTATTTCGTGGGCTACCCCACCTAGCTTTTCTTAAAATTTTTTTCAGTTTGCCCCCTAAAAAATCTGTAGTGCTTGATTGAGCCCCCTTTTTTTCTCGCATGGGTAGGGGGTTTATCTTTAATGTTTTAAATGCCCCGGGGGTTTCGTCTGCTTGGGAAGCAGTTTCCAACTCTAGAATAGTTTCAGTTATTGTGTTTGCCCGGCTGTGCAAAGGTTTTTTCAATGGTTGACTTTCAATGTTTTTTTGGTTTGGTTTTTTTTCAGCATTTTTTAGTTTAGCAACGGCTTGTGTAGGGAGTCTGTTAGTAGTTTTGTGCATCACTAATACCAAATTTTTCAGCAATGGGACACTTAGTCTCTGCTTGAGTGGTTTTTTTTTTTTTTTTGGGTAAAAAACGATTTTTGGGGTTTTTTTTCTTTTTTTTAAAAAAAACCTTTTGTCCTGTGTCAGTTATGCAAAACAGATTGTCTTTTTTTTGTCCATATCATAGTCCCCCATGGTCCCATTTCTCTGGCGTTGGTTTCCCAAACTTTTGTGAAAATTTTAACTCTGCTTTTTTAATAATTTCTCCTTTTGGGCTGAATTTTAAGGGTGCTACAGATGCTGTCGGCCCTTTTAAACCCCTATCATCAGCCCGGGGGGTAAACACATCATCCATAAACTAAATCATAGTCTTCCAAATTTTTCTTTTATTTGGTTTTTTTTTTTTTGCTACTTAAAAAAAAAAGATTTTTGGTGCCAAAAACATTTGGACAATCCCCCTTTTTCCATTACAGGGCGTTTAAAAATCCCCTTTGGCATTTAAAAGGGAAAAAACAGAAAATCGTTATTTCAAAAAAACCCCCCCCACTATTTTATGAAAATCAGATTCTGACTTTAGGTTTCCTTTAAATTTTGGAAAAAATTTATGTCAAATTTTTTCCAGGGGCAAAAGGCTTGCTTTTCAGATTGAACTAGAAATCTGGAGGGTGATCCCAAAAAGAAGTGTGGGAGCAAATTGGTTTGGGTAAATTTTAAAAAAGGGTTAGGTTTTAACGCTGAAGGCAGAGGGTACTGTCCATTAAACAAAGCCGAAAATTTTTTGATCTATATGAATTTTTTGGAAGACAAAAGAAAAAAAAAGATGATCTTATTTTTCAAGGCATACAGGATAAAAAAGGGGCAAAAAAACAGAGTAATTCTGCTGATAAGGGAAACAAGAAAAAAGAAAGCTGCCATTGCAAAAGCCTTTGGTAACAGGGTTTTTTATTCCCCTTTTACTTTTTAACTGCTCAGCTTTTCACATGCCTTACTATCAGGGTGCACCCCAGAGACAGACTGTCTTATGAGCTGACCTTTAAAGACAGTTTCTCGTGTTATTACATCCCGTTACCCTGACGCAAAGAAAAAAAAAATCTTTGGGATATCTTTAGAGTATGATGTTTTCAAAACCCCAGAGCTTGCATGTTTATTTCACAGCAATATCAGTCAAGGGGTTGCTATCTATTATGAAAGGTGCTTAACCATAGCACAAAAAATGAAGATTTAAACAGATACGTGTGGAACATAAATCTGAACACTCCGGCAAAATTCAATTTAAAAAGGGAAAATTAATGCTGTTTGAAAAACCAGCCCCCCCCCTTTTCCAGATTAAGGTGAGAGGTTTTTAATCCCCGGGATTAAACATTTTCATTAAATAAAAGGGGGCAACCAAAACAAGGGCCCACGCCTCAGGCTATTTACCATATTTTAAAATTTTGGGTGAGGTAAGAAAATACTTTGGTTTGGCAACACAATTTAACCATACTGTGTTACAAGCAAAAACTTTACATCAATAAAGTTAGGCTTCAGAATACCTAACCCTTTTAAAATTGGGATTTTGGGGGGGACTTAAAATCACAGATGATGAAATTGCATGGTTTAGGAAGACGCATTGAAAACGGGGTCAGAAGGGAAAACTATTTTCAAATAGAGAAAAGCAAGAAAATGATGAGCCCCTAAAAAAATATCTAAATTTTTATTTATGGATGCACAGCTCAACATAAAAAGGAAACAGCTAAAAGAAGTTTTTTACTAATGGACCAGCTAAGTTTTCTACCAAAAAAAAAGCACACTGCTCTTAATATCAGGGAGCTGGGTGTGGGGAAGCTGTATTTTTTTTGGGTTTTTTACAAACAGTTTTACAAAAATCATTTTGATTTTATTGTTAATTCCCTTTCCCAAAACTACACAACAATAAAACATACAGAGAGAGAAAATTTTTTTGGGCAAAATAGAAATAAATTTTAGTCAATCCCCCTGACAAGGGTAAGCGAGTTTTTAGGAAAAACTATTACAGGCTCTTTTTAAAATAGGCAACCCTTTTTTAATAACGACTGCTTTAGCAGAGGGAAGACATTGTTAAGAAAAAAGGGAAAAGTTTGTCTAAGTTCGCTTTTTAGCGGGAGACATGCACAGATATCTGTTTGTTGCTGACACAAAAATATAATGCATATTAAAAGATTACCGGGAACAAATCAAATTGTTGTAATTTTTTACATGAAAGAAAAGAGATTTGGGGTTAATAATTGCCCCTTTTGGGGGGAAAAGATGTTTTTTTTCAGCAGCAAGAAAAAGGGAAAAAAAAAAAACTAAAAACCAAAGCTTTAAACATTTGAAAAAAAATACTCAAAACAACCACCGACTAAAAAAATGGTAGTGTAAAACCCAATAGCTTATTTTTTTAACATTGGGGGCTTTGGGGAAGGGCGGGGCGAAGCAGGCAAAGGGAAAAAGGTTTTGGAAAAAAAGTATATACACTATAATTTCAAAAATCATGGGGCCGTCAGGGCAGATCCACGGTTTTGCGTAACCGTTTCTATTTTTAGAACCCCCATCAATTTTTGTTAGTGGGGACGCAACCCGAGCAGTTATGCATAATCTTATTGAGAAGCCGCAGATCCTGTTTTTTAGGTAGGGTGAGGGGGTTGTTTTGGGTTCTGACGAAAAATTGACAAATTTCCTAACAAACTAAGCAAGGGACAGGTAAAAAAATTTAAACACTTTTTTAATGAAAAAACTCGCACGTTTCAATGCACAACTTCACACTTTCCAAAAAGACAAAACGCTGGGCTCGGTTGCCCAACCCAAAATAGAGTTCTGAGCGGAAATGTCTCACTGTTTCTAATCACTGATTTATTTTATTTTTGTGATTGGGGAAGGGAAAAACTGTCTAGATTTTGTCTTATGGGGGGGGGAGACACCCAAACGCTGCCTATTAAAACTTGTTTTTTCAGTTGTCAAAGCCTATTGGGGGTTTCTGTGTGGGCATTCAAGCAGCGGGTAGGTGTGTGTCCCTACCCCCCCTTTCTTTCTCCCCCTTCAAAAATCTTTTTTCTGTGGACCATTTTTCCCCCCTAGCCCCAATTTTTTTAGAGGTGTCCTGAAGGGTTGGATTTTGGTTTAGGTTTATATGCTAATCAAAAAAAAAATTAGTATTACTTTTTAGTTTTAGTAGAGAAAATAGGGGAAAAAAAGGGTTCGGGAAACTGCTTAGTTTTTTAATTAAAAAATTTCAAGTTTTTTTGGGTTTGATGAGGCCCAAGCCAAAACGGACCCAAAAATTGCCTTTGGTTTTGGTTTAAAAAGTAAAATATTTTAGCTTGAAAACGGCTTTTTCCCTATCTCTCTTTGTTTTTTTATTGGTTTTTTGTTTTGTAAAGTTTGGTTTGTTTGTTTATTTGCTTGTTTTTAGTTTTCTTTTCTGTTTTTTTTTTTTGTTTGTTTTAAATTTAGTTATTTGTAGGTTTTAAGGTTTTTGTGTGTATGTGAGTGTGAGGGGGGAGAGGGGGAAATTGGGGTGTCTTTTTAGATATTTTTTTTTTTCTTCTTTGTTTTTTTTGGGTTTTTTTTCTTTGTTGCTTGTTTTTTTTGTTTGTATTCTGGTGGATATATTTTCAGGAGATTTTTTTAATCTATTTGAATTGTATGGTTTAATATTTTTCAGGGTTTTTTGTTTTGTTTTTCATTCTATGTATGCATATGTTATTGTCTTTTCTTGTTTGATTTGTATGGTTTATTATTGATTAGGGTTTTTTAAAAAATTTTATGTCTGCATATATATTATCTTTTTTCTCTCTCTTTCTTTTCTTTAGATAGATGGCTTGGTGAAAAAAAGCAAATGCACTGCTTATTCAATGTACCATCTGGAAAAAAAGTTTGACTTTGACTTTGAATTAAAGATAGTTTTTTTTTACTATCTTCGAGAGCATGGTGCTCGCGATCTGATGCTGGCGGATTGAGCCATCACTAAGGCACCTGCTTGAGGGGATTTCTCCCTGGAATTAACATCAGTTAGATGAAGCATGCACTTTGGAAAAGACTAGTTTTTGGGCAAACAGGGACAGGGTAAATCTTACTTATTAGGGAAAAACACAAACAAACAAACACACACACAAATACAAATGCGCGCGCGCGCAAAACGCACACACACACACACACCCCACACCAAAACATATATTGAGAAAACAAAGAGAAACAGAAAGAACAAACGATTCAAAGAAAATAAAACCTACAACAGGAATTGCCTCAATCAACTTTCAGTTTCGTTTCAAATAAATGTTAAGCACACACTTTGGAAAATACTTTTTTTACACAAAAAAAAGGCAAAGGGAAAAATCTTGATTATCTTTAAACACGCACACAGACATAAGCATGCACACACACACACACACACCACACCCCAACACACACACACCAAAACATATATTGAGAAAACAAAGAGAAAACAGAAAGAACAAACGAATTCAAAGAAAAAAAAACCTACAACCACACACACACACCAAAACATAGGTATATTGATTTAAAAAAAAAGAACGCAAATAAGAAAATAAAATACAAAAGAAAAGGAAAGGAAGGCTAAAAATCTTGCTTTCTAAAAAACCCACCC
>CM054165.1:38884775-38886893 GCA_028751875.1 Rapana venosa
ATAATATAAATGTTACTTTAGTTTAGTCACAAATGTTAAGCTAATTGGAACTTAGCTGTAATTGTCTTAATTTCAGTGCTTCAGCAATAAACTTTGCAACCGATTTGATCACAATATCATCATCGGACGATAAGATAGAAAAAATATCTTGCCTTCGGAAAGCTTCTAGATTGAGAACACCACAGTTTTCACGTATGGAAACATATGATTGAGAGAGAGAGAGAGAGAGAGAGAGAGAGGAGAGAGAGAGAGAGAGAGAGAGAGAGGAGAGAGAGAGAGAGAGAGAGAAGAGAGAGAGAGAATGACAATGATAAAGACAAAATCTTTTATTTCGAGGATAATGAATAAGCACTCGTGTGCTTTTTTACATCCAGTCCATGCCCGTAGGGATACATCTCAATAATAAACCCAATACTCCTACACTAGAGAATACAAAATGAACTTCGTCTTCGACAGACCCTTTACATAGTGGACACGGAGAGAGAGGGGGAGAGAGAGAGAAGAGAGAGAGAGAGAGAGAGAGAGAGAGAGAGAGAGAGAGAGAGAGAGAGAGAGAGAGAGAGAGAGAGAGAGAGAGCGAGAGAGAGAGAGAGAGAGAGAGAGAGAGAGAGAGAGAGATAAAATGCCAAAGTTTTATTCAATATAGGTCCTGGCTCCTTATGAAAGGGTCGTGTGAATATGATCAACATTCCACAACACATTGCATAGGAAACTTTTGGAACTAGAAGAATGATAGTTCAATTACAAACAGTATTTCTAATTTTGAAATAAATTGCCAGTCGCTTATCAATGCATTCGTAAGTAGATGACATTAAGTAAACAAAGCCTAAACATGGAAGGACACCTCACATATATTTTGCGGTGTATTAACTGACTGGAATGTGGAGTCCCACAGGGATCAGTCCTGGGTCCTGTTCTCTTCACTCTCTACACTGCTCCACTCTCACACATAATAAACCACCATCATATTGATCATCATTTCTATGCCGATGACACTCAGCTTCAATGTAGCAATACCCTTGAAAATCTGCCATCGCTCCTGACAAATATGGCCCACTGCCTTCTAGACATTCAAAACTGGATGACTCAAAATAAGTTACAGCTAAATGCCGATAAAACGGAAGCCATGCTCATGGGGACCAAACATAAACTTTCCTCCATCACAACGACTTCAGTGGAATTCAGCAATACGTGGGTTCCTCTGTCCAGCTCTGTGAAATATGTAGGTGTGATTCTTGACAACACTCTATGAAAAAATTCATCACCCAGACCTGCCAGTCTTGCTACTATCAATTACGGCGCATAAGTGCAATTCGCAAGTATCTGTCTACTGAAGCAACATACAAACTTGTCACATCTCTCATTCTTTCTCGACTGGACTACTGTAATTCTCTCTTGGCCGGTTTGCCGGCATCATCCATCCACTCCCTTCAATGCATACAAAACTCTGCAGCTCGACTGGTCCTTAGAAAGAAAAAATCTGAACAGATCACTCCTCTTTTGCGATCTCTTCACTGGCTGCCTGTCTCACAAAGAATAAAGTATAAGATTAATACCCTTTGTTTCAAATGTCTCCACAAATCTGCACCTTCTTATCTCTGTAACTGTCTTCACCTGTACACTCCGTCCCGTTCCCTTCGTTCATCTGTAGATACGTTGTGCTTTCGAACAACCAGATTTAAACAAACCACTGTTGGCCGTCGTTCTTTCTCTGTTTCCGGTCCCTCCACATGGAACGACCTCCCTCGTCCACTTCGCCAAAAGCCTTCATTTGATTCTTTCAAATCTAGCCTCAAAACGCACTTATACTCTACCTGAGATCTTTCCCTGTTATCTGTTCCTACTTTTCAATAGCTACCTTCACCTCCACCACCCCCACCTAAGTGTGTTGTGTATATAAATTTGATATTTGTTTATCTTGATATTTATGGATGATTGCATGCGTGTGAATGATTTGAATGCAAGCGCTTTGATTTGTTTACTTTACAAGATTCAGCGCTATATAAATTCCATACATTATTGTTATTATTATTATTCTAAAATCATATTTAACATAGGACATCAGCATACAAAATGAACTTCGACAGAAACTTTACATAGTGGAGAGAAAGAGACAGA
>CM054165.1:38887393-38904893 GCA_028751875.1 Rapana venosa
AGAATTTGAGTGATTTTGGGTATCAAAGCTGCAGATAAACAAAAAGATGAGGGGGGGGATTTTTCCGCAGCAGAAGAAGTAGAAGTGTATCTAAATGGGCTAGGGTGGTTTCGGTGCTGTGGTTGGGCGATAGGCAGATTGAAAAGTGGGAAGAGATCATTGGAATGAAGGTGACTGTTGAGCTGTTTGAGAACGACTTTTTCTAGTACTTTAGAGACAAAGGGTAAGTTTGAGACAGGCCTATAATTCTTCAGAATGTTGGGATCGAGGTCGTGCTTTTTCAGTAGAGGTGTGACTATTGCTGTTTTAAGAGCTGATGGAAAATTTCCTGACACAAGAGATGAGTTTACTATTTTAGTGATAATAGGTACAAGTTGTGGAAGGCATTGTGAGAAAACAGGAGCAGGTATGGGATCAAGGTCGTATGATTTTATAGTCATTTCCTTCAGAATTGTCATGATTTCTTTTTCACTTGTGAGATGGAAGGAAAAGAGAGGAGTGCCAGTGAACTGGGGATCAGGAGGCGCAGGCTAGAATTGAGTCTGATCCAGTCTGGAGCGTATGTTTCGAACTTTGTCTGAAAAGAAGGCAGAAAATATGGATGGAAGTTCAGACAGGCTGTGGGTGTTAGGCAGAGGAGTTGTTTTTGCAGATCCAAGGAGATTTGAGGTGAGGGAAAAAAGAGATTTTATAGATGTAGCACAGAGAACTTGGGAAGAGTAGTAGTCTGTCTTTGCTGAATGGATTAAGAGTTTGACTTTGTTTATTTGTTTTCGGAAAAGCTGTTTGTTGATTTCGGTTTTTGACTTCCGCCACTGCCGTTCTAGTTGCCGGCGTTTGCGCTTCGCTATCAAGATGTCTTGGGTATACCATGGCGCACAGGGTCTGTCAGGGAGGAGATGGTCAGTAGGAGGTGCATGCTCATCAAGCAGTTGGTGGAGAATAGTGTTATAGTGATCAGAGAGGTCAGTGTGGTCAGAGGTTTGTGAAAAACGTTCGGAAGCTTGTGAAGAAAAGGTATGAATGTCTAAGGCCTTAAGATTGCGACGAGTAACATATTTCTTCTTTCTGACAGGTTTTGTGATGTTGAGATGGAAAAGAATGGCGGAATGATCAGAATGCAGTTCGTCGGTGACAGAAACCTACCTACCTACCTCCCCCCTCTCTCTCCCTCTCTCTCCCTCCCCTCTCCTCTCCTTTCTCTCTCTCCCTACCTACCTCCCCCCTCTCTCCCCACTCTCTCCCCCCTCTCTCTCTCCCCCTCTCTCCTTCTCTCTCTCTCTCTCTCTCTCTCTCTCTCTCTCTCTCTCCCTCTCTCTCTCCCACCTCTCTCTCCCCCACCTCTCTCTCTCCTTCTCTCTCTCTCCCTACCTACCTCCCCCTCTCTCCCCCCTCTCTCTACCCCTCCCTCCCTCCCTCCCTATCTCTCTCCTCTCTCTCTCTCTCTCTCTCTCCCTCCCTCTCTCCCTCCTCCATCTCCCCTGACCTCTCCCTACCCCCGTCCCTCTCTCTCTCCCCCTCTCTCTCCTCCCTCCCTCCCCTCCTGACCTCTCTGTGAACGGCACGGTAACTGGCTACAAAATCTCCTCAGTCTCCTTCATTGCCCGCCATGCATTGCGCTGTCGGAGGTGCAGTATCCCCATGTCCCTCTGTCGACCTGTCCCCAATGTGGGGATTTCCCCAGAAACAGGCCATGTATGGCGAAATGTTCAGGTCAAAAGAAAATGTTCGGGGAAAATTGGGTAGGAGAAGTGAGGTAGGGGTAGGGGTGAGAGGGGTTATGTGGTCAAGTCTTATTGGTGTTTTTATTATTATATATTAAAGTATCATCGTTGCATGTACGTGTGCGTATTGTACGCATGTACGCATAGAGTACGTGTATGTATAAACAAACGCACACAGGTGAGCATGCACTCATGCACGCGCACGTGTGTGCGTGTGCACACACATACAGACACACGCATACGCACATATAGACAGACAGACAGACACACATACAAACACTCTCTCTCTCGCATGCACACATTTGCATAAACAACCGCACACAAGCAAGCATGCACTAATGCAGGCGCACATGTTGCGCGTGTACACACATACAAACACACGCACATACAGACACACACACAAACACCCCCCCCCCCCCCTACACACACACGCTTCTCCTATCCTCTCCTCTGCTCTCCTCTCCTCTGCTCTGCTCTGCTCTGCTCTGCTCTCCAGTGTTCACAGCTAATTGCCTCTTCCACCCTTTTATATTTTATCTATATCAGTGTACATTAAATTGTCTGATAATTCGCGGTAATGGTGAAGCCCAGCTTCAGTTTTCAGGTTTTTGGGGGAGGGTTTTTTCCCCCTTATCCATAAGCGGTGTCATAACGTGTGTGCCATTCCGTTCACACACACACACACACACACTCACAAAACCAATATATATATATATATATATATGTGTGTGTGTGTGTGTGTGTGTGTGTATGTATATATATATAATTATATATGTGGAATAATATGGAAGTGCATATGCATTGAGACTACTTGACAGGGTTGTACTCTACGCTTACTATCACAATATATCCCGGTGTCAACCAGGCCCGAGAGATACAGACACCTGCAGAGTTGGTCAGGTAATTTGAGCAACACTCTCAAACTCATCCCTAAAGTGGATGAAGCTCGATTGTGTGGTCCCAGTCTTCCCACTGAGCCCACAGCACACTCACTCTTGGTAAGAGCTAGCTGGTGTCTGAAAAATACCCACGACTCAAATGCGATTTGAACCCCCAAAACCCTTTCCCGTTACCATAGGCGCTAACCACTGCGCCATGGGGGCTAGTCTGTTATCTGAAATTTACTCATTCTTAAGACAGTACAAACCTTCATCACTATCTTGGAGTTCGGTTCTGCACTCTTACCACAGCTATGATCTGTACTAGACATATTCTTCAAATAGCACAAACCTTTAGCACTACCTCGAAATACCACCCCGTACTCTTCTTACCACCGCTATCATCGGGAGTATACTTGTATTGTATTGTGTATGTTTGTCCGTCGTGTCCGACGATGACCTCCAAAACAGCAGAGGAGGCAGCTGCTGTTTCGGAAACTGGGCAGAAATTTGATTATAGTGGAGATGCCTTGCCCACAGTACATCCCCAATCTCTCGGCCAAGTGGGCATAAGGACAGTCAGCGTTGGAGATGTTATCCAAAGGCCAACCATCCCCCAGGGCTGCAGCACATCAGGACTGTGCGAGTCAAGCCTCCCAGTCAGAGAGTCATAGTATCACTAAAGACTAAGCTGTAAAGTGGAGTTCCATGAGTGGGAAAGAAAGCCACTGATCATACATACAGCCTCTCACTTTGCTGTTGTTGCCCCCAGCATCAATGGTTTAATCAAGAACTGTGATAAAGCCCAGGCACTGACGGCAGGGTAGTACACACATTCTCACAAAATAGCACAAACTTTCTGCACTACCTCGAAGTTCAGTCCCGTACTCTTACCATCGCTATGATCTGAACTATCACAGAGTCCTGGTGTTTTAGTAGTGTAGGACTCTCTGGCACAGTTTTCTGTCCCGTCTCTCTTCGCACCTACCCCTTGCCTCCTTCCCGCTCCCCCATCCCCCTTTCCCCCTCCTCCTCCCTCACCCCTCCCTCCCCCCCCCCCCCCCCCCAATCACAGTACCACTCCTCCTCCTCCTTCTCCTCCTCATCCCCCCCGACCTAGATTCTCAGTTTATTCTCTCCTTCATCTTCCCCTCCTCTTCTTCTCTCTCTTCTCTCTCTCTCCCTCTCTCTCTCTCTCTCTCTCTCTCTCTCTCTCTCTCTTCTCTCTCTCTCTCTCTCTCTCTCTCTCTCTCTCTGTGGACTGAGCTGTGAATGTTGCTGGGCTGTTTCCTTCATCATTCTGTAGCATTTGCTTCCTTGTTCGAAAAGGAAATGTACCTTTAGTATGGAAAACTGTTTTCGTGTAAAGTTGTGTATTCTTAGTTTTGGTCATTAAAAAAGGTAATTTGCGCCATGCAGAAGGGCGTGGATGGGTTATATTTTTTTTCTTCTGTCTTTTTTTCCAGAAAGACTTAACAGATAGCACTTTTCTCCCACAACGAAGTCGGATACGCTGGGCCTGACTTGTCAGTAGCTTAACGGCAGCGCAACACATTTTAGCTCACATGACAGACAGCAATAGTTACTATCTGAGCGTTCAAAAAAGAAGAAGAAGAAGAAGAAGAGAAGAAGAAGAAGAAGAATAAAAAGAAGAAGAAGAAGAAGAATTGCGAAGAACTGCGAAGAATTGCGAAGAATTGCAAAGAATTTCGAAAAGAATAATTGCGAAGAAGAAGAATTGCATAGAAGTGTGTGAATGTGTGCGCGCGTGCGTGTGTGTGTGTGTGCGTGTGTGTGATATATATATATATATATGTATATATGAATGTTATATATATATATATATATAATATATATAAAATATATATATATATATATATTATATATAAAATATATATATATATATATATATATATATATATGGTTTTTTGGCTGCCTGTCTGCCTGCCCGCCTGCCTGCCTGCCTGCCTGCCTGCCTGTCTGTCAGTCTCTCTGTCTGCTGTCAGTCTGTTTGTCTGCCTGCCTCTCTGTCTCTCTGTCTGTCTGTGGGTGTTAGTTTTCTCTCATGCATAATTATGTTTGTTGTTTTTCTGCCTTCAAGAAGACGGCGCTGTCATCATTCAACAATGCTGCCTGGCTGTGGTATCAGTAAACATGGGAGGAATAATTATCATGCATGCACAGAAAAGAAAGAAAGAAAGAAAGAGAGAAAGCAGGAAGAAGGAAGAAAGGAAAGAACGAAAGAAAGGAAGAAGGAAAGAAAGAAAAGAAGAAAGAAAGAAAAAAAGAAAAAAGAAAGAAGGAAAGAAGAAAAAAAAAAGAAAGAAGAAAAAAAAAGAAAGAAAAAGAAAGAAAGGGAAAAGGAGAAAAAGAAAGAAAAGAAGAAAGGAAGGAAAGAAAGAAGAAAAGACAGAAAGAAAGAAAGAAGGAAAGAAAGAAAAGAAAAAAAGAAGAAAGAAAGAATGGTAAAAGAAAGGAAAGAAGAAAGGAAGGAACGAAAGAAGGTAAGAAAGAAAGAAGAAAGAAAAAAAGAAAAGAAAAGAAATACAGAGAGAAAGAAAGAAAGACAGTCAGACAGACAGACAGACAGAAAGAAAGAAAGAAAGAAAGAAATATTAAGGGAAAAGATAGAAATACGTAATCAAGTTAAAAGAAAGAAAGAAAAAAAAAGGAAAAAAAAGAGCTACATACATTATAAAGGAAGAAATGGAAAAAACGACAAATTGACATATAAAAAGAAACGGAAGGTAAGCAAGACAGACAGACAGACAGACAGACAGACAGAGAGGAGAGAGAGGAGAGAGAGAGAGAGAGAGAGAGAGAGAAGAGAGAGAGAAGAGAGAGAGAGAGAGAGAGAGAGAGAGAGAGAAAATTAAAAAAGAAGAAGAAAGAATTGAAAACACTATAGAGAAGTTTACACATCCACAATCAAAAATGGATTTGGCAATGAATAAAAAAGCAAAGACACAAAAAGCCCCCCCCCCCCCCCCCCCCCCCCCAAAAAAAAAAAAAAAAAAAAAAATCGAAAAGCTTTAATCTTTCAACGACAAAATTTTGAAATAGTCGGAAAGGAAGAAATTTTAAAAGAGGAAGAAAAGAAAAACAAAGGAAAACAAAATGGAAAAAAGACAGAAAAAGAAAAGAAGCAAGTAAAAAAAATTAAGAAAAGAAAAGAAAAGAAAGTAAGCCAGAAGAAAGAAAGAAAGGAAGAAAAGAAAGGCAAAATAGAAAATAAAAAGCCACCCCCCTCCACACACACACACACAAATAAAGAGAAGAGGAGAAAGTAAAAAGATACAAAACAAAACCCAAGAAAATTCTAGAAAAAAAAAGAGAAAAGACAACAACAACAAGAGAGGTGACCAAAATAAAAGAGAAAAAGGAAAATAAAAGAAAAAGAAAGAAAGAAATCCCCTGTGGGGATGCCGGGGACTCTCAGTATAAACAGCATCCCTACCTTCTGAAAATTCTGTGCTATAATTTCCCTCTTTTCTATCCCTCTCTTTTATCCTGCCTTGTTCCTTTTCTTCCTGTCACCTCCTTCTCGTTTATTTTCTGCCTTCTTGGTCCATTCTCCTGCCTTTTTTTCTCCATAAATGATTTCAAAGATAGCAATTCTCTCCCACAACCAAGTCGGATGCGCTGGGCCTGACTTGCCAGGCGCTTAACGGCAGCGCAATGCATTTTCGCTCATGTGACAGACAACAATAGTTGCTGTCTGAGCGTTCGATATAAAGAATGAAAGAAAAGAGAGGGAAAATAATAAAGAAAAGTTAAAAAAGGTAAACACGAGGGGAGGAAGGCTGGCAAGCAATTCTATCAAAAGAGTCCCTCCCGTAGTAGAGAAACAGTTCGGCCCGTGACTGGTTTCTTTTTGGATATTTTGGGGTTGTTTTGTTGTTGTTGTTGTTGTTGGGGTTTTGTGTGTGTGTGTGTGTGGTTGTGTGTGTGTGTGGTGTTTGTGTGTTGTGGTGTGTGTGTGTGTGGTGTGTGGTGTGTGTGGGGTGTGTTGTTGTATGTATGTGTTGTGGGTGTGTTTTTCCCTTTTTCCAATCATGGTTTAAATCCTCATTGGCACATGGAATGTCGGACAACTAAAGCCTGCAGCAAAAGTGGAAGAACTGAACACTGAGATGTCCAGATATCAATGGCACATCCTTGGCCTGCGAAGTCAGGGGAAAAAAATGGGAAAAACCCACGACCCAGGAAGACCACAAATTTATACACAGTGGAAAAACAGGAAAACATGAACACGGCGTGGGGTTTCTGGTTCACAAAGACACGTGAACACCGTCATAGCTGCAGCCTGTGTCCAGCAGACTATACCAATCCGCCTAGAGCAAACCCCTTTAACAAAATGTACAGGCATACGGCCCTACATCAGACGCACAGATGAAGCCATAGAAAAAAATTTATACAGCTACAAGAGGTTCTGAATCAAACTCCCAAGAAAGACACCCTCGTTGTGGCAGGTAACTGGAAACGCCAAGGAGGGAAGATGCATGGAAAGATTGGGGAAAGGGCGTTTTGGGCCAAAATGTAAAACCAATCAAATGAAAGAGTTTGAGACTCCTGGAGTTTGCCAATAAAAACCACCCCCAGCTATGAATCCCACGGGCCCACACAAGAAATCCAGAAAAGGACATGGCAACCCAAAAATGGGAACACCCCAACCAAAAGTTACATCAGGGTGAAAAGACGGTTTCAGTCTAGCATTAACATCGCACAGACACGAAGTTTTTCCAGGAGCAGACATAGGAGTGATCATGATCTTGGGGATGATGACTTTCCGACTACGTCTAAAGAAAATCCACAAGCGGAACAACATCAGGATCAAATTTGACCTCGAGAAGCTAAAGGACCAGAGGTAGTAGAATTTTTTCAAGCAAGGATAGTTGAAAGTTTGCGGGCCACTCACTGTGATAGACTCAGACATAGATACACTGACGAATAGTTTCAATACGCAGTGACTGAAACAGCAAGCGAGCTTCTTGGCAAACACCGACCAGTCAAAAAACCATGGGTCACACCTAACATCCTACAACTATGCGACAAGCGTAGAGAGTTGAAAAAAAGAAAAATGAAACAAATGAAAGAGCAGAACAATATAGGGCAGTCAACAAAAGAATCAGGAAGTCCATGACGGAGGCAAAGAGAAATGGATCGGTGAACAGTGGGCCAAGACATTGAAGAGAACATCAAGAAAAACAATAGCAAGAAAGCATATCACTGGTAAAGACCCGACTAGCACAAAACAGGAAAAGGTTAACAATCCAAGACAAAAATGGGAAGTGTCTCACTGACGACCAGGATATTCTGAACAGATGGACAAATACTGCTCGACCTGTATAACTATAGAACCGCAGGAGATCCAGAAGTCCTTAATGTACCCACAAGCAAAGACACAGACATCACCCTATCCTCCGAGAAGAAGTGGAAACACAGTCAGATCGCTGAAAAAGGGGAAGTCAGCAGGGCTGACAACATTCCAGCTGAGTTGGTTCAAGCTGGAGGGGAAGCCATGATCAGCGCCCTACTAAGAATATGCAACAAGATCTGGCAGACAGGGAAAAAGGCCAACACCATGGACACAGTCACTCATCATCACCCCCCTAAGAAAAGAAATCTACAACAATGCCATAATTACCACACAATCAGCCTCATATGCCACCCAAGCAAGGTCATGCTGCAATAATATTGAATAGACTGAAGCCACAAGCAGAGACCATCATTGCTGAGGAACAAGCAGGTTTCAGAGCAGGGCGCAGCACAACGAAACAGATATTCAACCTCAGAATACTATGTGAGCGGTACCTCCAACATCAACAAGACCTTTACCACGTATTTATTGATTTTAAGAAGGCATTTGACAGGGTGTGGCATGCAGCTTTGTGGCAACCATGAATTTGTACAGCATCAATGCAAACCTGATCAGAGTCATCAAACAGCTGTACAGCGAGGCCACCAGTGCAGTGTACTACAACAACAACATTGGAGAATGGTATCGAACAACAGTTGGAGTAAGGCAGGGCTGTCTACTCTCACACCACTCTTTTCAACATCTTCCTTGAGAGAATCATGGCTGATGCACTAGAACATCATGAAGGATCAGTCAGCATTGGTGGCAAGAACGATCACAAAACCTCCGCTTTGCAGATGACATTGATGGAATAGCAGGATCAGAAAAAGAGCTTGCCAGCCTAACAGAACATTTGAATAAGGCCTTCAAAACATACGGCATGGAAATCAGTGCAGAGAAGACCAAACTGATGACTAACAACACCAACGGCATTAGCACTGATATCAGGGTTAATGACCAGAAGCTGGAAACAGTTCAAAGCTTCAAGTACCTGGGAGCCATTATATCAGACCAGGGATCCAAGCCAGAAGTAGTATGCAGGACTGCACAGACAATAACAGCTTTGTCAAAACTAAACACCATCTGGAGAGATAAGAATATCTCACTTATCTCCAAGATCAGACTAATGTGCTCCCTTGTCATATCCATATTTCTGTATGCCTGTGAATCATGGACCCTGACTGCAGATTTGGAGAGAAGAGTACAGGCGGTGGAGATGAGATGCTTTTGGAGACTCCTTGGCATCTCCTACAAAGACCACATAAGCAACGAAAGCGTGCATAACAGAATCCAGCAAACCATTGGACCCTATGAGAACCTTCTAACGATCGTGAAAAAGCGTAAACTTAAGTGGTATGGGCATGTCACAAGATCCCAAGGAATTACAAAGACAGTTTTACAAGGCACTGTCCAAGGAGGAAGAAGAAGAGGCAGACCAAGGAAGAGCTGGGAGGATAACATCAGCGAATGGACAGGCCTAGAACTCAACAAAACCCTGAGAAAGGCAGAACAGAGAGAAGAATGGAGGGAACTGGTTGCTGAGTCTTTGAGGGTGCCCCCACGGTCGTCAGACTACGGGACAGATAGATAGATAGATCATGGTTATGCTGGCTTTCTCCATCTTCTCTCTCAGTTTATGAATGTTTTGCTGATAATTTATGATAAATTAAGAGCTTCCCCCAAAAGAAACAAACAACCCTCCCCCCCCCCTCCCCCCACCAAAGTAGCTGTACATATTCGCTATATACTTTGACGAATACATCTTTATTTGATTCTTTGTTTCTTTTGCAATAATACCTTTTCCCCCCCAAAACTAGACTTTTGTTGTTGTTGTTATTGTTGTTGTTATTATTCTGTCGCTTTTGTTTTAGTGCCCCTGCCAAAGTACACAACCTCTGTGTGTGTGTGTGTGTGTGTGTGTGTGTGTGGTGTGTGTGTGTGTGTGTGTGTGTGCGTGCGTGTGTGTGTGTGTGCGAGTGTTGTGTGTGCGCGCGTGCGTGTTTACATTTCAATTTGTAAAAACTATTAATTGTAACTTGTTGCATGTGTGAGAGTAGGATGAATGCAAGCAAGCACTTTGATTTGTTTTTGCAAGATATAGCGCTATACACACGGGGACTAGATGTAAAAAGCACATGAGTGCTTATTCCATTATCCTCGATAGAAAAAAGAAAAAAAGTCATCTGAGTGCTTTGATTTGCTGCTTTACAAGATTCAGCGCTATATCAATTCGTAAACATTATTATTATTATTATTATTATTATATAAATTCCATTTAGTAGTAGTACTAGTAGTAGTAGTAGTAGTAGTAGTAGTAGTAGTAGTAGTAGTAGTAGTAGTAGTAGTAGTAGTAATGAAGATACTCAAGATAACTGTATTTCTACATCATTCCTGTTTGTTTTGCTCTTTAAAAACATCCCTGCAACATAATTGAAACATTGATAATTATTATGTGTACTAAAATCACAATATCAGCACGCTACATACTGTATAAAAAGGTCAAGGTGTCCCATAACCTATGTGGTCGTAGGGGAGCGAGGCGTCAGAGACCTCACTTCTCTAGGGGCCAGCATATTGAGGGCGGCGTCCATCTCCTCTTCCTCGCTGCTTTACCTTCCCTGACCCTAAAGAGGCAGGTACCCATTTACAGCTGGGGCAACTGGGGAACTGTACTGAAGCCAAGGCGCGCAAAAGGTCACCCATCCAACTGGTAACCACACTCGATGCTGCTTAACCTTAGCTGGAGGAAAGTGAGTGCTCCGACCACTGAGCTATCCCGTACCCCATACATACTATAATATAGGAATTGAATATTTTGTATTGGCGGGGATGTACATGCTTTATGAGAATATAAGCGCAAAGCAAGGCACCAACCCCCCCCCCCCCCACCCCCCCCCCCCCCCCCTCCTCTCTCCCTCACTCACCCCTCCCCAAAAAAACAACAACAAACAACAACAAAAAAACAAACACATACACAAAACCATGAGGAAGGATGACTCATTTTGCCCGGCTTCTCTAAAAATAGACTACATCCAGCGATGCCAGAGGAAGGAAGGGAGGTCACTGGGATGCAGACAGACCTACAGGAGTTGTGCTTCAGCAATAGATTCTTGTCAGCCAGGGTGAAAATGGGTTTTTCATCTGTATCGGCTTTCCTCTGTGTGTGTGTGTGTGTGTGTGTGTGTGTGTGTGTGTGTGTGTGTGTGTGTGTGTGTGTGTGTGTGTGTGTGTGTGTGTGTGTGTGTATGTGTGTGTATGTGTGTGTTGTTGTTGTTGTTGTGTGTGTGTATGTGTGTGTATGTGTGTGTATGTGTGTGTGTGTGTTATAGTGTGTGTGTGTTGTAGTGTGTGTGTATGTGTTTGTGCGTGTGTGTGTGTGTGCGTGTGTGTTTATGTGGTGTGTGTGTTTGTGTGTATGTGTAATGAGTTGTGTTGTGTAGTGTAGTGTAGAGTGTGTTTATGTGTGTGTGCTTGTGTGTGTGTGTTTGTGTGTGTGTTTGTAGTGTGTGTATGTGTGTGTGTGTTGTAGTGTATGTGTGTGTGTTGTAGTGTGTGTGTGTGTGTATGTGTGTGTGTATGTGTGTGTCTGTGTGTGGGCGGGGGGTGTTTACGTGGTGTGTGTGTATTTGTGTGTATGTGTGATGTGTTGTGTTGTGTAGTGTAGTGTAGAGTGTGGGTGTGGGTGTGGGTGTGTTTGTGCGTTGAGATCTGTTGTGTAGTGTAGTGTAGTGTGTGTAGTGCAGTGTAGTGCAGTGTGTGTAGTGTAGTGTAGTATAGTGTGTGTAGTGTAGTGTAGTGTAGTGTAGTGTAGTGTTGTGTAGTGTAGTGCAGTGTAGTAAGTGTAGTGTAGTGTGTGTGTGTGTGTGTGTGTGTGTGTGTGTGTGGTGTGTGTGTGTGTGTGTGTGTGTGTGTGTGTGTGTGTGTGTGTGTGTGTGTGTGTGCGCGCGCGTGTGTGTGTGTAGTGTAGTGTGTATATATATGTATGTTTCTCGTGTGCAATTGTTTTTGCGTTTACGATGCTTTTTACTTCTGCTGTGCTCGACTTTCTGAGCAGTAGGCTTTGTTCTAAACCGTCTTGCAGGCAACTGCATGAGTTTGCACCCCCCCCCCCCCCCCCCCCCCCCCCCCCCCAACACACAACACCCCACCTCCACACCTTCACTACCCCCCTCCCCTATCCACACACACACACACACACACACACACACACACACACACACACACACACACACACACACACACACATAATTATAGGAGGTGGGATGTCCCAGTGGTTAGAGCTTTGAGGTCGTGATGTGACGACCCAGAATCAAGCCACCACGTAGTCCCCATTCCAGAGGAATTTTCCCCTGGAGTTAACATCAGTGCCGACTCCACAACCTCCACAGTCCTTCGGATGAGACTATAAACCGAGGCCCCGTGTGTGAACGCACGCAGAACATCTTGCGCACACGTTAAAAACCTGTTCCGATGACCGGAAGAGTAGGCGTTTGTGTTTCGGTAGGAACAGATGACATTTACAGAACCGCATGCACACGGGAACTGGATGTACAAAAATACGAGCGTTTATTCCTTAGTCTGGTAATGAAAGAAATGAAATTGAAAATTAAATAAACACGCACACGCAGCATGCAAGCGCGCGCGCGTACGCACACACACACACCTATACTTACACACACATACACAAACATACAGAGAAAAAGACACACACATGCATACGCGCGTGTGCGCGCGCACGCACGCACGCACTCACACACATTCACGAGCAACTGTTTATTTTGTAAAATAAATATTTGATTGAGTTTCCAGCAAAGACAAATCGTATGTAAATACAAGATAGTTTTCGTCAGTTACGCCCACCTTCCCAACTCCTTCCTTCTTCTTCTTCTTCCTTCTTCTTCTTCTTCTTCTTCTTCTTTCTTTTCTTCTTCTTCTCTCTTCTTCTTCTTCTCTTTTCTTCTTCTTCTTCTTCTTCTTCTTCTTCTTCGCATTCTTTTTCTTCTTCTTTTCCCAATTCTTCTCTTCTTTGCATTCTTCTTCTTTGCATTCTTTTTCTTCTTGTTCTTGTTCTTGTTCTTGCTCTTGTTCTTCTTCTTGTTCTTCTTCTTCTTCCTCTTCTTCTTCTTGTTCTTCTTCTTCTTCTTCTTCTTCTTCTTCTTCTTCTTCTTCTTCTCCTCCTCCTCCTCCTCCTCCTCCTCCTCCTCCTCCTCCCCCCCTCCTCCTTCTTCTTCTCCTCCTCCTCCTCCTCCTCCTCCTCCTCCTCCTCCTCCTTCTTCTTCTCTTCTTCGCAATTCTTCTTCTTCTTCGCAATTCTTCTTCTTCGCAATTCTTCTTCTTCGCAATTCTTCTTCTTCTTCGCAATTCTTCGCAATTCTTCTTCTTCTTCGCAATTCTTCGCGATTCTTCTTCTTCGCAATTCTTCTTCTTCTCTTCTTCTTCTTCTTAATTCTTCGCAATTCTTCTTCTTCTTCGCAATTCTTCGCAATTCTTCTTTTCGCAATTCTTCTTCTTCGCAATTCTTCTTCTTCTTCTTCGCAATTCTTCGCATTCTTCTTCTTCGCAATTCTTCTTCTTCGCAATTCTTCTTCTTCTTCGCAATTCTTCTTCTTCGCAATTCTTCGCATCTTCTTCTTCTTCGCAATTCTTCTTCTTCGCATTCTTCTTCTTCTTCGCAATTCTTCTTCTCTTCGCAATTCTTCGCAATTCCTTCTTCTTCGCAATTCTTCTTCTTCTTCACAATTCTTCTTCTTCTTCTTCTTCGCAATTCTTCTTCTTCTTCTGAATTCTTCGAATTCTTCGATTCTTCTTCTTGTTCTTCTTCTTCTTCTTCTTCTTCTTCTTCTTCTTCTTCTTCGCAATTCTTCTTCTTCTTCGCAATTCTTCTCTTCTTCGCATTCTTCTTCGTCTTCTTCTTCGCAATTCTTCTTCGTTCTTCTCTTCGCAATTCTTCTTCGTCTTCTTCTTCTTCTTCGCAATTCTTCTTCGTCTTCTTCTTCTTCTTCGCAATTCTTCTTCTTCGTCGTCTTCTTCTTCGCAATTCTTCTTCTTCTTCTTCTTTTCTTCTTCTTCTTCTTCGGAATTCTTCTTCGAATTCCTTCTTCTTCTTCTTCTTCTTCTTCTTCTCTTCTTCTTCCCTTCTTCTTCTTCGGAATTCTTCTTCTTCGCAATTCTTTTTCTTCGCAATTCTTCGCAATCCTTCTTCTTCTTCGCAATTTCTTCGCAATTCTTCTTCTTCGCAATTCTCTTCTTCTTCGCAATTCTTCGCAATCCTTCTTCTTCTTCGCAATTCTTCTTCTTCTTCACAATTCTTCTTCTTCTTCTTCTTCGCAATTTCTTCTTCTTCTTCTGAATTCTTCGGAATTCTTTCTTCTTCTTCTTCTTCTTCTTCTTCTTTTCTTCTTCTTCTTCTTCGCAATTCTTCTTCTTCTTCGTCTTCTTCTTCCCCGCAATTCTTCTTCGTCTTCTTCTTCGCAATTCTTCTTCGTCTTCTTCTTCTTCTTCGCAATTCTTCTTCGTCTTCTTCTTCTTCTTCGCAATTCTTCTTCTTCGTCGTCTTCTTCTTCGCAATTCTTCTTCTTCTTCTTTTTCTTCTTCTTCTTCTTCGGAATTCTTCTTCGGAATTCTTCTTCTTCTTCTTCTTCTTCTTCTTCTTCTTCTTCTTCTTCTTCTTCTTCGGAATTCTTCTTCTTCTTCGGAATTCTTCTTCTTCTTCTTCTTCGGAATTCTTCTTCTTCGGAATTCTTCTTCTTCTTCTTCTTCTTCGCAATTCTTCTTCTTCTTCTTCGGAATTCTTCTTCTTCGCAATTCTTCTTCTTCTTCTTCTTCTTCTTCTTCTTCTTCTTCTTCTTCTTCTTCTTCTTCTTCGTCCTCTTCTTCGCAATCTTCTTCTTCTTCTTCGCAATTCTTCTTCTTCGTCCTCTTCTTCGCAATTCTTCTTCTTCTTCGTCTTCTTCTTCGCAATTCTTCTTGTTCTTGTTCTTGTTCTTCTTCTTCTTCTTCGAACGCTCAGATTGCAACTTTTGCTGTCTGTCGTATAAGCCAAAAATAATGTGTTGCGCTGCCGTTAAGCGCCTGACAAGTGAGGACCAGCGATTCCGACTTCGACGTGCCTACTACACCCCCTATACCTTCTTACTACTTCCCTCTCTTCTACTTTTTTCTGTTTCAAATCTAGGCAAGGATGAGGGGGTATGGGGAGGGTTCGTCCTTTTTCTGCCTTTCTTTTGGTTTCAATATTTGTTGTTGTGTGTGTTTGGGGTTTTTGGTTTTTTTGGTATTTGTAACAGTGGAACTCAGCAACATGAGAGGAAATCTGTCTTGTTTCTTTCCTTGCATTTAAAAAAAAAAGTTTCTGCCCACAGAAACATGGAAGCTGACGCAGAAACTATTGTGAAGAAAATCATGAAGTCAAGTCAAGTCAAGTCAAGTCAAAGTTTTATTTCCAGATGGTACATTGAATAAGCAATGCATTTGCTTTTTTTCATCAAGCCATCTATCTAAGTGAACAGAAGTCAGAACTGGGGAAGAGAGAAGGGAGGGAGGAAAGAGGAAAGGGAGGTGCGGAGGGGGTGGGGGTTAGTAAGGGAGGGAGGAAGGGTGGTGGTGGTAGCGGGTGGGGTAGGGGCATAAAATGCATTTTTCATTTTAAAGCGAGAGAAGCTCGGAGCAGGAGAACAGGGGCAGTCTTGTGTGCTGGAGTTTTGGTGCTGGGTTTTGTTTTTCCTTTTTCTCTCTGTCCTGTGAATATTTGTTGGTTTCTTTCTCTTGTTTGTATTTGACTTGATTGATTGATTTAGATAGTTTTTCCACTCCTAGTAATATTAGACACACACACAAAACACACATACACACACGCAAACACACACATACACACACACACACGCACGCATGCACGCACGCAAGCACACGCAGGCGCACGCATGTGCGCATGCAAGCAAGCACGCACGCACACACACAGACATCGTTTACAAAATGAATTAACAATTCTTTTTAAAATGATTTTTTTTTTTAAAGTTTGAGGGAGGAGAGCTGAATTCTTTAGAAATGACTCAACAGTAGTAGAATTTTATAATCATGACTTAAAGATGGATCAAGTCATGATGGGTATGTCAACAAATAAAGGTGCCTGTGTCATTATACATTTGCACAGACCTTAGTAGTTCACTGTCAATGCCAATAATATTAAAGACATTCCAAACAGGACAGTTAAAAACGTAAGGGACAGTCAACTGGGAACAAGTACATGATGTTAAAATGTGGAGAATATCTGGCTTTCCGAGAATGTTTGTTTGCTTAACTGTTTGTTTGTTTATTTGTTTGTTTTTTTGTTTTTTTTTATTGGAGCACGGAGTGGAGGGAGAGAGAAAGTGCAGGAATGCACGACAGAAAATAAGATGATAAGAGAAAAAAATCCAGGGGGGGGGGGGGGGGGGGGGGGGGGGGGGGGGGGGGGGGGGGGGGGGGGGGGGGGGAGGCGGCTTAGAGAAGAGAGGAGGAGAGGAAAGGTGGGATGGGGGTGGTGGGGGATGGGGGTGGTGGGGGATGGGGTGTGTGGGGGATGGGGGGGATGGGGTGGTGGGGGATGGGGGGATGGGGTGGTGGGGTGTTAGTTGATGTTGAGCGAAGAGATAGCAAACGCAGTAACGGGTAAGTGTGTTGAAAAAGTGTAGGCGTGTGTGTGTGTGTGTGTGTGTGTGTGTGTGTGTGTGTGTGTGTGTGTGTGTGTGTGTGTGTGTATGTGTGTGTGTGTGTAGCGTTGTGTGTGTGTGGTGTGATGTGGTGGTGGTGGTGTGTGTGTGGTGTGGTGTGTATGTGGTGTGTAGTGTGTGGTGTGTGTTGTGCTGTGTTGTGTGGTGTGTTGTGTAGTGGTGGTGTGTGTGTGTGTGTGCGTGTGTGTGTGGTGTGGTGTGGTGTGGTATTGTGTTGTGGGTGGTGTGTGGGTGTTGTGTGTGTGGTGGAGTGTGGTATTGTGGTGTGGTTGGTGTGTGGTCCCCGTGTGGTGTGTGTGTTGTTTTATTGTGTAGGGTGTTGTTTGTTGGGGGAGTTTGTACATTTTTATGCACGGCCCCCTTTTGTTGTTTTACTGAAATTTTTATATAATCGAGAATATGAGAGATTCCTTATTCTCTGTCTGTCTTTCTGTCTGTCTGTCTGTCTGCCGCCCTCTTGTTGTCTGTTGTCTGTCTGTCTGTCTGTCGCCGTCTCTCTGTCTGTCTGTCTGCCGTCTCTCTGTCTGTTGTCTTCTGTCCGTCTCTTGTCTGTCTGTCGTTGTTTTGCCGTCTCTCTTCTGTCGTCTGTCTTCTGTCCGTCCTCTGTCTGTCTGTCTTTTGTCTGTCTGTCGTCTGTCCTCTCCTGTCTGTCTGTCGTCTGTCTGTCTGTCTGTCTGTCTGTCGTCGTGGGCCCAAAAGGGAAAAAAAAGTATATGAATTTTTTTCTTTTCCCCTTGGAAAATAAAGATTCATTTATTCATTCTTTCATCTTTCTTTCTTCTTCTCTCTCTCTCTTCTTCTTCTTTCTCTCTCTTCTCCTCTCTCTCTCTG
>CM054165.1:38908703-38911203 GCA_028751875.1 Rapana venosa
CCCTTAAAAACGAAAAAAACCGCAGTATTTATTTTATTTCCCATGCCCAGTGCCAATTTTGTTTAAATGAAAAATGGTCGTCTTTAAATTCAGAAAAAAAACCCTGCTGCTACCTACTTCCTGAGACAACACACGATTCCAAAACCCATGTTTTGATAAAAATTTTTTAACTTGATATGCCCAATTCTTCTTACCCAGCCCCATTTGTAAAACCTATGTCATAAGGACTGCCTACATAAACGTGCCCCCGGGAAAGTTTCAGTAGTTTGCCAGTTTTTATACCTTACAGCTTCTGATGTTTAAAGGTATTTCCCGTTTTCATATAGTACAGTATTTGACGAAGGATTGGGACTTTAAGAAACGTTTGTAGCATTGTATGTTTTTTTCCTTTTGGGGATTACAGTAAGTCCCATTTTTCGTGATATGTAAGAAAAGGTTCTATTTGAACATCAAAAAATTTCCAAAAAAAAAAAATTACTGTTTTCAGCTTTCAAAACGTTTTTAAGATTCGATTACACCTTTTTTCCTTTCCCTGCAACATTCACCCCCATGCAACTTTCAAATTAGCTTCTTTGAAATGTCATCCTGGGATTTATCAAAATTCACGATTTACTTGCATTTCCATAAAACCATTTTTCCGCACTGAAAAATGTCCCACCCATTCTAAAATCTGATGTTCGTTTTTTTCCAATTGATGATAAATCTAGGCGATCTGCCTCTTCCCTTAATATATCAGCGGTTTTTTGTAAACCTATACCGTGTTAGAAAAGAGAATCATATCATCGGCAAATAGTAGAAAAAATCCCTCCATTGCTCCTGGAAAAAATGAATCCCATTTTTCCCTTTTTTTTTGTTAATTAAACGGCTAATCGTTTAAAAAAAAAAAATAATTGTGGACTTAATATAC
Source organism: Rapana venosa (assembly GCA_028751875.1). Lineage (NCBI taxonomy): Eukaryota > Metazoa > Mollusca > Gastropoda > Neogastropoda > Muricidae > Rapana > Rapana venosa. The sequence goes on from CM054165.1 coordinate 38,909,611, forward strand.
ACCCCTGCTTCACTTTTTTGGACTTTCGAAATTTTTCCGAAAAATCATATCCTGCGCGTAACCCTGCTAATACTGATTTATTTCACTCCCTTTGTGCTATTAATTTACCGTTTTTCCATTTTTCGCAGAAAAAGTCCCTAAGATTTACGATTAACAGAAAACGAAAGCCCTTTCGAAAATCGACAAAATGCAACAAATAGTTTTTTTTTGATTTCAAGTATTTTGAACAAAAGAGTATAGGGTGAATAAGATCAGGGTACTTAATTTGCTCGAAAACCTGCTTGTTCTTCAAGCAGTTTTTTCATTCTCTTCGCCCATCTAGTTAATTTTTATTAAAAATATAAGTATATATTTTGCTGACGATGCTAGTGAGGGCTACTCCACGATAATTGTCTGTTTTAGTGCTGTCGCCTTTTTTGTAAATAGGAATAATTATAGACTTGGCCCACTCCAAAGGGAAAGCACCTCTTTCAAAACCATCGTTGAAGAGTTGAGTTAGGAAGGAAATAACAATTGAGTTGGCGTTTTTTAGCATTTTAGCATTTAGCATTTTCCCACCCCCCGTGGGATAGAAAGGAGGGAATTCCTAGCACAGAATTTGAAGAAGGTGGGGATGCTATTTAGGTACTTTTAGCTCTGCTTGCTTGTAACCCACGTGAATTTCTTGGTTTTTTTTAGATATTACAGAGTTCGTTTTCGTATATTCGCACTAACACCCTTTCCTCCCCCCTCCCCCAGCCCCCACGCATCCAAAAAGGCGGAATTCCTAGTTCCCATGCCCTATGTGTGGTCATATTCTTGATGATGAAGTGCATTTCCTGTTTCATTGTCAATCATATGTTTCCATACGTGAAAACTGTGGTGTTCTCAATCTAGAAGCTTTCCGAAGGCAAGATATTTTTTCTATCTTATCGTCCGATGATGATATTGTGATCAAATCGGTTGCAAAGTTTATTGCTGAAGCACTGAAATTAAGACAATTACAGCTTAGTTCCAATTAGCTTAACATTTGTGCTAAACTAAAGTAACATTTATTTATGTAAACTCCAGTATTTTGTGAAACACATAAAGAAACATTTATAATTAGCTGTAGTCTCCAGCAAGAATATTTTTTGAAAATTTCACATACAATGTCAATGGATGGTCTAATATTTGCATTCTAGAATGTTCTTTTCATTATTTTAGTTATTGCTTATTGGTTCTTATTGTTCATCCTTGTTATTACTTTGTGTTCATTTTGAAAAGAGTTTACGTCACAAACTTAAAGTCGTATCCGTTCATAAGAGCTCATTTTTGTTTTTTTGGTTTTCGTTACGTTAAATGCATCATGTGATTTTTTCTTGTATTATTTGTATTTACAAAAGAAAGTCGTGTATAACCCCCCTTGTCAATAGGCCACTTTGGGCAATGACAATAAATTGGTCAAAGCGTCAAAGCGTCTCTCTCTCTCTCTCTCTCACTCTGGCTCTCTCTCTTTCTCTCTCTGTCTTTCTCTCTTTCTCTGCTGTCTGTCTGTCTGTGTCTGTCTGTCTGTCTGTCTGTGTCTCTCTCTCTCTCTCTCTCTCTCTCTCTCTCTCTCTCTCTCTCTCTCTC
>CM054165.1:38916203-38921203 GCA_028751875.1 Rapana venosa
TACATTTTGTGTCTTTATGAACATTGATTATTTCCCCCATCAAATTTTGCCACAAAATGGATTGTTGCTGTGGGTCCTTTTTATATATCCTATGATTATGGGTTATCCCATCTTGCAAAAGACTGGCACCCAGATCTATGTACAGGGTCTAAACTCACCTGTCAGTATCAATGGGGAGGATGCTAGCTCTGCCATACCCAATGACACCAACATGATTCTCCTTCTCCATTACCTTGCTTCTGGTAAACTTGCTTTTGTTCCAATTACTCTAAGTATGTTCTGGGTTTGTTTGTTTTGTTTGTTTTTTGTTTGTTTTACTTTTTCCAATCCGTTTCTTTCTTAATGATAATCACTTATATAAATCCGGTTTACTTACATATATTTCTTAATTACCAATTCTTATTAAAAATCCTTTTCTCTGTACATTCACATTTTCTGCTTTTCAAATCCAAGTCTTGGGGGTTGGTTTTGTTGTTGTTGTTGTTGTTGTGGTTGTTCTTCAGCTAGAGCTCCAAAGTTCACCGATGGTGAGATTTTCCATACATGCCACTGTGTTTAGCCACCATGAAATTCCATTTTCTTCCTTATTCACTTGTTCTTTTTACTGATGTAATCACTGATCTTATTAATTCATGCCCTATGATTTAGTTTTGATTTTGTCAGCAATCCTTTCTCAGTGCCTCGACTAGACTAGAGTCAGCAAGATTAATAATGGTCTTTATTGAGGAAAGCTCTGATGCTCACCACTAATGATGAGATTTTGCATATATACATTCATTTAAGCGGTTTATATCCTGGACATCTCATATCCTGGACATCTCGACACTCCAGAAGCAGATGCTTGATGGTTAGCCTACCCCCACATCACAAGTTGCACACCTGAACTAATTTTAATCATTCAAAGGGGGAAAATACACTAGTAATAATCATGCTAACAATTATAATGATATATGATTTTTAATAAACCAATAGTAATACTAATAGTGATATACAATAATAATGAAGATACCAATAACAATGATTATGACGATGATGATAATACCAATAGTCATACTCATGGTAATATGACAACAACAATGACAATACTCATAACGATCATGATGATGATGATGATGATAATATTATTAATGATGATGATGATTGATAATAATAACATTTATAATAATAATAACATTAATAACACGCAACAACAACAAAAACAAGGACTGACAACATTTCACGGGCTTACTTTTCATTCCTTCCTCACATTGACAACAAGGGCTGGCCTAAGCTCGACCATAAACGTAGGCTTTTGTGCAACTGTCTAACCAAGATCAACACGCCTTTACACTCCAACAAAATCGTCCATCTGTCAGCAGACATTGAAACACACCGCATAACCATGACTCACCTGAAGAAGAACAGATTCTGATGCCTTTCAAAACTTTTTAGATCGCAGATGTTCAGGTATTTTTCTTCGCTCCAAAACAACCATGCACGCTTCGGTTTTGTTGATCTAAGGGAAGCAACTCTTAGCACCTCCGCCGAAGGAAAACTGATTACGGTTGCTGACGTTCGGAGACGAAGATAAATAATTATCAGGCTTAAGTGTTTTCAGCGTGCATTTGCAGTTGTAATTAGCAGCTGCAAATAAGTACATTTGACATGTTGGTTTTTTTGTTCTCGTTTTTATTTTCCCCCTTGCTTTTGACGGTTGGGGGTTTTTTTGGCTTTTTTATCCGCTGATGTTGTTGAGTCTTTGAGGGTGCCCCCACGGTCGTCAGACTACGGGACAGATAGATAGATAGATAGATCCGCTGATACTCTCTCTCTCTCTCTCTCTCTCTCTCTCTCTCTCTTGACATTAATATTCAGGTCAGTCAGGGTTTATGTATTGTTATACACTTTTTAAAAAAATCATGTTATCGTTGTTGTAGAGTAGGGTTTTTCCCTTGTTTTGTTGATAGTCCCTAATCAGGGCAAGGGCCGGATGGAAAAAAAAAGTATGCGTATGCTTATTCTGTTACCCTTGAAAAAATAAAAATTCATTTGTTCATTCTCTCTCTCTCTCTCTCTCTCTCTCTCTCTCTCTCTCTCTCTCTCTCTCTCTCTCTCTCTCTCTCTCTTCTCTCTCTCTCTCTCCTTGGAAAAACATATGAATAAACACATGTCCTTTCATAATGATTATAACAACTTACTTCACCCAATCAGTCTGGATTTAAAAAAAATCACTCGTGCCATACGGCATTAACTAGTCTTGTAGACAATTGGCTGTCTAACATTAATGCAATAAATTTTGTGGAGTATTTTTTGGGTAGATTTCAAAAAGCATTGGATACAATTGACCGAAGACTTCTCATTAAAAGCTAGACTTATATAATCTCTCTACAAATACTCTTGAACTTCTTGCTTCTTATCTTAAAAAACAGGCAACAATGTGTTTCAATAGCTACGTCCACATCCACACTAAAACCCATTCATTATGGAGTCCACAGGGATCCATCTTGGGACCAATCTCTTTTCTTTTATACATAAATGACCTTCCTCTCCATATCAAATCTAAATGCAAACTTTTTGCTGACGACACAACCATAATACAAGCCTTTACTGACATTAACTCTCTTGCAAAAGACATTGCAAAATAGACTGATGATCTTGTCAAATGGACTGAACTAAATCACATGTCTATACCCCCCCAAAAACAAAATGTATGCTTATCACTACCAGACAAAAGCGACAAAATCTATCTAATAAATTTTCCCCAAATCCATATTGAAAAGGAAACAATGAACAAGCCTCTCACCACAAAGTTCTAGGAGTAACAATTGATGAAAATCTCAGCTGGTCCCAAACACATATCCCATCTGTGCAAATACATGTCTCAAAGATTTATACCAATTTGACTAAAATCAAACTTTTTCTTGACTTTCATTCAAGAAAACTATTCTTTCAAGCTTATATACAATCCTCAATAGATTTTTGCTTCAACCCTGTGGGATTCTGCTAGTGCAAACACTATGAAACCATTATTAAGTCTGTATAAACGTGCTCTTAAACTGGTTCTTTGAAGAAGACTACCTTACTAGAAGTGGTTTATACCAGTTAAATATTCTTCCCCTTCCCCCAAAGACTAAGATTTAACAAAGGCATCATGATGTTTAAGATAATGACAGGAATTTTTTCCCTCATCCTTAAAAGACAAGTTCCAATGAATCTTTTCCAGAAATACCGAAAAGCCATGTGTCCCAATCCCAAGAATAGATTTGTTCAAATCTAGCTTACTTTACTCAGGCCCTGTGCTGTGGAAACTTCCTTCCTGACTCATTTAGACAACTCCAATCATTAACAATCTTCAAAAGTCATTTTTTCATCCACTTGATGCATCAAAAATAAAAATCCACAATTGATCTGTTGGAAACAAAGTAAATATATCCTCCTTGAAATTATACCAAATTATCCTCTCTCTCTCTTCTCTTCTCTCTCTCTCCTCTCTCTCTCTTCTCTCTCTCTCTCTCTCTCTCTCTCTGTAACTGACATTAGTGAGTTGCTTTGAATTGTAATGTGTGTGTGTGTGTGTGTGTGTGTGTGTGTGTGCCTTGTTGTTTTGATTTTGTTAACAATGAACTTGTCTGAGTTTTCCCCCTTAAAATGAAGTTTGGGTTGTATTTTGTTGTTAATGCGAATGGTTGGATTGTTAATTTGCAATGTTTGTTGGACAATTTCATTACTTCTGTGGACTTTTGTATCAATTCTAATAATGTGTATATAGGTTTGCGCATGCATCAATATGTGTGTGTGTGTGTGTGTATGTGAGTATGTGTGTATATGTGTGTCAGTGAGTAGTAATGAGCACCAATTCACAGTGTGTGCAGATGAGAGCGGAAAGAAAGCAGTTCTGTGTGTTTATTGTTGAAATTGCTGATGTTAGATTGGTATTTTTCTTGATGCTTTGTGGCTTGCTGTTTCGTAAATCAAATAATGTTTATTTCCTGGTTTTGTCTGTACAAATGTACGGTTATGATATTTTGATAATTTTTGACATGTGTTCTATTATCTTGTATGTGAGGAAAAAGTCTTGCGAATGGATATGTATCCAGGATGTGTGTGTGTGTGTGTGTGTGTGTGTGTGTGTGTGTGTGTGTGTGTGGGTGTGTGTGTGTGTGTGTATTTGTGTGTGTGAGTGTGTATGTGTGAGAGAGTGTGTGTGTTTTGTGTGTGTGGTGTGCATGCGTTTGGGTATACGTGCGTAAGTGTGTGTGTATGTGTGTGTATGTGTTTTGTGTGTGTGTGTGTGTGTGCGCGCGCGCCCCGCTTGTATTTAGTCTGGACTTTTGGGGGGTTGTTGTTTGTTTAGGGGGGGGGGTGTTGGGAAAGGGGAGTTTTTTGTGGTCTTTTTTTCTTGTTTAATTGGTTTTGTTTATTCATTTGATTTTTCGATTTCTTGATTTTTACTAATTGAATGGGAGTTTGAGTGAAATATTTCATTGTTATTTTAAATGATCTTGTTTGTTAATTAATTGATTTATAATTATGTGTAAAAAAAATATGTTGTACCATTTGACAATGTGTAGATGTTTATCTTTATGACTTTATTAGTTTGGTTGTGTTTTTTTTTCTTGGCTCTGTTGTTGTTCTTGTTCTTGTTGTTGTTGTCTGTCTGTTTTTCTCTTTTTTATCATCTTTGTTGGTTTGGTTTTTCCTTCTCTTTTGTTTGTTTGTTTGTTTTGGTTAAGTTTTTTTGGGGGGTGGGGGGGGGGTATTTTTTTGGTTTTCTTTTATTTTCTTGCTTTGGGGGGGGGGGGGGGTTGTTGGGGGGGGGAGCTGTTTTGAAAAAGGGGTTATTTCCCCTTGTTTTTATTGTGAGACTGTATAAGTATTGGGTTATTATTCAGATGTATCCCTAACGGGCGGGGACTGGATGTAAAAAAGCACATGTGTGCTTATTCATTATCCTCGAAATAAAAGAATTTGTCATTGTCATTTGTCATTGTCTCTCTCTCTCTCTCTCCCCTCTCTCTCTT
>CM054165.1:38923703-38924743 GCA_028751875.1 Rapana venosa
TGCGAGCGCAATGTTCTAACCACTAGGCTATCCCGTCTCCCGAGTGTGTGTGTGTGTGTGTGTGTGTGTGTGTGTGTGTGTGTGTGTGTGTGTGTGTGTGTGTGTGTGTGTGTGTGTGTGTGTGTGTACGTACATGTGTGTGTACTCGCGTTCGTATGCGTGTATGCATGCGCACACCGTGTGTGTAAGCATGCGCAGGGAGGATTAAAGGAGGGAGGGGGGGGTGACTTCAAAAGCCTCCCATCCCCTGCCGCCCCCCTCCCCCCCATTCCCCATCCACCCAATAAAAAAGGAGAAGGGGGAGTACTAGTCTTTATGATAATTATCGACACACTGTTGATCTGCTACTGGCCAAAGCAGACAGAAAGGGAGGGTGCGGGGGGGGGGGGGGGGGGGGAGGGAGAGGAAGAGAGAGATAGACAGAGACAGATAGAGAGCCAGACAAACAGACAGACAGACAGGCAGCCAGAGAGACAGAGACAGACAGACGGAGACACAGAGACAGACAGACACAGAGAGATAGACAGAGACAAAGAGACAGACACAGAGACAGGCAGACAGACAGAAAGAGAGACAGAGAAAGAGAAAGAGACACAGACAGAGAAAGAGAGAGACAAAGAGAGAGAGAGAAACAGACAGCCAGACAGAAAGAGATAGGCAAACAGAGACAGAGACAGACAGACACACAGAGAGACAAAGAGAGACAAAGAGAGACAGAGAGACAGACAGAGAATTGTTGCTGACGCAGCAGAACAACCTCAGCCATTCTGGCAGCGATGCCAGACCAGCTCTGCTATCAGTCTATCGATTGGTCACACACAACAATCAGCCAGTCCTCTTACCTCACACCAACACGCACACGCGCGTGTAAAATGCACCTAGGCATGACCGCACGTTGTTTACACACCGCAATGCAGCACATAGGTGTGGTTGTCGGGTTGTCTGGCGTATTGTACTGTGTTGTGTTGTGTTGTGTTGTATTGTGTTTTACTGTGTTGTATTGTGCTGTACAGTATTGTGTTGTACTGTATTGTATTGTA
>CM054165.1:38947743-38987743 GCA_028751875.1 Rapana venosa
GATCCCAATCCCCTGTTTGGGGATCATGAGGAGGCACGGCGCTAACATCGGCCAGGGGAGTGTTCTGCGGGGTTTCGATCCCCGTTCCTCCCTGTGTGGTGTCAGAGTGGTGCTGAAGCCCGGGCCTGGGGTGGTGGAGGTGCTCCGCGTGCTGACTTTGCCCCCAGCCCTGCTGCTGGAGGTCTCTGCTCACGCGGGGGGCTGGACGGGGAGGAGCGTCCCTGCCCAGCAGCTTCTGGCTCTCCTGCTCGAAGATCCTGGACATGGCCAGACGCTGGGGAAGTCTATGGGGGGGTCCTTCTCCTCGCTCCCCTCCTTGCCGTCGTCCTTCGCTCTCTTCACGGGGGCCGGTGTTGTCTTCAGGAGGCGGGGAGGACGGAGCGGCTTCTCCAGGGAGGGGTGTGGCTGGCTTGAGGTCCTCCTCCTCCTCCTCCTCCTCCTCCTCCTCGTGAACGTCTTGGTCGGGCGGCAGCTCTTGGCCGGTGTCGGAGAGGTACACCTTCTTCCCAGATGCCGCCTTGCCTCCGCCACCACTTGTATTTGCGGGGCGGGGTGGGGGAGAGGGAGGGAGGGGGCGACACGGAGCTGGCCCTGGTGGCTGGGGCGGACAGCTTGGTGGACAGCGCTTCCTTCAGACAGCTCACCCTGGAGGTCCGCACCAGCTTCCGCCACTTGGCCGCCGCTCTCTGCCCGCTGTGGTGGAGCGACCTCTGCTGTGTGGCGACACTGGTGTCCTGCTGTGTGACGACACTGGTGTCCTGCTGTGTGACGACACTGACGACACTGGTGTCCTGCTGTGTGACGACACTGGTGTCCTGCTGTGTGACGACACTGGTGTCCTGCTGTGTGACGACACTGGTGTCCTGTTGTGTGACGACACTGGGTCCTGCTGTGTGACGACACTGGTGTCCTGCTGTGTGACGACACTGGTGTCCTGTTGTGTGACGACACTGGAGTCCTGCTGTGTGACGACACTGACGACACTGGTGTCCTGCTGTGTGACGACACTGGAGTCCTGCTGTGTGACGACACTGACGACACTGGTGTCCTGCTGTGTGACGACACTGGAGTCCTGCTGTGTGACGACACTGGTGTCCTGCTGTGTGACGACACTGGAGTCCTGCTGTGTGACGACACTGGAGTCCTGCTGTGTGACGACACTGTATGTCCTGCTGTGTGCGACCGACCACTGACGACACTGGTGTCCTGCTGTGTGACGACACTGGAGTCCTGCTGTGTGACGACACTGGTGTCCTGCTGTGTGACGACACTGGAGTCCTGCTGTGTGACGACACTGGAGTCCTGCTGTGTGACGACACTGGTGTCCTGCTGTGTGACGACACTGACGACACTGGTGTCCTGCTGTGTGACGACACTGACGACACTGGTGTCCTGCTGTGTGACGACACTGGTGTCCTGCTGTGTGACGACACTGACGACACTAGCAGCCTGCTGCCCCCCGCTAGCGGCAGCAGCCTGGTCAGTGTGTGTGGTGCCGGTCAGGGTCTCCTGGGTCAGCCTGTGGGCGGTGTCCACCTCCCCTGTCCACACCAGCTCAGGGTCAGTGGACGTGTCCAAGCTGTCGGCCCCTTCCTCCGCTTCTGCGGTCTTCTTTCCTGCAGGAGAGGGCAGGAGTGACACGGGGTGTGTCAGACCCTCAGGTTTCGCTTTGCAAGAACTGAAGTCCTGACTCCCAGAAGATGGTTCTGGAGCCTTTGCTGACACAGCTGGTGGTACCGACACGTGGATCGCTTCCGTAGTGCGAGTGACTGGGTAGACCATAGACAAAGGGGCAGTGCATTCCACCTGACTGGTTTCCAGTCGCGTAGCTGTCACGTCTTCCACGCATTCGCTTGTCATGTCGGAGATACACACGTGGGCCACTAAAGCCGTTTCAACACTGACCTGTCTGAGAACTGGCTTGTGCGACCCGGGCTTTAGAACGTCAGGGCTGATGTCAGGAGCACAGGAGTTAGGCAGGCCGGTGAGGTCGTTGTTGCCGTCATGCAGTTCATGGGAGCAGGTCTTCACTGCGTCAGAGACCGGCCCTAAGTCTTGAGTGCTATCACACACTACGTCGTCGATGTATCTTAGCTCGTGTGACGCCTCCCTTAGAACGTCGTTGCTCTGATGATGCTCGTGTGACCTTGCCTTTACTGCAGCATCTCTGGACATCAGGTCCCTGCCCGCAATGCGTGGTTCTTCTGAAATGTCTGTGACAGCCTCTGAAGCTGGTTGTACAGCAGTTTGGGCAGTGTCCCTACCCTCACCTTCCAACGCCGCACTAGACACTTGTTCCCCACACACCGAACTCCTCTCACACTCCTTGTGGTCATCAGCTGATGATAGCTGAACGCAGGCCTGGTCCTTTTCAGCTCTTGAGGAAGACGGAACGTCTACACTTTTGGAGTCTCTTGCACTCGCCCTTTTTCCTGCGTGAGAATCTTTGGCCTTTTCTGTCTTAGTACCTCGAGCAGAAATGTGTCCCTTGGTCTGTGGCTTGGCTGAGGAGGATGGCTTGGCTGCAGTCGCGGCACTTCTCCCAACAGTTAGCGCCGCCGTGGTCTTGGGCAGCGGTCCTCTCCTCTGACCCCCCTGGCTGCCGGCTCTGTCTTTGGGGGACCCCGCTCTGTTCGGGGAAGCGGCGGCGGCCATGCTGGCCTTGCCTGGTTTCTTTCTTGCAGGGCTGAGGGAGGGGGTTCTGGAAGGAGACGGAGTCTTGCTTTCCCTCTGCGCCACCTGGGATACACGACCCCCTGGTTTGCGGGCGTCTGTCTTTGTTGTTGTTATTGTCGTTTTTGTTGTTGTTGTTGTTGCTGTTGTTGTCGTTGTTGATGTTGACGGTGATGGCCCTTTCTTCCTTTTCTGTTTATTCTTGTTTACGTCCTCCTCCTCCTCCTCTCCCTGCTCCTCCTTCTTCTTCTTCTTCTTCTTCTCTTCCTCCGCGTCATCAACGTAACCTGGTTTAGCAGAAGCTGGGACAGAAGTACCTCCAGCACTATCCTTGGCTGAGAGTGGGGGGCTGGTGGTGGTGGTGGTAGCAGTAGTGGTAGTGGTAGTGGTGGTGATGGGCTGTTGTGGTGGAGGAGGGGGTGGCGTTTCTTCACGGGGCAGGCGTTTATTTTCTTTCCCCGTCCCCGGAGGCGGGCCAGACAGCAGCCTCTGTCCCCTCTGCCGCGCTGTCTTCTGAGTTGAAACATCAACCCCCCTCCTCCCCTCTTCCTCCATCCCTCCTTCCTCGCTCCTCCTCCTCTCTTCGTTCATGCCGATGGCTGATTCAGTCACGAACAAGGGGGTGGTGGTGGTGCTGGTGGTGGGGGGTAGTGGTGGTGGTGGTGGTGGGGAGGCAGAAGACACACTGGTTTCTGTGTCTGACACATGAGCCAGTGTCGTCACGGATTCCTGGGCGCTGAAGCGACACGGTTCCTTTACCTCTTCACAAGTGTTTTCTGCGCCTTGTCTTGAAGGGGTGGGAAGGGTAGGGGTGGGAAGGGTAGGGGTAGGGGTGGGGGTGGGGGGCTGCTGATAAGGGACTTCCCCCAAACGCTTGGCTCTGAAACTGGCGCTTGGCACTGTAGGGGCACAGGGAGGGAGGGGGTGGTGGTGGTGGGGTTCAGGGATAGGGGTGGTGGTGGTGGTGGTGGTGGTGGAAGTTTCTGAATGGTGGGGGGCGGTTTGCGAGCTGGAACTGTCAGGCACATCACAGGGGAGGAGGAGATGTGTAGCAGCAGCAGCAGCAGCAGGACAGTTGTCTGTGTTTTCTGTGTGATGACGAATCCGCGTATCACGTGCAGCGGTGTTGGTGGAGGTGGTGGTAGAGGTGGTGGAGGTGGTGGTGGTGGAGAGGTCGTGGCAAGCAGACGGCTTTGCTGCCAGCAAGGAGTTAGGGGTGTGTCCTGCTGGAGTAGACCTCACAGCTGTTGCACTCTCACCCCCCTCCCCCTTCATCCCGCCACCGCTATCGCCCCCTTCTTCCCCCTCCTCCATCCTCCCCTCCTCCTCCTCCTCTTCCTCACACTCTCTCCTCCTCATATTTCCACCCTCTAAGTGAAGATTTTCTGCTTGGCGTTCCACTGCACTGACAGCGTTAGCGTGTGTTATGTTTTGGTTACAGTCCTCTGTAACAGTGCTTGTTTGTTGTTGTTGTCTGGGTCCTGGCTGTATTGAAATGCCGTCTGCTTGTGTGGTAGTGTGCTCTGTGCAAAAGTCCTCCTTCCCCTTGAGTTCAGTACTGCCGACTAAAGCTCTCTCATCTGCTGCTGTAGAGGTAGCAGTGGTAGTAGTAACTACATCACCGTCTTTCTTCGCTGTATGTTTCTTGCTCAACCCTGTATCATGTTCAAGCACGCTTTCAGAAACTCCTCTGTAAGTTTCGGTCTCTCCCTCGCTCTCTCTGTCGCCTATAACTTGTTGAACCAGAAGATTTTTGTCTGAGGCGCTTCTTTCATATCTGTCAGCTAGCTCTGTTGTCGCCGTTTTGTCGTCACGGGGAGTGTCAAGCTGGTCCTGCTCAGCCGCCAGTGTCCTGTCAGCATCTCCCTCGTCTGCTGGGTAGAGGTTTGAATCCACCTTCTGTTTTTCCGTACACACACCCCAACTTGGAATTCCACTGAGAGGGAGGCTGCTTTCTGTAACCGTCTCCTTGGAAACCACAGCGGAGGTGATGACAGTTGCAGAAACAGAGCCAGGCTGACTGGTAGCAGTAGCAGTAGCAGTAGCAGTAGTACTGGGGGGTTCCTTCTTGGCGTGTTTAGAACTCTTCACGTTCCAGGGATGGCTTTTCCCGCCACAGTCAGCAGCCTGGGGGGTCACAGCCCTCTGGGGGGAAGAGAAGCCTCTGCCCGGGGACTTGGAGGAAGGAGCGGTCTTGTTGTCAGCCACGCTCCTCGCTCTGCTGGGTCTGACAGTGTCTTTGGGTGTGGATCTTGTCGTCAGGGCGGCAGCAGCAGCAGAGCCTCTGCCCTGTTTGTGGGGGATTTCGAACTTCTTCACCGAGTCTTTGACTTTGGACACCACAGGCTGGGCAGGTCTCCGGGCTGCTGCTGATGCCTTGACCCAGGAATCCTGAGAGTGGGGGCGTGGGCGATGCGGGGAGGAGGAGGAGGTGGAGGTGGAGGTGGAGGAGGGTTTCGCAGATCCCCCGCTCCTTTTCTTACCCTGAGTCCCTGTTTTTCTCCTCCTCCCCTCCTCCTCCTCCTCGTCTTCTTCTTCTTTGTCGCTGACGTGAGAGTCCACTGAAGACGTCATGATCACGTCAGGGGTGACGTCATCTGAACTATTTACGGTAGTGGACAGGGCTGGTTCTGGGGCAGCGTTTTCCAGTACTGGCAGCAGTGTTGCTGACGAGGCTGACTGCTGGGTGTCAGAAACTACAGCATCCTGTGCCGTCACACTCTCACGCTGACTGGTGGTATCCACGGTCACAAGCTCAAAACCACCAGGTGATTCAGCACTCACAGCACTGACACCGCTCTGGGGCACACACGTATCATCCACTGCCAGCTCTGCTTGCTCAGAACCCCCAGTGACGTCATCCGATTCACCGCCGTCAGCGGAGAAAATGACATCAGCCATGACGCTGTCACCGTGAAGATCGCTTTGCACCACCAGTCCCACACAATCCGCAACCACACTGGAACCTATACTAGTAGCAGAAGAACTCCCCACGAACTGACAAGCCGCTGCGGTGTTTGATGACGTCACAGCAGAGAACGCCGTCAGCGGTGCTGACGTCACGGACAGGGCAGCGGGGGAAGGAGGAGGAGGGGGTCGAGCTGTGGTTGCCGCAGTGGTGATGCCCAGGTCAGCAAACATGGAGTAGGAGGTCACCAGCGGCGCCAGCCCCCTGCCTGCCTGCACCTCCCAGGACAGACTCTCCGAGGACGTCCGCCCCAAGCGATGACCCCCTGACCTGCGCGGGGGCAGGACAGGGTCAGGGGTCATGGTCAGGGAGGGCCCGCTCCGGCATCGCCCGTGCCCGGCGTGAGGGCAGCCCCGGCACAGCTCCTTGAAGTCCAGCGAGGAGGAGGAGCAGGAGCAGGAGGAGGAGGAGAAGAGGAGTTCCGCAGAGCTGCAGGACGTGGACATGCTGTCGCGGCCCTGCCCGTAGCGGCCCGGCATCAGCGGCTCTGCCTGCGTGTTGCACGCGCTCTCCAGCAGCAGCCGCGCCGAGAACAGCGCCAGGTCACTGCTGCCGCTGCTGCTGCTGCTGGTGTTGTTGGTGGTGGTGTTGGTGGTGGTGGTGTTGGTGTTGGTGGTGGTGTAGTGAGGGCTTGGTGAGGAGGTAGGGTGAGGCGTTGAGGGGTCTATGCCGTTGATACGAGTCGGGGGCACATGACTGCCAAACGTGTCTGTGTTGTTGTTGTTGTTGTTGATGTTGTTGTTGATGTTGGTGGTGATGGTGGTGGAGGTGGAGTGTGGGACAGGTCTTCCCATCAGTTCTTCTGAAGACAGCAGGCGATGGAGACGGTGAGGGTGAAGGTGGGTGTCCAGGATGTCTTCCAGAATCGCAGACCCTTCTCCTGCCAGGTGTCCATCCTGGCCTCGTGATGCAGCAGACACCGCGCCATGAGAACAGACTGCTGAAGAGGACAAGGGGGCACTTTGACCCGACACAGGCAGATAAGATGACGAAGAAGACGACGACAAAGACGAAAAGGAAGACAGAGGATGAGGGGCACCACCACCACCAGCAGACAGGCCTGTCTCCTCCCACACCTGGGACCTCCTTCCACTGCCGAACGCTGCTGCACCTGCCACAGGGGGCACAAGCGGAGGTAATCCCACGTCCGCGGAGCAGAGTTCTCGTTCCTGAGACGCGCGGCGAGGCAGGGGGCGCAAGAGGTACTCCTCCTCCTCCCTCCTCCTCCTCCTCCTCGGGCAAGGTCAGGGTCGGGCTGGCAAGGTCACGGTCAGAGAAGACGTAGAGCTCCGGCTGGGAGCCCAAGGGCGTGGAGAAGACCTCGGGGGACAGCGGCCCGTCAGGCGTGCAGTAGACCTCCGGCGTGACGCTGACAGTCCTGGCCCTGTCGTGGTGGTGGTGATGGGGGTGGTGGTGGTAGAGGGGGTGGTGGGGGTGGTGGAGGTGGGGCAGGTCTGCCAGGTCGGCCAGACTGTCGTCGTCGCCGCTGTCCACCGCCCTCTCCTCGCCCGCGTCCTGCTGCTCGGCACGACCCCTGGCTGCCGCGTTGCCGGCCGGGAAGTGCGTCCAGGCCTCTTCCCAGGGAAGCTCCCTGTCCGCGGGCAACACGCTGGCCAGCCCCTCCCGCTCCGAGGCGGGGCCGCGCAGGCTGAAGGGCAGTGAGGTCACCAGGGGCCGTGCCGGCTGACGTGAGGAGGAGGGGCAGAAGGGGGACAACTTGGGCACGGGCAGGGAGGTCTTGGACCGCTGCAAGGTCTCACGGTGGGGCGAGGTGAGGGAGGAGGAGTATGAAGCCAGGCAGGGGGAGGACTTGGGCCGTTGTTTGTAGGCCAGGAAGGGGCGAGGGGAGGAGCCCAGGGGCGGGTGAGATGACGTCATTCTGTGACGTAGGGTGATGGACGTCCGCTTAGATGACGTAGGTCGACGGGTCACTTCCGGGACGCCCTTCCTGCTGCCGGCTTTATGGCGTAACGACGCTGATGAGGGTGATGAGGGTGATGAGGACACAGCAGAAGGGGCGGAGTTGACATGCTGCGGAGGCTGTGGTGTTGGTTGTGGCAGCTGTGTGGGTGTTGCAGCAGCAGCGGCAGCAGTCACGGAATCCTGGTGGCTGTGCTGAGGCATGGACTCCGCCACTCCTGTCGCAGCCCAGGTGTCTGCTGCTGCTGGCCTCAAGTCCTGTGCACTTCTCACTGCCCCGTCCCTCTCTTGACTACTGTGCCTGATGCTGCCAGCATGACTGTCATCACACACACACTCTGCATCTGTCACTGCCGCCGCTTCTTCAGCTGGATGTACATCAACGCTCGCAGACTTGTGTGTAGAATTGAAGTCCCTTCTTGCAGTAGTGTCTACTTTATCTGATTTCGAGTCTGTTATCTGTGCACAGGTATCACTATCACCACTTGGAGCAAGTCTGGAATCGCTGTTTCGTTCTGTGCCGCATTCACTGTCACTCCTGTCTCTTCTGTCTAAGTCTGTGAGGATTTGAGGTTCGCTGAGGTTGTTCCCCGCAGTTCTGGCTTTCCCATCTACAGTGGTGTTGGCCACGGTGGTGTTCAGAGAATCGAACCGTGCAGGCGAGTGGCGCTGGGTCCCTGTGGTGGTGGTGGTAGTGGCGCTGCTGATGTGGCGGCGGCCCATGGGCTGGCTCCTTCACGCCTCTGCTCCCCTCGGCACCTGGCTTGTCTTCGGACCGCGCTCTCTTCGCTGCCGCGGCACGAGCATCATTAATGTTATCATCTCCTGACGCGCGTTGCAGCAGCGGAATGGAGTTTACTTCCTGCTCCAGTAGCATGGCAACTGTCAAGTCTGGAACTGCCTGCCCCTCCTCGCCCTCTCCCTCTTCTTCTTCTTCTTCTTCTTTTCCTTCTTCTTCTTCTTCTTCTTCTGGCCCCTCCGCTTTCTCTGTGATAAGCGGCTGAGTCAAAAAGCGTTTATCACTTTCTGCCTGATGTGTTGAGAACCAGCGCTGCCCCCCTCCCCCCACCTTTTCCTCCTTCTCTGCTGCTACTGCTACAGTAGGGGCAGAAAGGGGTGGATGCTGTGGGGGTGGGGGTGATGGTGGTGGGGCTGGCGAGGGTTGCTGGGGTGTTTGGTCTACTGTGGGGGGTGTAGGGGTGTGATGAGAAAGGGGTGGGGTTTCTTCTTTAGGCCTTAGGCACACCTCTCCTTTACTCTGGTCTGTTTTCCTCTTCTCTGTTTCAGCTTTGGGTGTGATGTGTTGGTGGTGGTGGTGGTGGGGAGGGGTACCCCCCTGTTTGGCTTCCTCCTCCTCCTCCTCCTCCTCTCCCCCTGCCTGCTTTCCTCCTGCAGTTTCCAGCTTTGTTTGTTGAGATGGGGCAACACGGCTTTGTGGGATGCTGGAATCGGTGGAGAATTCAAAATTACCATGACTGCTGCCTTCTTCTTCCTCTGCTTCTTCTCCAGTTGAACTGGCTGGCATGGAAACGGCTGTGATAGGATCGGCCTGGCGCCGTTGTGAAACGGGCTGTGATTGGTCCGTTGGAGCTGCGCTGTTTTTCTGACCCCCTTCACTGTTGGTGGAAGTGGATTTCCTTCTCACAGGGTGGCTTTCACTTTGAGCTAAAGGCTGGCACACACTGCCGTCTGTCGGGTGTGAGATGGGTTCGTGGCTGCTGTTCGTATTCTGCTGGTCTGTGGTCTGATTTTCTGAATCAGAATGCGTCCAGTGCTCTTCATCAGAGTAGTCACCATCTAACATCGTCTTTTCCACGTCTAACGCACCGTCACTGTCATACATAGCAGTGTCTGTCATAGTGAATGACACATCACTGACAGTGTCAGAATGGAGTGTAGATGTGTCATTCGGTTGAAGCCCATCACTGGTGGTAGAGTCGTCCTCGAATACAGCTGTGTGTGGTGAATGTCTCCCAACTGCAGAAGCATCGCTGTCTCCGACAGTTGAATCCATCAGTTTATTGTTATCACCGTTGATTTTGTTTGTCAGGTATACACTTTCACCAACACTGTCACCATCAACGACATCTTCCATTGATATTGATGAATCACCATTTTCTGTCACACCTACACCGTGACTGCTGGAATCACCATCAGTAACAGTTGCATCACCACCGTCAGTAACAGTTACATCACCACCGTCAGTAACAGTTACATCACCACCGTCAGTAACAGAAGCAACACCACCACCACCATCGGTAACAGTTGCAACACCACCATTAGTAAGAATCGTAACACCACCATCGGTAACAGTTGCAACACCACCATTAGTAAGAATCGTAACACCACCATCAGCAACAGTCACATCCTCACCAACACCAGTCGAATCTCCTATCGACACGTCACCGCTGGCGTGACCAGAAGCATCCAGCATGACGTCAGCGCCACACGTCACAGCCACGTCAGTGTGGTGCAGGCTGGTGCTGTAGACAGGGCGGCAGTCCTCCTCCCCTTGGTCCTCAGACACGGGAGCGTCGCCCACGGCCGCTGTGGCCACAGGACCCGGGCAGTCTGGAGCCTCTGTGCAGGTTAACCCTTCAGCTAGGCCAGACAGCGACACCAGCCCTCCGCCACCTCGGCCCTCGCTGAAACCCGACCTCTCCTCCTCCTTCCCTCCCTCCTCCTCCCCTACCTTCTCCTCCTCTCCCTCCTCCTCCTTCTCCTCCTCCTCCTTCTCCTTCTCCTCCTTCCCTCCTGCCCCACCCCGTTCCCCCTCCTCTCTGATGTCACCAACAGATGGAAGCTGCGTGGGTGCGCGTGTGGATGAAAGTGAGGTCACAGAAGGGTCGGCTGCTTCCTCCTCCTCCTCCTCTTTCCCCTCCTCCTCCTCTTTCCCTTCCTCCTCCTCCTCCTCTTTCCCTTCCTCCTCCTCCTCTTCTCTGTCTGGTTCCCCAGATTCTGTGATAATCCCTCCTCCCCTCCTGATGGACCTGCTACTGCTGCTGCTACATCCACGCTCCAGCTGCCTCCGCCCCAGGTGTGCTGGTGGGTTGGGAGGAGAGGGGGGGTGTGGGGGGAAGGGTTCAATTCGGGCCAACGCCTCTGACGTGGCGCCGTGTTCTGTGTGCAGTGCTCTGACCCCCTGGGGCGAGCGTTCGCTTCCCGATTGCAACCACAAAGCTTGAGAACTGGTTTCTGCAGACATTCTGACGTGCGCTTTCTTCTTCTTCTTCTTCTTCCCCTTCAGCTGCTGATAAAGCTGGATCTTCCCGTTCCTCGCTGGCTACAGCTGATAGCGGTGTTGGGGGTGATAAGGTTGCCGCTGCCGCTACCTCCATTTCTGCCGAGAAGTCTGTCAGCTCGGTTGCCGTTTCTTTTTGTTTTCCAGCTGTGAGGGAGGAGGGTGGGAGGAGGAGAGGGTGGGGGAGTGAGGATGAGGGTGAGAGTGAGAATGGAGGAGAGTGAGGGAAGGAGAGGGGTGGAGGGGGGTCGGAAACGGAGAGGGGAGAGATATCTATGGCGTGTTTATTCTCTAACCCCTCGCTCCCTTCACTCAACAGCCGCTCTGACTGAATGTGCTTGTCTGAGAGAAGGTTGTCAGATTCTGACAGTAGTAAAGTTTGTTCATGGGGTTTCGGTGCCACAGAGACATCAGTTGATGTTTGGCCTGTTTCGTGTTTGTAGAAGTTTGAACTTTGCCTGTACCGACTTTTTTCGTCGAGGGAGTGGTCTGGTTTTTGCTGGAAGACTTTTGGCTAGCAATAAGAGGACCGCGTTTAGTCGCCGCTTTGGTGGGTTTGGCTGTCGTGTTTCTGGTCGGTGCACAAGTTGTCAGCGACGGTGTGCGTAGTGACAGAGCGTCAGGTTTCTGCTGCACAGCTGCTCTGACCTTCTGCCAGTTCCGCGCACCGCGAGTCAACACAGTCGTCTGCTTCGCCGCTGTCTCAGAACAGAGTTCTTTCCCTTCCCTTGCAGCTGCGAGTTGGCGCGAACTTTTACCTTTCACCCGTGACCCCTCACCAGGGGTCGTCTCAAGAGGAGGAAGGCTTGCTCGTGAGGTCGACTGGGAAGAGGAGGTCTTCTTCGCTTCGGGGTTTGTAGCCAGGTTCTGTTTGAGCCGATCTGCGCTTTCTTTAGGTTGAAGTCTCCGCGTCAGGGTTTCTGACTTGGACTGAGTTCCTCGCTTGGTTGACAGCGTGGTGTCTGAGGCGTGGTCCCTGTTCTGTCCTGTCCAGGACTGACCGTCCCTCTTGGCTTTGGCCGCGGTGCCAGTGCTGCCGGACAGTGCAGAGGGAGAGGACAGGGCGCTGGCGTCTGACAGCACGGACAGCGAGTCGTCAGCGAGCTGACTCTCCACCGAGCTCTCCCGAGTGGAGCTACACTGTGACACGGTGGAAACCGAGGAGGCTTTCTTCAGCTGCCCGCCCCACTCTCCTCTCGCTGACGTCACCTTCCTGCTGGTGGTGGATGACGTTACCCGCTTCGCTGACGTCACCATCCCTAGCGGTAGTCGGCCTGGAGTTCTGGTGTCGGCCTGGTGTAGGGCTGTCATCGGTGTGTCAGCCGAGGAAGCGTCCTTCGTCTTCAGTTTGGAGGAATAGGTCGAGGACATCAACCTGCTCCTGGATGACGTGCTGCTGACGTCAGAATCCGACGATGACGTCTTTTTCGAGGAGCTGCGACCACCACCGCCACCACCGTCGACGGAAGACGAAGATCGCGTAGACGATGCCGTCTTTGATGACGCGTTACTCAGCGTCGATGACGTCATCTCTGACCTCGCTGAGGAGAAGCGGGAGGAGGAGGAAGAAGAAGATGCTTTGTGCCGATGCTGGCTCCTGTCTGCTGCTGCTGCTGCTGCTGCTGCTGCTGCCTCTGTGTGCCTTCTCGAGGCCGGTGAAGCCTGCTTTCTGGAGACTTGGCCACTTCCAACACAGGACCCGGCCTCTCTGGATCTGGGTCTGCAAGGTTTCTGACGCTCCCTCAAAACACGGCCTTCGGCGGCAGCAGCAGCAGCGGGGGATTCTTTCGTCGGGGGATCGGTTTTTTCGTGCCCCGGGGAGAGCAGATCCTTACGCTGGGCTGCCGGATCCTTGCCAGATCCCCCGAGGCGTACATCCACCGCGCCCGCGCCGCCCTCTTTCCGCTTGGCGAGGGCGCGAGAGTGGGGCGCGGGGCGCGAGGGTTTGAGGAAGGCGGTGAAAGTGGGGCATCTCTCCTCTTTCCTGGGCGCGCGTTTGGAGGAGTCTCTCTGGGCCTGGTAGCTCTCGTTGCTGGAGCCAGGGGCGCAGTGCGGGGAGGCGCTTTTCTGTCGGCGGTTCTCGTTCTCTTTGGACTGCTTCAGCTTCGGGGAGCCGTTTCTCTGGCTGCTCTCCCCCTCCCTGACGTTAGCAGAGGCCTTGGTCCTGGGGATGACGTCAGACGTTCGCGTGACGTCACGGGGCTTTCTGGTTCCGGAGGGTGTTGTGGTGGTGGAGGTGGTGGTGGAGGAGGAGGATCGTGTGTGAGTCTGTTGACAGGAGAGACATTGAAAATGTAGACTGTGTGTTAACTGATGGTCAGAACATTATTCCGGAAAGAAACCAAACAAAAACAACCCCACACAGAAAAAAACAAGAACAACAGAAAACAAAAGAAGACGTATGGAGTTAGCTTATGTATTACAATCAGATGCAAATAAGAAAAGCACACTGATGACATCAAAAATCATGCATTGTATTGTAGTGTATTGTAGTGTAGTGTAGTGTAGTGTAGTGTAGTGTAGTGTAGTGTAGTGTAGTGTAGTGTAGTGTACTGTAGTGTAGTGTACTGTATTGTATTGCACCGATGGTGTTGGTGGTGGTGGTAATTGTAATGATGATAATGATGGTGGTGATGATGCTGGTGATGATATCGATGATGATGATATCGATGATGATGATGTCGATGATGATGATGGTGATGATGATGATATCGATGATGGTGGCGGTGGCAGTAATGATGATGATGACGACGACGACGATGATTGATGATGATGGTGATGACGACGACGATGATTGATGACGACGACGACGATGATTTATGATGATGACGACAACAATTGATGATGATGACGACGACCACGACGATTGATGATGATGACGACGACGACGATTGATGATGATAACGATTGATGATGACGATTGATGACGACGATTGATGATGAATGACGACGACGATGATGATGACGACGACGATGATGATAATTGATAATGATGATGATGATAATGATAATAATGTTTCATTCCTCGGCTAGAAGTCCAAAGCTCACTAATGGTGAGATTTTACGTTGGTGATTGTTTCTCCCCCCCCCCCCCCCCCCCCCCCCCCCCCTCCCCTCACCCCCCCCCCCCCCCCCCCCCCCCCCCCCCCCTTCCCACCCACCATGAAGGTACCCGCATTCCGACTTGGGGATGGTATCTATCATGAACTGCCACATTCACTGCTGATGATGCAGGTCACGTAACCAGAAAGAGAGACGTCAGAATGACGGACTATTATTTTCTTCTGTCCTCCTCCTCCCTCCCTCCTCCCCAGTGTTTGAAGTCAAACAACGTGGTGTTGGATGGACGGCTTGGGGAAAAAAGAAAACAAAATTAATGATGTCTGGCTTACTCCATGTACCATCTGGAAGTGAAGATGAGACTTGACTTGGTTTGACTGGACTTCATCTCACACACACACACACGCACGCACGCACACACACACACACACACACACACGCACGCACGCACACGCACGCACACACACACACCACACACACACACACCCGCGCGCGCGCACGCACACAAAGACACACACACTCTATCTCACACACACACTATCTCTCTCTCTCTCACACACACACACAACACACACACACACACAAACGCGCACTCTCTCTCTAACCTCCCCTGATGATGACTAGAAGATATTGGGAGTAATCCTGTATGCTTGTAGAATGGGAAATGGATATAAACGTTTTCTGCTATGTCTTCCTCCCCCCTTTCCCAAACATGTTTTGTATAGTGGCCCAAGGCCGAAGTACATAAAACCTTTTCAGTGTTCATGTTCAGTGTTCTCTAACCTCCCCCTACCCCCCCTCCCCCCCCCCCCCCCACACACACACACATACACTCTCTCACACACATACACACACACACAAACACAGACACACACAAACACTCTCTCACACACATACACACACAACACAGACACACACAAACACTCTCTCATACACATACACACACAAACACAGACACACACAAACACTCTCTCACACACATACACACACAAACACAGACACACACAAACACACACGCACATAAACACACACACACACACACACACACACGCACGCACGCACGCATGCACACACACACAAAACACACACACTCTCTCTCTCTCACACACACACTTACACACACACTTACACACACACCTACACACACACACACACACATACACACACAAACACACACAAACACACACAAACACACACACACACACACACACACACACAAACACACACACACACACAAACACACACAAACACACACAAACACACACACACAAACACACACACACACACACACACACACACACACACACACACACACACACACACACACACACACACACACACACGCAAACATAAACACACACACCATGTTCTGCCCTCCCCTTCCTTCCTCCTCTTCTGCACGCACACAGAACACCTAAACCCGCACTCTACCCCCACCCCCAACACCACCCTCATCCCCACTTCCAACACCACCCGCACACGACCACACACACGCGAATGTGTTTTGGTATTGTATTGTTTTGTTTTGTATGGTAGTATATACCACTTTAAGTCACGGCAGATTTCTCTGCGTGAAATTCCAGCTGCTCTCCCCGGGGAGAGCGCGTCGCCACAAGACCAGCGCCACCCATTATTCTTTTTCTGTCTGCGGATACTGCATAGCTCAGTGTTCACAGCACTCGCTTTCCCCCAGCCAAGGTTAAGCAGCGTCGAGCGTAGTTACCACTTGGATGGGTGACCGTTTGCGCGCCTTGGCTTCAGTACCGTCCCCCAGTTCACCCAGCTGTAAATGGGTACCTGCCCTCTTTAGGGTCAGGGAAGGTAAAGCAGCGAGGGAGAGGAGATGGGCGCCGCCCTCAATATGCTGGCCCCAGGAGAAGTGAGGTATCTGACGCCTCGCTCCCCTACGACCACACAGGTTATGAGACACCTTTACCTATTTTACTTCTGTCTGCAACTGTGTTTGGCTTCTTATCAGAGTGACTTTTCTACAGGATTTTGCCAGGGACCACTCTCTTGCCGTGGGTTCTTTAACGTGTACTAAATGAGTATTACACACAGAACCTCGGTTTATCGTCTCATTCGAAAGTCTAGCACCCAGACCACCACTCACGGTGTAGTGGATGGGGCAAAAGTTTCTGGCCCAAACGGGGATGGAACCACCGCACACTTAAAACCCGGACTTGTGGCTTTCTAGGCAAGCGCGTTACCTCTAGACCACGGATCCACGGAGCACCAGATGGCCGAGCGGTTAGAGCCTTCAGTTCGTGATCTGAAGGCCCGGGTTCGAGCAATCCCCGAGACATCAATTCAAGGCGATTGTTCCCCTGGAGTTAACATTTAGTTTGGAGCTTAGAAGGAAGGTGGCAGGATGGTTAAGACGTTTGCCTGCCAACAAGTAAACCGTGAGGTTCTGGGTTCGATTCTCAGCCTCGCCCTTTCTTCCCAGTTTGACAAAAAAAAATCGAACTGAATGTCAAAGTCCTTCGGATGAGACTATAAACCGAGGCCCCGTGTGCGAACGCATGCAGAACATCTTGTGCACACGTTAAATCCTGTTCCGCTGTTCGAAAGAGTAGGCCATTGTGTGCCGGTGGGAACAGATGACGAAATTTTTAAAAAACGCATACATTAAAAAAAAATCATCTAAGCGCTTTGATTTGTTGCTTTACAAGATTCAGCGCTATATAAATTCCATACATCATCATCATCATCATCTTATCAAATCATCATCATACATCATCATCTCAATCGCATCACATCATTATTTATTATATTATATTATATTATCATCATCATTATTATTATTAACATCATACTGACTCTGCTCCCCCGAAAATCCCTCAATGAGCTATACACCGAGGTCCTGTTATAAACTTTGATTTGTTCCTTTGCAACATTCACGCTTATAAATTCCATACTTATTATTACACCAGCTCTTGTACTGTAACTGATTATAAATTAAATCAACTCTATAAGTTTATTATATATAAATCTGCTTATTGTTAATAGTAATCAGCTGAAAGATTGTAGTTGTTGGTGTGGGGTTGGGGTGTGTGGTGGGGGTGTGGGGGGGGTTGGGGGGGGGGGGGGGGGGGGGAGCGAAGGAGAGAGAGGGGGGGGAGACGGGGGAGGAGGAGACGGAGGCGGAGAGAGAGAGGTGAGGGGATGGGAGAGGAGAGGGGAGGGGGGGGGGAGAAGCAAAGAAAAAGAAAGAGAAAAGAAAAGATAAAGGGGAAGAGAGAGAGTGAGAGAAGAGAGAGAGTAAGAGAGAGAAGAGGAGGGAGGGAAAGGAAAAGAGAGAGAAGAGAAGAGAGAGGGAGAGAGGAAAGAAAAGAGAAGAGAAGAGAGAGAGAGAAGGAGGGAGGAAGAGAGAAGAGGAGAGAGAGAGAGAGGAGAGGGAGAGAAGAGAGAGAGAGGAGAGAGAAGAGAGAGAGGAGGGAGGAAAGAGAGAGAGAGAAGCAATGAGAAGAGAGACTCGCATAACCTTTCACCTTGCGAAAATTAAAAACCATTCCCCTGTAGGAATCCAGGCGACGGTAAATATGAAAATAAATAAATTAAAAAAATCAGAAAACTGCACGGTGTTGAGACATCATCCCAGAAGTTAGAATGCAGCTACCTACATGGTGGGATGACAGAGTCGCATAGGTAAAATCTCACCATTAGTGAACCTCAAAACTTAAGGCGAAGAACAAAAACCCACCCCTAAAACCCCACCCCAAACCCTCCCCAAACCCACTCAAAAACCCACCTAAAAACCAACCCCAAACCACCCCAAACCCACCCAAATCCACCCTCAAACCCACCCCAAAACCCCACCCCAAAAACCCACTGAAAAACCACCCCAAACCCACCCAAAATCCCACCCAAAACCCAACCAAAACCCACCCCAAAACCCACCCAAAACCCACCCCAAATCCACCCATAACTATAACACTCAAGAGGAAAAACCAATAGCCCACAAAACCACAGATATCAAATATATATATAACACACACAATCCACAACAAAGTAAATTCCGAAACGTATAAACAACTGGGGGAAAAAAAATCTGGAGAGAGGGGGAGGAGGGGAGAGGATGTGGGAGAGGAGGAGGAAGTTAAAGATGGGGGGGGGGGGGGGGGGGGGGGGGGGGGGGGGGGGGAGAGGAAGGAGGGGTGGGGTAGGGGGGAGGAGGAGGAGGAGGAGGGAAGTTATTTCGAGCTGCTGATCAAATGAAAGATTTTACCCTGGCATGCGTTAGTCTTGGAGTGCCTCCAATACCCCCCCCCCCCCTCCCCCCTTCCCCTGCCTCCCATACCTTTTCATCTGTCTGTTTGTCTCTGTGTGGTGGTCTGACTGTCTCGTCTGTCTGTCTGTTTATCTGTCTGTCTCCCTTTTCCTCCCCTGTTTCTTTTGTGTCGCTGGACGCCAGGGCGCAGTGCGGAGGCGCTTTTCTGTCGGGCGTGATCTCGCTCCTCTTTCTGGACCTGCTCAGCTTCGGGGAGCCGTTTTCTTCTGGCTGCTCTCCCCCTCACACCGACGTTAGCAGGCCTGGTCCTGGGATAACGTCAGACGTTCGCGTGACGTCAACGTGGCTTTCTGGTTCCGGAGGTGTTTGTGTCGTGGAGGTGGTGGATGGAAGGAGGAGGATCGTTGTGTGATCTGTTGACAGGAGAGACATTAAAAATGTAGACAGTGTTTCTCAACTTGATGGGCTCAAACATTATTACCGGAAAGAAGCCAAACAAAAACAACCCCCACACGAAAAAAAACAACTACAACAACAGAAAACAAAGACGACGTATGGAGTATAGCTTAGTATTACATTCAAGCAAATAATAAAAGCACACTGAGCCATCAAAATCATGCATTGTAGCTGTAAGTGTATTGGAGTTAGTTTAGCACGTATGTACGTGAGTGTAGTGTAGTGGTAGTGTACGCCTGTAGTGTACCTGTAGTGTAGTGTACTGTAGTGTATTGCACGATGGTTTGGGTCGTGGTGGCTCAATTGTAAAATGATAATGAAAGGTGGTGATATGCTGGTGATGATATCGAGATGATGAATCGATGAAGATGAGTCGAATGATGCGATGATGTGATGATATGATATCGATGATGGTGGCGGGAGGCAGTATTGATGAACGATGACGCGACGACGACGATGATTAACGATGATGGTGATGACGACGACGATGAATTGATGACGACGACGGACGAATGATTTATGAAGATGACGCGACCAACTGATGAAGATTGACGACGCCACGAAGATTTGATGATGATGACGACGACGACGCTTGGATGATGAATAACGATTGCAGATGACGATTGTCACGACTGATTGATATGAATGACGAACAGACAGATGATTATAAGACGACGATGATGATAATTGAAATCGAGGATGATGACTATGATAATAAGTTTCATTACCTACGGAAGACAGTCCAAAGCTCCACTAAATGGTGATATTTTAACGGTTGGTGATCGTTCTCCCCGCCCCCCCCCCCCTCCCCTCACCTCCTCCCCCCCCCCCCCCCCCCCCCCCCCCTTCCCACCCGACCATGAAAGGTACCGACGCAATTCCCGACTTGGGGGGAGTGTACTATCATGAACTGCCACATCACTGCTGATGATCAGGTTCACGTAACCAAAAGAGAGACTCAGGAATACGGACTATTATTTCTGTCCTCCTCCTCCATCCCTCCTTCCCCAGTGTTTGAAGTCAAACCAACGTGGTGTTGGATGGACCGGCTTGGGGAAAAAAGAAAACAAAATTCACATGATCGTCCTCGGCTTACATCCATGGACCATCTGGAAGTGAAGATAGACTCGACTTGGTTTGACTGGACTTCATCTCACACACACACTCCTAATCACAAACGACATACGCACGCACGCACAACACACACTCACACACACACGCACCACGCACAAAGAACAGACTACGCACGCACCTACACACACACACCCTCACACATCGCGCGCGCGCACGCACACAGAAGAACACACACACCAACCTCTATCTCACAAAAGACACACAACTATCCTCTCCTCTCTCTCACACACACACAAACACAACACACAACACACACACAACACGCGCACTCTCTCTCTAACCTCCCCTGATGATGACAGAAGATCTATTGGGAGTAACCCTGTATGCTTGTAGAATGGAAATGGATATAAATCGTTTTCTGCTTATGTCTACTCCCCCCCTTTCCCAAACATGTTTTGTATACACGTGGCCCAAGGCCGACGTACAATAAAACCTTTTCAGTGTTCATGTTTCAGTGTTCTCTAACCTCCCCCTACCCCCCCTCCCCCCCCCCCCACACCACACACCACTCTACACTCTCTCACACACAACCATTCATACACACACAACACAAACACAGACACACACAAACACTCTCTCACACACACTACACACACACAGCACAGACACACACAAACACCCTCTCATACCCATACACACAACAAACACAGAACACACCCAAAACACTTCTCAACACATACAACACCAACCACAGGCACACACCACAAACATCACACGCACATAAACACTCACACACACACACACACCACATGCAAAACGCACAGCCACCAACGCACGCATCCGCCCACACAACCACACACCACCCGATACACTCGCCACACAAACACACTCTCTCGTCCCTCTCCACTGCACACCCCCCACAACCAATACACCAGTTCCAACCACACACCACTTACACCACACACTTAACACCCACCCCACCCCCATCAACCCCTATCTACAACATCCCACTCCGCGCACTACAATAGTCATCCCCAAGATCCTCACATCTCGTCACACCACACAAACTCACACCTCACACACTCCTGATCTCTCTAGCATCCTACATAAATTACCAACACAACTTACAACTCACACCACACACTACCACACACAACTACCCAGCAACACCACACATAGCGCGAGCGAACACCTACACACATACTCTCACCTCACACACACACAAACAGCTCTCTCACCGCTGTCTCCTCACTCACACCCCACACACACATCACACACCACCCCACACACACCACTGACACACACACTCGCCAACACTAAACACACTCAACCATCTCCTGCCCCCTCCCCTCTCTCCTCTCCTCCTTCCTGCAAGACACACAGACACCTCACACAACCCGCACTACTACTCCTCCCAATCTCCCACCACCCACCCCGAGCCCCTCCCCCCCACCATACCCAACACAGCCACCCCCGCCACCACGCCACGACCACCGCACAACAACACCAGAAGAATGATGTTATTGGACTCGCGATCTCTCCTACGCGTGTTCGCGTTTTGTATGGTACTCTACATATATCACACATGGAGCACGAGTCTCTTAAGTAACCGCGTCACACAGATATTTATATCACTCACATCGATGAAGTGGAGACATGAGTCAACATCAACGATCCTTTGCCATCGTGATCTCGTTAACTTATCAACCCTCTAAAATGTACACAAAGACCCCTCGAACCCTCCCCATCTCTCTATCCCACTCCCAGGTGAATGTCATGCCGAGCTAGTCTTCGTTTTCTGTGCCTAGCCCTTCATATGCCAGCACAAGACAAGCGCCAAACAGGCACACTACAACCAAAAAGACCACCACACCAGCTCACAAAAAAGGCACAGCGCCCAGCGCCAACACAGCGCCACCCATTAAATTCTTTTTTCAGTCTGCCGATTGAACTGCATAGCTCACGTGTTCACTCGAAATAGCACATAACTACTTCAAAACCAACTTAACAACTCCTTTAATTAAAGCACTCTAATATGGTCAATTACCTCGCTTTTTCTTTCCCCCAGCCAAGGGTTAAGCAGGAGAAAGCGTCGAGCGTAGTTACCACTTGGATGGTGAATACCGTTTTGGGGTCTGGGAGAGGAAGGCGAGAGGAGGAGGCGCGAGCCTTGGGCTTCAGTAAACCCGTCCCCCCAGGTTCACAACCAGCTTAAATGGGTACCATCCCCTGCCCGAGCCCTTCTTTAGGGTCCAGAAAGGAAGTAAAAAGCAGGCGAGGAGAGGAGAATGGGGCGGATGGGGGGCCAGGGGGCCGGGGGGCGCCCGGCCGGGGGGTGACGGCCCGAGGAGGGAGGGGGCGGCCGGTGCCGGGGCGGGTGCGTGCCTAGGCCCGATGGGGGCGGGGCCGCCCTCAATAATGAAGAATAATTATGCTAATGAGCTGGGTCCCCCGGAGAAGTGAGGTAACTAGACGCCCTCGCCTCGCATAGCCTCCCCTAGCTCCTACTACGACCAACGCAGAGACAGGTTAATGAGACAAACATCTGGCCTTATGACCTAATTATACTGTTCCTTGATCTGCATATCAAAACAATTATCTGTATACTTACAGACCTTCTGCTGCACAGTGTTTGGTGGCTTCTTATATCAAAGTGGACTTTTTCTTTCATACAGTTATATTGGTTATTGCCAGGGCGAAGGGACCAGCTCGTCGTTTTAAGCCAGGGGTTTCTTTTTTAAACTGAAAACAGATGACCTGTATTAATGAAAACTAAATGAGTATAAATTACATACACAAGAACCTCGGTTTAATCCGTCTCATTTCGAAAGTCACCTAGCACCACGAGAACCAACCACATCACCACGGTAGAAAGGAGGATTGGGGCAAAAGGTATCTGAAAAGCGGGATAACCGGTGGGACGGGGCGAGAACTCTGGCCCAAGGACGGGGATGGAACCCCCGCAAAACACTAAAACCCGGACTTTGGCTACTAGGCAAAGCCGCGTTACCTCAACTAGACCAACGATGAATCCAACGAGCAGCGGGTACCAGATGGCATAGCGGTAGACATATCGTGTCCGTTATCATGAAGTTCCCGGGATCAGCAAAACCCCAGGAACATCAATTCAAGAGGCGTTTGTTCCCCCAGGAGTTAAACATCTTAGTTTGGAGCTTTAGACAGGAAGGGTGGCATGGATAGGTTAAGAATGACAGGAGAAGGAGGAGTAAGGAGGGAAGAACATTTGCCATATGCCAACAAGTAAAAAAAAAACCGTGAGGTACAACTCTGACATCTGATACTCTATCGGTTCTGGGTTCTGGGTTCCTGGGTTCGATACTCAGATCTCAGAGCCTCCTAAGGCATCTGTGCACCATTCCTTCCTCTAATCATCCCTCAGTTTGACCAAAAAAAAAAAAAATCGAACTGAAAGTTCAAAGACCGTTGGGTTAAGAAAGTCCTTTCGGATGAGACTAAAAACCAGCCCCACCGTGGTGCGAAACGCAAGCAGAACAGGACAATCTTGTCGCACACGTTAAAATCCTGTTTCCGGCCGCTGTTCAAAGAGTAGGCCATTGGTGCCGGTGGAACATATGAGAAGGACGAAATTTTTTTTAAAAAAACGCATACATTAAAAAAAAAATCATCTAATACGCAACTTTGATTTTGAGTTGCTATTAACGCAAGATATCAGCGCTATATAAATCCATACAACATCATCAACAATCATCAATCATCGATCATCAATCATTCATCATCATCATCAATCGAATCATTCATCATCATTATTATTATTATAATAATTATTATTATCACATCAATCATCATTATTATAAATTACCAATCGCGATTACTACTTCTTGACTCTGCTGCGCCCCCCCCACCGCACCCAAACCCCGAAAATAATCCTCAAGATGAGGGCCCAAGTACACCGAGGACCTCTCATGGTGAGATTAAAAGCTATTGATTTGTATCTTTTAAGCAAAACATTCATCCATATATTCATTTTTCAACCAGCGCTACTATAAATAAAGGTTACCATACAAAATTATTACAAACAAGAAAAACAAACCAAAGCTCTCAGTTGCCTTGTGCTCACACAAAAACTCGTGAGGCATAATCAGCTGTTACTACTAAAGAAATTATAGTATACAACCCAACATATCCACTCTATAATTTTTAAGTTGTAATGCTATCCCCCAACCCCACCCAAAACCCCTCCCCTGCTAAAACCGCACCCCGGCCTCCGCCGCTGCCCCCCCCCCCCCTTACCATAGAACCCAACCCTTACCCAACTATCACTACCTCGCATTCTCTCTGTCCGCATGAGCTCGCTCTTTCTCTTTCGTCTTGTTCTCGTATTTTGGTCTATGGTTTTTTGTGGTGTTGCTTTTTATTATCTGTGTAGTCTTTTTTTTATTTGTTTGGTTGTGTGTGTTGGTTGGTTTATGTTTGTTTTTTTTTTTGTGTTTGTGGTGGTTGTGTTTGTTTTGGGGTTTTGGGGTGTGGTTGGGTGGGTGGGGTTGTGGGGTGTGTGGTGTGTGGGTTTGTGTTTTGTGTAGCAGGGTGGTGTTGGTGGGTTGTTTGTTTGGTGTCGTTTTGGGGCTGTTTGGGTTGGTGGTGGTTGGTGTGTGTTTGAGTTGGTTTGGGGGGGCTTTGGTGTCGCTCCCTCTGCCTCTCTTCTTCTCTTTCTCTGACTCTCTCTCTTCTCACTTCTTTCTCTCCTCTCGCTCTCCTCGATCGTCTTCGCGTCCTCGCGCTCTGTGTTTGTTTCTCTTCCCTCCCTCCTCCGCCCTCCCGACCCCCTCGCCTCCTTCTCTCTCTCATCTCTGCGCTCGTCTCTCTCTCGCCGCGCGCTCGCGCCTCGCCGTCGTCTTGCCCTCTCGCCTCTCTCGCTCTCTCTTTTGTGTCTCTCTCGCCCTCCCTCCCCGCCCTCTCCCTTCCCCTCTCTCCCTCCACTCCCGCTCGACGCCTCCGCGCTCGCTCTCGACGCGCTCATCTGCTGCTCTCTCTCTCGCTCCTCTCTCTCTCGCTCTCTCGTCTCCATCAATTATACATCTCCCCAATCCCGCCCCCGCCAGACCCAATCGCCCCCAGGCCTGAGAGATGTGGGATGCCCTCCCCCAACCCCCCCCCAAAAAAACCCCCCCCCCCCCCAATTTATACCACACACATACCCAACCCACCTTATGGCGAAAAGTCGGGCCCCAGCAAAGCTTGCTCAAGCCGGAAAGGAACGGAAGAACAAAAACAAATTTAAAAAAAAAAGTATAACCGACAATGTCCAGAGCACCAACGCGAAGGAGCAACACGATACTATGGTAGAGTACAAGACCAACCCAGACTGATAAGGAAAAGACCTCTACCTGGCAATACATTGAGGTGGAAGACAGAGCAGTCGCCCACCAAAAAATAAGGTAACAACCACACATCTCCCCAACTATAAGAGCACCTCACCCCCCAACAAGGCCGAAACAGAACACAAAACCACACCCCCAACCCCTCAACCCCCAGACACCCGCACCATACCCTCCCCCGGCTGCCCCCCCAAACCCACTCAAAAACCCACCAAAAATCCCAACCCCGACACCACCCAAACCCCACCCCACACTCCTCACCTCAAACCCACCCCAAACCCACCCAAAAAACCCATCGTGAAAAACCCAACCCAAACCCACCCCAAAATCGCCACCCAAAACCCAACCAAAACCCAACCCCAAAACCCACCCAAAACCCACCCCCAAATCCACCCATATCAAATACACCAAGAGGAAGAAACCAATAGCCACAAAACCACAGATATCAAATAATATATATACCACACCCTAACCACACAGTAATATCGTAACGTATACACAACTGGGGGAAAAAAAATCTGGAGAGAGGGGGGAGAGGGGGATGATGTGGGAGATGAGGAGGAAGTTAAAGATGGTGGGGGGGGGGGGGGTGGGGTGGTGGGGGGGATAGAAGGAGGTTGGGGGTAGGGGGGAGGCGAGGAGGAGGAGGGACAGTTATATCGAGCTGCAGATCAAATGAAAGATTAACCCTGCATGCGTTAGACTTGGAGTGGCCACCACTACACCCCCCCCCCCTCCCCTTCCCCTGCCTCCCATGACCTTTATCAACTGTCTGTTTGTCTGTGTGTGTGTGTCTGACTGCTGTCTGTCCTGTCTGTCTGTTTATCCAGGGTGTCTTCTCCTTATGTCTCTCTCTGGTTGTCTTTGTGTGTGTGTGTGAAGGGTGGGGGGGGTGGGTGGGGGGGAGGGGGGGGGGAGGGGGGGGGGGGGGGGGGGGGGTGGCGTGTGTTGTCTGTCATTACCCCAAAAGGGGTGGAAAGGAAAAATTAAATCTTGAAACTTGAATCTGAATCTGTCTATCTCTGTTCTTTCGGTCTGTCTCTGTTGTGTCTGTGTGTCCTGTCTGTCTATCTGTCGCTCTGAGTCTTCTGTCTGTCTCTGTCCTCTCTGTATATCATAACTCTCGTCTGGCTCTCTGTCCTGTCTCGTGTGTATCTATGAGGTCTGTCTGCCGTGTCTGACTCTCTGTCAGTCTGTCTTCACCTGTCCAGTATGTCTCAATTACTGTCTGTATCTCAGTCTCCTTGTCTGTCCACTCAGTCAGTCTCATTCTCCTGCCTGTCTGTCTCTTTGGGGCTATGGCCTAACATGAATAAACCACCTGAAGTCTGAAGTCTTAAAGTCTGTCAGTTGTCTCTATGACGTCTAGTCTGTCTCACCGTCAAGTCTGTCTGTATCTCTGTCTCATCTGTCCTGATGTACTTCTGTCTGTCTGTCTATCTGTCCTCTCTCTCTGTCTGTCAGTCCTGCATCTGTCCCCTTGACATTCTGTCTCTCTCTGTGTTTTAACCTCTGGTCCTCCTGCCTCTGTCTGTATGTCTGGGTCTCGTCCTTTCCTATTCTCCTGCCTAGCTCGAGTTTTTCCTTTTCTCTCTGTCTAATAATCCGTTCGTCTCTCTGGGTCCTCTGTCCTGTCTTGTCTCTGTCTCTCTGTCTCTCCTCGCTCATCTTGTTTTGTTGTTTATTTGGTTGGTTGTTTTTTGTGTTGTTGTTGATAGTCCCGTACTCATGGCAAGGGGCCTGAAATAGCAAAAATAGAGTACGTGAATGCATAATCTGCAGCCCTTTGCAAAATAAAGACCTTCAATCTACATTCATATCAATTCAAGAGTCATTCATTTCATTCATTTCATTCATTCATTTATTCTCTCCTCTCTCTTCCTCTCTCTCTTCTCTCTCTCTCTCATCGTCTCTCTCCTCGTCACTCCCTCTCTCCTCTCTCTCCTCTCTCGTCAACTCTCACTCACTCTGCTCTCCATCTCAACTCTCTCCCCCCCCCTTTCTGTCGTCCTCCTCTCCGATCCTCTCGATCGTCATCAAACCTCTCACACGCCTCATCTAGTCCATCCTCACCCCTCATCTCCTCATCTAACTACTCCAATCCCTCTCTCCGCTCCTCTTCCACTCTCATCATCTCTCTCACCCTGCTCCATCTCCTCGTCTCTCGTCGTCTCATCCTCGT
This sequence comes from Rapana venosa, assembly GCA_028751875.1. Lineage (NCBI taxonomy): Eukaryota > Metazoa > Mollusca > Gastropoda > Neogastropoda > Muricidae > Rapana > Rapana venosa. The sequence goes on from CM054165.1 coordinate 38,974,909, forward strand.
CCATCGGTCACCAGATCGCAGTCTCCTCCTCATTTCTCACACTCTTCGACCTCTCTCTTCGTCTCTCAACCCCCACATCTCCCTCTTCTCACTCTACTCCTCTCACTCCAGTCTCTCTCGTCCAACTCTCTCACCACAACCGTACTCCTCACCTCTCTCTCCCTCCTCTCATCCTCGTCTCCCTCTCGTCTCTCTTCTCCACGTCGACATCTCATCTACTCCTCCCCACCCGTCTTCGCTCTCGCTCTCTCTCTCTCTACACATCACCCTCACCCATAATCTCTCCTCTCTCGGTCTCCCTCTCCCTCATTATCTGTTTGTCTTTTACTCCTTTGTTTGGTCTGCGTTGAATCTTGGTTTATCTGTTTCTCTAAGTAAAAATCATTCTCTATCTCTAACCGGGCCTCACTGTTACTCACTCTAAACCCTCTATACTACTAAACCTCCCTCTGTACTCTCTCTCATCTTACAGTAACCCACATATCTCAAAAACCAAAATCTAAACTTCATATTCTTCTCGTTTCTCTAAAAAAACATCCCCCTACTTCCTAATAAACCCTCTTCGACATTTAACAGTAATCACAGCAAGAATTTTACACTGATCTGTCGCCTGGTGTGTATCATCGGGTCTGCAAATGTACTGATTGTCATGTCCTGTCTGTCCTCACCTCCTCAACATCTTACGCACATCCCCTCTACCATCCTGTCGTCTGTCACACCTCTCTCTGACTGTCTGTCTGTGTGATGTGACGTTTGATCTGTTCTGGCCTATCTGTCTACTCTCTCCTCATCTCCTCACACCTTGATCCGTCACTGCATGTCCACCTGTATTTCTGTCTGTCTGTGTGTGCACTGTCTGTCTGTCTGCCTATCTGTCTACCTCACGTCTCTCTCTTCTCTTTATATCGTCTCTGTCTTGTCTGTCCTGTCTGTCTGGTGTGTAATAAGTGTGTGTGACTGAGTCTGTCCGCTCTCCTCTCTTATCGTGTCTGTCCGTCTGTGTGTATGTCGGAGTGTTATGTGTGTGCGACTGTATGACTGTCTGCCTAATCTGTCTGCTCTCATCTTCTTCTCTCTCCTCCTCCTCAATCTCCATGTTTTCAAGAGACTCTCGCCAAAATCCATAGCTTTCCTTTCACAAATGCAGCCCGACATGTACCAAAAATGAATAACCGCTAACCCTCCCCCCCCAATATAAAGCCCTCAAATATCCCCCCCCAACACAATAAACCCTTCTCAAAAACCCACCACCCCCCCGCCCCCCCCCCCCCCCCCCCCCACCCCCCCCCCCACATCTCACCCCAACCACACCCCCCCTAACCACCCCCCCACCCACCAAACTAACCCCCCCCCGCCTCTCCTCTACACCAACCAACTTCTAACTCAACCACCCCAACCACCACCTAACCACCCCCCCCACCACCCCCACCACCCCCCACTCGGCCCATCACCCGCCACGCCCACAAAAGACCCCCCCCCCCCACTACACCAAAACCACCACCCCCCCCGACCGTACCACCCCCCACCCCCGCTAACCCTACACCACCGCCCGCCCCACCGCCCCCCCACCCCCCCCCCACTCATACACCCCTATCCACCACAGCCCCCCCCCCCCCCCCACCCCCACCACCAGTACTACCAACCCTACCCCGCCCCGTAACCGCCCACACCCCCACCACTACCACCCCCCCACACCCCGCCCCACCCCCCGCCCCACCCCCCCCCCCACCTCCAACGTACACCACACCCCTCGACCCCCACCATCCCCTACCACACTCACCCACCCACCCCACCCCCAGCATCCCCGACCCGAACCATCCCACCCATTCATATACAAAAACCCGCTCCCCCCCCTTACTTGGCTCTAGTCCACCCCCCCCCCCCCCCTCCCCCCCCCCCCACCATCCCATCGTCTCACTATTGACCAACAAAGTCGAGCCGACTTTTTCCAGAGCAGCTTACGGAACATAGATCAGTGTAAAGACTTTTCATTTACCCGTCTGATTACTACATGGCCGCTTCTGTCTGTCTGACTTCTATCTTCTTTCTCTTCCCTGCCCGCTTCCTCTTTCCCTAGTGAGTGAGAGATGAAGAGAGAGAGAGAGAGAAGAGAGAGAGAGAGAGAGAGATAGAGAGAGAGAGAAGAGAGAGAGAGTGGGAGAAGTGGGAGAAGATAGAGGGAGACAGAGCGAGAGAGGTGGGTGGGGGGGTCAGAGAAAGAGAAGATGAGCTAAGAGAGAGAGAGGACTAGCAAACACACACCCCTTACATAGCACTTCACCAACATCACAACCCGAAACCACGATACAGACCCACACTTCCACTCCCCTCGTCTCTTTCGCTCTACCCCTTTCTTGCTTCTCAACTTGCGGTTTTTTTTGCTTTTTTTTTCTTTTTTCCACTCTCTTTTCTCTTTCTCGTGCGCTCTGTCTTTACTTCGCCTCCCCCTTCTCAGCCTTCCCCGCGCCCCTGTCCGCTTGTCCCGGTACCCCCCCCCGCTCTTCCCTGGCTGGCTACTACTTTACCCTTGCCCCCACCCCCCGCGCCCCCCCCTCCCCCACCCTGACCCCGCCCCCCCCCCCCCTACCGCCGTTGCACGTGCCGCGGCCCCAGAAAAGTAGACATGTGGATGGAAGACATTCCGCCATTGTAGCCTCATTAGGCAAAAATATTTGTTTAAATGTAGCCGCGCGTCTAGTGCCCTCACCCTGATCCCACGCCACACCGCCCATAGCCCCTTTCCCACCCCCCCACCCTGCCACGCCACACCTATGCTCAATAAAAGTCAAACAGTCCAAACCAATAGACACATACATCCCACGTGAGCACCCACAACCCTGCACCAACCACCAGTCCAAAAAAGATTATACTGAGCATTATCTTTGCCCCCCCCCTACAAAAGAAAAATCTGCATTCTTCTCCGTGTAACTGTGGTCTCCAGCCCGCCTACCGTTCCCCCCCCCACCCACCCCCGAGCCATCGGGTGTTTCGCGATGGCGAAGCCTTGTTATTCCATGAAGACTAACAAAAAAAGTTGACGGGTCCGAAAGGTGACGGAAACACCCACCCCTCCCGCGTTTCCGCTCCCACTTCCCCTCGCCGCACCATCGCTTTTGGCTCTGTCCTAGTCCCCACCGCCTTGGCTGGTTCACTTCCCCCTCTGTCCAACCACTCACCCGAAACCCTCCGGGTAGTTGCACACAGAAACCAGCTCATCCGCATCAGCTGCATGCACAACAGCGGCAACCACCCAGCAGGTAACCACCACCCTGCCACTCCCACCCCCTGTGCTTATATGTGTGAGGGTTGGGGCTTGTTGTGGTTTGGTGTTGCGGTTTCTTTTGTTCCATTCAACAACCCCCCCCCCCCCCCCGCCCCTCCCCCTGAAACCCCCCCCTCATACCCAGTTTACCCGATCCTCACAAACCTGGTACCTGTCCGTACCCTCCTAGCTCCCGCCTTGTCGCGTCTCATGGCTCGTGGTGCCCGCCCCCACCCACAGCCATGACCTCGAGTCCTAGCAGTTGCACGAGCAGCCATACCCTCCCTCTCCCCGCTACCCCCCACCAAATATTGGGACCCACCATGACCTATTATACTCATCGACACAGAACCGCAGCAAAACAAAGCCCAACACAACCAAGTACAAAAACCCCCTATCCCCCGATAAGCAGCCGCACATTAAACATGTGGCTCAACTCCCATAACTTCCCCTAGAAACGTAAGACCAATGGCACTGCACAGACTTGAAACTGGCACTGAAGCTAGTCAGCCCCCTTACCCTATGTGGCACGTTTGAACCATGCGGAGGCCCCTCCCCTCTACTCACCAGGTACAGGAAGCATGTCAGGGTATTGCCACAGGTATTTGTAACACCCGACAGCCGCACACTGGTATGAATGGCTATGATCTTTCTCGTGAGAGATGTTGGGAACCTTCTGCAAAGTGTATGCCGAAAGAATACTGGGTAAATGCAGTCCCATAACCTAAGTGGATCTAATGAGAGTAAATGGCAATACAGAGACCTCGAGCTTCTCCTTGGTCCCCCAGCATATTGAGATGCGGGGCTGGGGGGCGCCCCATCTCTCCTCACCCCCATCTCCTCCACCACGCTGCTTTAACCATACTAGACCCTAAAGAGTGCAGGAACCCTCATTAACGAGCTGGGGTGAAGGCTAGGGTGACTGTACTTGAAAACCAAGGCGGCGAAAACGGTCAGCCATTCCCAATCCAAGTGGAAACCACACGTTCGTTTTCGACAGGGCGGAAGGCTGCATAACAACCTTTGGCTGTGGGGGAAAAGCGAGTGCTAGACCATGGGAGCAATCATGCTTACATGAAGGAATATATGGCCAAATGGCAAACCCCCCCCTCCCCTCCCCCATCCCCCCCGCCACCCCCCCCCACCAAATCAAGACACCACCCCAACACCCCCTTAAAACACCATCCACACCCACTCGAGACGTCACTAGTCAGGAATCGAACACCCCACGAACCCACGCCTTCAAGAGCGCACATAGTGACAGACGTACACAAACAAGAAAACAACACAAACCAACCGCACTTCTTCCCACTCAGCATTAGTATGTTCAGTCCACTGGTCCTTTTAAAAGAGTGTTGTTTTGTTGTAGGAATTGTTGTTAGTTGTGTGAATGATTCAAATGAAGAAACTGATGAGTGTTGCTGCTTATCGGGGTAGTATGGTTTCCCCCTTGCTGTTCTTTGGCTAGAGCAAAACAACATTCCACTGTTGGGTGAAGTTGTAGTGTGTGTGACTCTGTCTGTCTGTCCTCTCTCTGGTCTGTCTCTGTCTGACTGGGTCCTGTCTGTCTGTCTGTCCACTGCGTCTGTCTCTGACTGTCTCTTGTCTGTCCTTCTGTTATCTTGTCCTCCCTCTGGTCTCTGTCTGTCACTTCCTCTGTCTCTCTGTCTTCTCTGTCTTTCTGTTCTCTGTCTGTCTGTCAGTGTCTCTGTCCTGTCACTGTACACAAGTCTGTGCTGTCTGTTCTCTGTCTGTCCTGTCTCTGTGTCTGTCCCGTGTCTGTCTGTCTGTCTTTCTGTCTCTGTCCCTCTTGTTTCTTTTCTTTTCTGGACTGTCTCTGTCCTGCACTTTCTCACCCTCTTTCTCTTCTCTCAAAGGTTTTTGCTACAAGTTCACTGCATCCAACACGCACACACACATAACGTTCTCACACCTCTCATCACAGTTCTCCTCTCTTCTCTTCTGTCTCTCTCTCTCCTCTCTCGGCCCCCCTCCTCTCTCCTCTCATCTCAACACAAATAAACCACAAACATCACACAATAACACACAAACACACACACACACACCCAAGGCATGGGATATTGAAAAAGCTGTCATCACATGCAATCCTCCACACGTCTCTCTCTCATCACACACACCACAACAAACACACACACACACAACACACACACACATCCACACGATACACACACACACAAAACAACACACAGAACACAAAACACACCACACACAACAACACACTACACAGGGACGGGATAAGCCAACATTGCGCTTGCAATCTACGACCCGGGTTCGATTCTGTTCAAGTGGGATATCTTCCCCTGGAGTTTAACATCAGTGCATGACGTCCACTTCTCCCCAAAAGTCCCTTCGGATGAGACTATAAAACCGGAGGCCCGTGATGCGAAAACAGCACGCAGAACAATCTTGCGCACACGCTAATTCCAGAATCCCTTTTTTTCGTAAGAGTTAGGGGTGCCTTGTGTGCCGGTGGGAACAGATGAACAGAATTTACAAAACCGGATACACACGTGGGACTGATAAAAAAAAGGACAACGTGCTATTCCATTCTCCACGAAATAAAGGAATAAAAACCACACAACCAACAAACAAAAAATTCACAACACACAAACATAAATCACACCACATAAACACACATACACATACTTACACACACCCATTACACACCCACAAAACACACACACACCTACACCACGACACATACACAGCACACACATACCTCACAAAAACACATACACACACACACAACTACACAACACCAATCACAACACACACACACACACGACACCACACACAACAACATAAACACACACACAACACACGTAGAACAAAATTTAAAAACACACACCAAAAACACAAAACACAAAAACACCAATGCGTGGAAAATTTGACAAAGCCTGTCAGTCCACCATGCAATCCACACACACTCTCTCCTCATCACTCGCTGTCTCCTCCTCTCTCAACTCTTCACTCACCCTCTCCCTGACCCTCTCTCTTATCCTCCCTTCCCTCCCCCCCCCCTCTCTCTCTCTCTGCGCCCCCCCCCACTCACCCCCCCCCCCCCCCCCCCCCCCCCCCCTTCTCTCCCTCTCTCTACAGTCCTGTCTTCTTGATTGCATACTAACGATTTTCCCTCTCAGCAACAATTTGCTATCCTGCATTTCCCATTTCGAACAAGTGTCTCCTCTTTCTTTGTTTTCTGTGTCTCTGCCGTCTGTCCTGTGTCTGTCTGTATCTATGCGTCTGTTCCCTGTCTGGTCTGTCTTTGTCTTCTCTTGACTGTTGTGTCTCCTCCCACTATCTGAACTGAGTTCTTCTGTCTAGTCTGTTTGTATCATGTCCATTGTCAGTCTGTGTCCTCAGTCTGCTGTGTATCTCTGTGTGTGTCTCTGTATCGGTCTGTTGTATCTCTGTGTGGTCTCTGTATCCGGGTCTGTGTTATATGTGTGTTTGTCACTGGTATCTGTCTGTGGTTCTCTGTGTCTCTGATCTGGCTGTGTATCTATGTGTCCTCTGTATCTGTCAGTGTATCTAAGAGTGAGTCCTTGTATCCTGTCTTGTATCTCTGTCCTGTGTGTGTCTCTGTATTGTCTGGTGTATCCTGTCCTGTGTGTGTCTCTGACTGTCCTGTGTATCTCTGCGTGTGGTCCTCTGTATCCTTGTCTGTGTATCTCTGCGTGTGTCTCTGTATCTGTCGGTGTACTATGTGTCTCAGTATCTGTCTGTGTAATAGTATCTGTCCTGTGTATCTCTGTATCTGTCTCTGTATCTCTCTGTCTGTGTCTGTCTGTCTGTGTCTCTGTGTGTGTATCAGTCTGTCTGTCTGACTGTGTGTCTGTCTGTCTGTCAGTGAATCTGTCTGACCTGCTTTTCTCTGTCCTGTGTATCTCTGTGTCTGTTCTCTGTAATCTGTCTGTGTCCCTCTGTGTACTGTGTCGCTGTATCTTCTTATCCGATGTCTCTGTCTCTCCTGTTTGTCTGAGTAAGTCTGTCTTCGAAACACTGTATCTCTGTCTTACTGACTGTCAATCACTTTCATCTCTCTCATCTCGATCCAATCATCCTCCGTCTCTCTCACGTCCAATCTCTCGTCACATCAACATCTTCTTCTCCCTCTCTCTCTCCCCCTCTCTCTCCCACTCTCTCCTCTCCCTCTCTTCCTTCCCCACTCTCTCTCTTCATCCTCTCTCTCTCCTCCTCCCCGCTGGACGCCAGGGCGCAGTGCGGAGGCGCTTTTCTGTCGGGCGTGATCTCGCTCCTCTTTCTGGACCTGCTCAGCTTCGGGGAGCCGTTTTCTTCTGGCTGCTCTCCCCCTCACACCGACGTTAGCAGGCCTGGTCCTGGGATAACGTCAGACGTTCGCGTGACGTCAACGTGGCTTTCTGGTTCCGGAGGTGTTTGTGTCGTGGAGGTGGTGGATGGAAGGAGGAGGATCGTTGTGTGATCTGTTGACAGGAGAGACATTAAAAATGTAGACAGTGTTTCTCAACTTGATGGGCTCAAACATTATTACCGGAAAGAAGCCAAACAAAAACAACCCCCACACGAAAAAAAACAACTACAACAACAGAAAACAAAGACGACGTATGGAGTATAGCTTAGTATTACATTCAAGCAAATAATAAAAGCACACTGAGCCATCAAAATCATGCATTGTAGCTGTAAGTGTATTGGAGTTAGTTTAGCACGTATGTACGTGAGTGTAGTGTAGTGGTAGTGTACGCCTGTAGTGTACCTGTAGTGTAGTGTACTGTAGTGTATTGCACGATGGTTTGGGTCGTGGTGGCTCAATTGTAAAATGATAATGAAAGGTGGTGATATGCTGGTGATGATATCGAGATGATGAATCGATGAAGATGAGTCGAATGATGCGATGATGTGATGATATGATATCGATGATGGTGGCGGGAGGCAGTATTGATGAACGATGACGCGACGACGACGATGATTAACGATGATGGTGATGACGATCTGTCTGTTCTCTGTTTGTCTGGTTGTCTGTCTGCGTATTCTGTTGTTCTCTGTGTACTGTGTCTCTGTATCTCTATCCGTGTCTCTGTCTCTCTGTTTGTCTGAGTATGTCTGTCTGCTATCTCTGTTTCCTGTCTGACTGTCTGTCTATCTCTTTCTCTCTCTCTCTCTCTCTCTCTCTCTTCTCTCTCTCTCTCTCTCTCTCTCTCTCTCTCTCTCTCTCTCTCTCCCCCTCTCTCTCCCCTCTCTCTCCTCCTCTCCTCTCTTCCTTCCCCCTCTCTCTCTCTTCCTCTCTCTCTCTCCCTCTCCACCTCTCTCTCTCCTCTCCCCCTCCCCTCTCTCTCCTCTCTCTCTCTCCCTCCTCTCTCTCTCTCTCCTTCCTGTCTTCTCCAGTCTAGTCAATATGAAGCATTTTGATTTTTCCTGTGTCAGAACTGTCTACTACAACCCACAACGTCTTTTCTGACCTTTCTGCCCCCCCCCCCTCCCCCCTTTCCCCCCCCCCCCATCCCCCCCCAGTATACTACTCCCTCCTCCCCCCCCCCCCCTCACTATTACTCCCTCTTCTCCACCCCCATCCTCCCCATCTCCCGTTCCTACCCTCCCACAGTCTTCCTATTTTAGCTTTTGCTTCGCTTTCAACCTGCCTGTCTGTCTGTCTGTCTGTCTGTCTGTCTGTCTCTCGGCCTTTCTTTCTCTCTATCTTGTTATCAGTGTGTGTGTGTGTGTGTGTGTGTGTGTGTGGTGTGTGTGTGTGTGTGTGTGTGTGTGTGTGTGTGTGTGTGAGTATGTGCGTATGTTTGTGTGTGTGTGTGTGTTGTGTGTGTGTGTGTGTGTGTGTGTGCATGTGTGTGTGTGTGTGTGTGTTGTGTGTGTGTGTGTGTGTGTGTTGTGTGTGTGTGTATCTCTTTGTCTGCCTGACTGTCTATTTATCTCTACCTCTCTGTCTGCCTGTCTGTCTGTCTATCTTTTTATCTCTGTCTGTCTGTCTGTCTTTTTATCTCTACCTCTCTGTCTCTCTCTCTATATCTGTCTGTCTCTCTCTGTCTCTATCTCTGTCTCTCTCTGTGTCTCTCTCTGTGTCTCTCTCTATCTCTCTCTCTGTCACTCTCTCTCTCTATGTTCATATGTATTATATGCTTTTGGGTTTTTTTTTTGCAGAGTTTTCTTTTCAATTTGAGGGATGGATGGGGGAAAAAAGTCTTGTAACTTAATCTATTACCCTCGTGAAAAAAATTGCATTTGCCTCTCTCTCTCTCCACACCCCTATCTCTCTCTCTCCCTCTCCTCTCTCCTCCTCTTCCCCCCCCCCCCCCCCCCCCCCCCCCCCCCCCCCCCCCCCCCCCCCCCCCCCCCCCCCCCCTCCCTCCCATGCCATGTCGACCATTTGGGCTGTAGAAATTATACATCTGTATTTCTGAAAATACGTGTTTTGTGTCCAGTCCCCTTCCCACTGTCCCCTTGTAAACGGGCTTTAACAGCTTATTACAATAAAATATTGTCATTGTCATTGTCATTGTCTCTCTCTCATAACTACTCCACTGCTCAAAGCACGGCCTGCTTCGCTTTTTCGACCAGTGTCACCAGTGTCAAGACAGTGAGATGGCCAAGAGACCTGAGCGTGAAGTCAAGTCGTAGTCAGGATCTGAGGTTCCAGCCTCTCTAGTGTTCATTCCAGGGGCCTTTTCCCCGGGAACACTGGCAGAAAAGCTCAGTGCAGTTCCCCTAACAACTCCTTAGGGATATTTTCCCATGGAGTCAACATCAGTGCCGACTCCACTCTCCCCAAAAGTTCTTCGGATGAGATTATAAACCGAGGTCCCGTGTGCGAACGCACGCAGAACATCTTGCGCACACGTTAAAACCCGTTCCGCTTTTCGGTTGAGTAGGTCATTGTGTGGTTGTGGGAACGGATGACAAATTTGACAAAAGTGCATACACGCGGAGGCTGGATGTAAAAGAAAAAGTACACGAGTGCTTAATCCATTATCCTCGAAATAAAAGAATAAAAGAATTGTAAAAAATGAATTAAAGAGTTGAAGGTGAAGTGAGAAGTGGGGTGTCTGAACTTGTCACTATTCCAGTTCTGGGCCTTGCTTAAGTGTTTCTGTCACTACTACCATTCCTTTTCCCAGACACACATACGCAAGCGCATTCACGCACGCACGCACGCACGCACGCACGCGCGCGCGCGCGCGCACACACACATACACACATACAAACACAAACACACATACACACATACACACACATGCACACACATACATACACACATACACATGCACACACATACACACACATACACACACATACACATACACACACATACACACACACATGCACTACACATGCACATACACACATATACACACACATACACACACACACACATACACACACACATACACACATACACACATACACACACATATACACACACATACAAACACACATACATACACACATACACACACATACACAAATACACACACACATACACACACACACAAAATACACACACACACACACACACACACACACACACACATACACACACACACAAAATACACACACACAAAATACACACATACATACACACACCCCCACAAATACACCCACACAAATGCACACACACATAAAACACACACCCACAAATACACACACGCAAATACACACACATACACACACACACACACACACACACACACACACACACACACACACACACACACACACACACCACACTACTGCGCTACTGAGCTTGCCAGTGTCCTTCAACACCTGTTCCAGGCCTCACTGGATACTTGTCAGATTCCTGTTATTTGGAAAACTTCCAATGTAATACCTCTTCCAAAGAAACCCAATCCTTCTCGGCCTAACGATTTTAGACCTGTAGCTCTCACATCTCTTGTGATGAAAACGCTGGAAAAGATCGTAAAATCTCTCATTCTTTCTGCTACAGAGAAAGACCTTGACCCACTGCAATTTGCATACAGGTCTCGAAGGGGTGTCGAAGATGCCAAACTATTCATTTGAACAAGTTGTTTAGCCACTTGGAAACACCTGACTCTCATGCCAGAATATTGTTCGCTGACTTTAGTTCAGCTTTCAATACAATGCAGCCTCACGTTCTGGTTAACAAAATAATTTCAAAATTTGACGTAGACAATCAACTTGTTCGTTGGCTGATTGAATTTTTAAACCCAACAGACCACAGAGTGTTTTGGCCAACAAAATATCTTCTTCGGTTAGATTTACCTGCACTGGTTCTCCGCAGGGTTGCGTCCTCTCACCACTTCTGTACATTCTATACACAGATGATTGCAGAAGCAACTATGGAAATTCCTTTCTGGTAAAGTTCGCAGACGATAGTGCTCTGTTATCCCTCTTATCCGGATCAGTCTTAGACCATGGTCCAGCCCTCACCGAGTTCGTACACTGGTGTGACGAGGCCTATCTGGAGCTAAATGTTTCTAAAACTAAAGACCTGCCTATCGACTTCAGAAGATCAGGGCATACTCCTAAGAATATTATTATCCATAATCAAGAGGTTGAAAACGTTTTGAACTATAGTATCTGGGAACTGTTTTGACCACAAGTTAAACTGGGACGTTAACACTGACGCTATTGTCAAAAAGGGACAACAACGTCTGTATTTTCTGAGGAAACTGAACTCATTTTTTGTAGACAAAAAGATCCTTTCCTTGTTTACAAGTCTTACATAGAGAATGTTCTAAGTTTTGCTTTCATTTGTTGGTACAATAACCTTAGTGTTAAAAACAAGAATGGCCTGCAGAGAATTGTAAGAATCTGCTCAAAAATAATTGGAAAAGAACAAAGAGATCTCATGTCGTTCTGCAATCAGCAGCTTGTACGCAAAGCCACAGCCATTTTGGCTGATCCTTCTCATGCTTTGTTTCCAGAATTTCAAATGTTGCCTTCGGAACGCCGTTTTCAGTGTCCCATCAGCAAAACCAACAGAAAAAGAAATTCTTTTGTGCCAGTAAGCATTCGACTTCTGAATTCACAATGATGTTGACTACCTAGTTCTTACATTTCTCTGAATTATCTGCCTGATTGTCATTGTTACGAGTGTAGTCAATACATAATTGTGTGTGTGTGTGTGTGTGTGTGTGTGTGTGTGTGGGTGCGTGGGTGTGTGAAATAAGTCTGTGTTCTAGTCAACTGTCTTAAAACATTGAATTCATATATTGGTGTATGGTGTGGGTGTGGGTGTGCGTGGGCGTGTTCGCACACACACGTACGTGCGTGTGTACGTGCTGCGTATATGCGTGCGTAAAAATAAGTTTTTATGTCTTCTAGTCAATGGGTTTAAAATTGTGTTCACAATTGATGTGTGTGCGTGCGGGCGTTTGCGTGTGTGTGCGCATGCGCGCGTGTGTGTGGTGTGTGTTGTGTGTGTGTCGTGAAATTTTATTTGAAAACCAATATGAAATATAGCTTTTGTGTCTTTGATATATTTGATGAGTATCAATCTGCCTGTCAGTATTGTAATTGCCCTTCATGGGATGATTAAAGTGTTTTTGACTTGACTTGACTTGACTTGACTTGACACACACA
>CM054165.1:39010243-39022743 GCA_028751875.1 Rapana venosa
TTCATGACATTTTCTATGAGTATACAGATCGCATTAACAATTCTAAGATATTAATTGTGTTAAACAGCTTGCCTTTACTGTAATACTGTCCTAAGAATGTTAGCAAAGATCCAATCAGACTAAAAAAAAACATTAACATAATAGTCCCCTCCCTTCCCATCGTCAATACATAAGAAGATAAAATCGAAAGCAACAACTGGAAACTCATGAAAAAAATCTCAAACTAAGAAGATTATATCCACAGGGTGATTAAAAAAAACTTTAAAAATCCCCACTCAAACAAAATAACCAAAAAAATTCTCTCACAACACACCACTCAAAAAAGTCACACTGAAACTTCACCACAAGTTTTCAAATTTCCCCTATTCTCACAAAAAATATTCCACACACACACTACACACACACACACACACACACACACACACCACACACTTCACAACACTACACACAACAACACACACACTACACACACACACCACACAACACAACACACACTAAACACACATCCACACACCACACATACACACACACAACACACACACAACAAACAACCCACACACAAAACACACACACACACTACACACACACACACACCTACACTCCCCCCACCAACAACCCCACACACTCTACACACCACACACACTAATTTCTTCAACTTTCACCCCCGAATACGTAATACTGCAGCCTTAGACCGAAGTACCACCATCAAACCACTTCACAGTTGAGAGTTGGCTGGACTTTCACTTCTCATCACAACACAACAATAACACTCTCCACAACACAACACAGCACAGACCAGACCAGAATCTCACTCCAGTGTCCATCACCATCACCACTCCACAAGGCAAGACAAGGCAAGACAAGACAAGACAAGACAAGACAAGGCAAGACAAGGCAAGACAAGGCAAGCCCAGCTGCCTAGCCTAGGTAGGCCTCATCTGTCTGGCACTGGGAGTAACACAAATTCAATACAGTCAGCAGGTAAAGATATTATCAGCCTGTCGAGATCTTTTCCAATGCCATCGGCAACGGCAGCAACAGCAGCAACAACAGCGGCGTTGGCGGCGGCTGCAGCGGCAGCAGCGGCTGCTGGGAGCCTCAGCCATACTTTGCCAACTTTGAAGGAAAAGGAGGTGGAGGGGGTAGGGGGATAGGGGGGGATGGGGGTGGAGGGGGGGGGTGGTAGTGGTTGAGAGGGAAAGTCACCTAGAAGTGTGTGTGTGTGTGTTGTGTGTGTGTGTGTGTGTGTGTGTGTGTGTGTGAGTGTGGAGGGGGGGGGGTATGGGTGGTTTGGTGTGTGTTGTGTGTGTGTGTGTGTGTGTGTGTGTGTCTTCGTGTGTGTGCTTGTCTGTGTGTGTTGTGTGTGTGTGTGTGTGTGTGTGTGTGTGTGTGTGCGTGTGTGTTCTTTTGTGTGTGTGTGTGTATGTGTGTGCGTGTGTGTTGTGGTGTGGTGTGTGTGTGTTGTGTTGTGTTGTAGTGTGTGTGTGTGTGTGTGTGTGTGTGCTTGTCTATGTGGTGTGTGTGTGTGTGTGTGTGTGTGTGTGTGTCTTCGTGTGTGTGCTTGTCTGTGTGTGTTGTGGTGTGTGTGTGTGTGTGTGTGCGTGTGTGTGTGTATGTGTGTGTGTGAATAGGGTTGGGGGTGGGGGGTGGGGGTGTTAGGAATCTGGCTGGTGAGAGTGAAGTCGAGGGTGAAAAGATGGGAGGGAGGGAGGAGGAGGGTGGGTGGGGGTAGTTGCGATGTGGGGTGGGTGCAGTTGCATGTATTGATAGTGGAGAAAAGGTGAGGGTGGGGGGCAGGGGAGGAGGGAGTTGAGGGGGGGGGGGGGAGGGGGTAGAGGTGGGATGGGGAAGAAGAGGGAGAGGGGAGATGATAGTGTAGTGGTGTGTGTATGTAAGTGTGTGTGTGTGTTGTTGTTGTTGTTGTGGTGGTAGTGGTGGTGGTGGTTGCTGTTTCATTCCAAATCCGTTCGATCTTAGTGATAGTAGAGCTAAACAGCAATTGCCAAAAAAAACCCAACCCCCCCCCCCCCCTTCCCCAAATAAACGAACAATTACAAAAATCGCCAACTGTGTGTGTGTGTGTGTGTGTGTGTGTGCAGTCAAGAGCGCACATGTGTGTATGCATGCACGTGTTTCCTGAACAGACAAAAAAGACATACACATACACACGCACGCACGCATGCACGCGCGCGCGCACACACACACACACACACACGCACGCACACACACACACGCACGCACGCACGCACGCACGCACGCACACCCACACACACACACACACACACACACACACACACGCACGTGTTAACATATCTAAAGAATGTGTTTTCCAGCCAACTCGTTTTGATGACATTGTAACTTGTGTTCTGGACTGGACCGTGACGAGATAAACACCCCGACACTATACAACAGCAACATACAACAACTACAACATACAACAACAACAACAACATACAACAACAACAACAACTACTACTTCTACTACTACAACACAACAACAACAGCCAACAACAACTACAGCAGCAACAACAACAAGAACTGCAACAACAATAACAACAGCAGCAACAACAACAACAGCAACAACAACAAAAACAACAACAACAAAAGCAACACGCGTCATCGTCATCATCATATAAAATCATAACAACGTGAAGAAAAAGAAAAATACAACGAAAAAGAAGAATCCCCCGCCCCCCACCCCCCCAAAGAAAAAGAATATTGCAAAGAAGAGGAATGCATGGAAGAATGCAAAATATGCAAAGAAAAGAGAAAAAAAGGAGCAAAAAAAAAGCTAAAAGAAGAAGAATGCAAGAAAGAAGATGAAGAAATCAAAGAAAAATAAGAATTGCGAAAGATTGAGAAGAAGAAGGAGGAAGAAGAATTGCGAAGAATTGCGAAATATTGAGGAGAAGAAGAAGAATTTCCAAGAAGAATTTCCAAGAAGAAATGCAAAGAAGAAAGAAAGAAAGGAAGGAAGAAAGTCAGGAAGAAAGAAAGGAAGGAAGGAAGGAAGAAAGAAAGAAAGCAAACACTCGTACAGCCAAAAGACTCCACTGGTCTGGGTACGAATTAGTCCCACATGGATAGATCTAGTTCCCTCCCTTAGCTCTGTGTATCCCACTTTCAATCAATATCTCCCAAACACTGTATCTGTTTCACAAACTCCTTGGTATCTCATACAGAGATCACATCACGAATGAGTGAATAAAGGCCAGACTTGAAAACGCCATCAGACCATATGAAGAGCTCCTGACTTCAGTGAAAAAAGATGCACAAACTAAAGTGGTACGGGCACGTCACACGAACATCTGGACTGGCCAAGACTGTCCTACAGGGAACAGTACAAGGAGGGAGACGAAGAGGCAGACAGAGAAAACGACGGGAAGACAACATCAGAGAGTGGACTGGTAGCCTTGAGTGGAACGATTTGCTACGGAAAGCAGAGGAGTGGAGGAAGCTGGTAGCAAAATCTTCAGTGGTGCCCCCACGGTCCACGGGATAGGTGAGGGCGATCGGCGATCATGGCATCAGTCTTTAGAACCGTCATCATTTACTTATCTATCCACTGACCTATCCTCTTCTTTGACTTGATAATAACCTCACAAGTATTTAGATTTTGAAACGGCCTTGACCTCACTGTGGGTTGGTAATCACCACCACGCCACTTCATCCAGCGATATTCCCCTAACGTCCACACACAGCTTTGGAAACTTGGACGACAAATGTCCCATAGGCATGAAAGCTGGATATCTATTTATTTTATCTATGCTTTTATTATTTCGAGAATAATGGAATAAGCACTCCTGTGCTTTTTTCCATCCAGTCCCCGTGTGAATGCAGTTTTGTAAATGTTGTCATCCTTCCCACCGGCACACAATGGTCTACTCTTCCGAAAAGCGGAACGGGTTTTAACGTGTACGCAAGATGTTCTGTGTACGTTCGCAAAACGGAACCACATTTATAGTCTCATCTGAAGGACTTTGGGGAGAGTGGAGTCGGCACTGATGTTAACTCAGAGGAAAAATCCTCTTGAACGAGAATCGAACTGGGTCGTCAGATCACGAATATATCACTCTAACCACCATCAGAGAGAGAAGAGAGGAGAGAGGAGAGAGGAGAGAGAGAGAGAAGAGAGAGAGAGAGAGAGAGAGAGAGAGAAGAGAGAGGAGAGAGAGAGTAGTAAGAGAGAGAGAGAGAGAGGGGGGGGTGGTGGGGGGGACAGACAGACAGACAGACAGACAGACAGAGAGGAGGAGGAATAAAGAGACTGAAGCTAAAGTCACAGTATTGGTCAGGATGGCCTCTAAGTCAGAGACACTACAGCGGTTGTATGATGATAAATGAAGATTTTTTTTTTTCGTTCGTCAGGTAGAGCTCCGAGGTTCACCAATGATGAGATTTTTGGGGGTATATTCGACCGCTTTTTGCCCACCGCGAAGGTAGCCACACACCGGCTTCGGGTTATGTGCTGAGTATGGCCGTGTTTCCGTAACCGAACCTAACACTGACCTCGATTACGTGATCTTTAACGTGCTTATCTAATCTTCTGCATGTGTGTATACACGAAAGGAATGAAGGCACTGGCAGGTCTGCACTTGAAGTTGACCTGGGAGATCTTAAAAAGAAATCCCCACCCTTGATTCACCAGACGCCGCCGAGATTCGAACCCACGACTTCAGGGACCCTGGGATTGAAGTGGAAGGGTGTTAACCACTCGGCTTTATATAGCGTCCTGTCCTAATGAAGCTGCTCAGGATGATGCTGAACATTCGCTAGAGAAACGAAGCCACTCTGAGAGGGAAACAAATACAGCTGCAGACAGGAACAAGAAACCAAAAGTGGGTGGCGCTGCTCTTGTGGCGACGCGCTCTTCCCAGGAAGAGCAGCCCGAATTTTATTGCACGCAGAGAAATCTGCCGTTGACTTCAAGTGGTATGAAATAAAATGTTAAAAAGGACAGGAGCCTGAAACAATATGACAATAGGCTTTCTTTCAGAACAGTACGGGAGGGGTGGGAGGCGGGGTGGGGGTTAGGGGGTGGGGGTAGCCGTGTGGGTAAAGCGTTGGGCTCGTGATCTGGCGACCTGGGTTCGAGCCGTTAGTGAGGCATTTATTCCAAGGGGATTCTTTTTTCTCTAGAGCTAAAATCCCTATCGACTCAGCTCCCCCCGAAAGTCCTTCCTTCGGATGAGACAATAAACCGAGGTCTCGTGTACGAACGTACGCAGAACATCTTGCGCGCAAACGTTAAAAACCTGTTCCACCTTTCTGAAGAGTAGAGGTCATTGAATGGCGGCAGGAGCAGACTAAAACCACAGGCACACTGATGTCGTGTTTAGACATTGTTCTTGAAGTCGGAATGCGGCTACCTTCATGGTGGGTGAAAGCGGGCGGCGTATGCACAAAATCTCACCATGGGTGAATTCGGAGCTCTAGCCAAGGAACGAAAGCAAACAGCAAACCCAGACAAATTCCACATTGACCAAGGTCCACCTGCTGCACTCAAGCACCTGTAATGATGGTCAAGTGATAATAGTAAACTCTCAGAGTCATATCCGTAAAGTAGACACAACTACATTGTGTAGTTCCAGTCTTGCAGATATATATATATATATACATACATACATATATACATACATACATACTTACATACATACATACATACATACATACAACATACATACATACATACAACATGCATGCATGCATACATACATACATACATACATAACATACATACATACATACATACATACATACATACATACATACATACTTACATACATACATACATACATACATACATACATACATACATACTTACATACATACATACATACATACATACATACATACATACATACATACACACATAGAGAGACAGACAGACAGAGAGACAGCACTTAGCGCTGGGTAAACAGACTCTTTCTCAAAGTCAAAGTCAAAAACGCTTTAATCACCCCATGAAGGGCAATCACAATACTGTACAATTCTGTTAAAGTTTTCTTGTTGCCCCCTTCATTCCCTTCTCTCTCTCTTTTGTTTTTATGATTCCATCTTTTATCCCTCTCTCCCTCCCTTCCTCTCCCTCTCTCTTTGTGTCTGTCTGTCTCTGTCTGTCACTGTATCTGTTTATCTCTCTGTCCCTCTCTGTCTCTCTCTGGTCTCTCTCTCTCTCTCTCTCTTCTCTCTCATCTCTCTCTCTCCTCTTTTCCTCTCTCTCTCTTCTCTTTCTCTCTCTTCTCTCTCTCTCTCTCCTCTCTCCCTCTCTCTCTCTCTCTCTCTTTCTGGTCCAATATCACTAAACGTGAACAGACCTTAAACATACAACAACAACAACAAACAAGAGACAGACCCTTGTCACAGAACCATACAAATTATTTGATGTCTGACAAGGTTCGAACGCAAGACCTTCCCATGACACATCCGCTGCACTGACCGCTACGCCAGAGCGACTAGACGAGTTATCAAGGACCAACATGGACCTCAGACTCCCAGTTCCCTTCCTGACTGACTGACTGACTGACTTACTTATTTACTTACTTATTTGCTTACTTACTTATTTACGTTTTTACTTATTTATTTATTCACTTAGTTATTTATTTACTTATTTGCTTACTTATTTACTTATTTACTAACCTACTTACTTACTAACTTTCTTCATCATCATCATCATCAGACCCGTGACCTTGGCGGTCGTGGGGGAGACACGAAAGACGATGCCGTGGTAAGCCTCCTCCATCCATCTCGGTCCTCGGCTCTGCGCAGTAGTGCCGAGTCATTCATCCTGGTCCATTCTCTGATGTTGTCCATCCATGACTTGTTCTGTCTTCCCCTCTTTCTGCCCACCTTCGAGTGTTCCCTGCAGTACTGTTTTTGGCAGAGTGTTGTGGCGGGTGACGTGGCCGAACCATGTCAGCTTTTTCTTCTTGACGATGGTGAGAAGGGGTTCCTGTGGACCTGCCAGCCGTGTTATTTGACTCTTGACAAATTCATTGGTCTTACTAACTTATTTGCTTACTATTAACTTACTAACTTTAACGAACTACTAACGAATATTGTTAATCATTGTTGGTTGTTTGTGTGGGAGCGGATTGAATGGAAGCGCTCTGATTTGTAATTGCAAGATATAGCGCTATATAAATTCCATATATTATTATTATTATTATTAACTTTCTTACTTATTTACTAACCTACTTACTAACTTACTTACTTATTAACTTACTAACGTTCTTATTTATTTACTTACTTACTAACTTATTTGCTTACTTACTTATTAACTTACTAACGTTCTTATTTATTTTCTTACTAACTTATTTGCTTACTTACTTATTAACTTACTAACTGTCTTACTTATTTACTTACTTACTAACTTACTTATTAACTTACTTACTAACTTACTTATTTACTGACTGACTCACTGACTGACAGCCTTTTACCACGAGTCCAAACAAGCTAACTCCTTTCCTTGCCAACTGACCAGCCGCTGAGGAACGAGCCGACTGTTGATGGACCAAGGACCAACTTCAACAAACGCAGGTTTGTCAGCAAAACACTTCCCTCAACATGCTTCCGACACTTTTGGGGGAAGGCTGACTATATTTAACTCCCTTCGCTGAGCTCTTTTGAGAAGAAGAGCAGATGTGTGAGGAAGTCTCTGGAAAGGTGAAAACAGACGTCAGGGGAAAAAGAGAAAACAAACCAGCAAACTTCGCGGTACGTCTTGGTACATACAGTCTCGGAAAATAACTGGCTGTAAAAGTGGCCAGAAAACCAGAAATATATTCACTTCATTTATTTCATGTATACCACTTTAAGTCACGAGAGATTTCTCTGCGTGAAATTCGGGCTGCTCTTTCCGGGGAGAGCACGTCGCCACAAGAGCAGCGCCAGCCTTCTTTTTTTTTGTTTGTCTGCAACTGTATTTCTTTCCCTATTCACTATTTTCTATCCCTATTCACTTCTATCATTAAACCACATGTTTTTAGAAATAATTATCAGATAGATAGAGAATGTGGGCAAAATCAAGTTAGCTTGCCAAGATGGATAAAACGACCAAAAAGACACCTTGCCCTCCCCCCCCCCCCCCCCCTCCCCCCTTCTCCCTCCCCCTTCCCCGTTGTCCCCAGCAGACGTTTCCCCTCTTATAGCGCGAGTTGTCTGTGTGGAACAAACTTGAGTCGTTTTACTTTTGATCTGCTGGAGAGACACTCGCTCAGCAGCACGAGGCAAAGAGAAGGAGAAGAAAGGCTGCAGCCCAGGCCGACAGACAGACAGACCAGCATTGTCAGACTTCATCTGTGCCCTCCTCTGCCATAGGCACTGTCTGTCATTCCTGTGTGGGACTGGCCAGCCACACCCCACGCTGCTGTACCAGAATGAAGAACACCTAGAGCACAGCACCTCCACAGTCTTCCCAGACTGACGGATGTCGTGATAACACCAGGGATAGTAGTGGATATTTCTGATAATGAGAACCGACTAATTCAGGCATGACATTACACATAGCAGGGAGAGGAGATGGGCGCCACCCTCAATATGCTGGCTCCTGGAGAAGTGAGGTCTCTTGACCTTTTAGGTTATGGGACACCTTTACCTTTACATATACACACGCAGAAGATCAAATATACTCGTAAAGGATCCTCTCATTCATGACAGCGTTCGGTGGGTTACGGAAACGCGAACACACCCAACATACTTTCCCGAATTCCAAATGCGGCTACCTTTATGGTGGGCAAGAAAGGTCGCATACGCAAAATGTCACCATTGGTGAACCTGGGAGCTCTAGCCAAGGAAGGAAAAACAACAACCCCCCACTGAAGGCTGGAGAGGAGCTGGTTCAATGGCCGGCACACAGGAGGCCTGGCAGTGCAGCACACAGCGCCAGAGCGGCAGGGGAGTGGTGACGACATGCATCCCAATCACCGCCCTCCCTTGTTGAGCCAATCCCCCTTCAAATTGTCCGGGATTGAAAAGCCACTTATGTCCTCCCACATGATTTGATAATGTGGCCATTTTCATGCACACATGCAACTTCTCTCTCTCTCTCTCTCTCTCTCTCTCTCTCTCTCTCTCTCTCCTCTCCCTCTCTCTCTCCTCACTCTCTCTTCTCTCTCTCTCCTCTCTCTCTCTCTCTCTCTTTCTCTCTCCGGTTTGTCTTAGGTCCTCAACATCCGTCATTAAAGTGATAGCTCTGGACACAAAGAATGCATGACTTAATAGCACAAAAAAGAACACCCACGACCAACAACCGCCCCTCTTTACCCCTCCATCTTAATAAACAACAACCAACCCCCCCCCCCCTTCCAAAACAACAACAATACAAACAACATCACAAGAAAGCATGTCCAATGAAAAGAAGAACGTGACACAGTAATAATAATAATAATGTTTGGAATTCATATAGCGCTGAATCTTGTAAAGCAACAAATCAAAGCGCTCAGATGACTTTTTTCTTTATTATATCGAGGATAATGGAATAAGCACTCATGTGCTTTTTTACATCCAGTCCCCTGTGTATGCGGTTTTGTAAATTTTGTCATCTGTTCCCACCGGCACACAATGGCCTACTCTTTCGAAAAGCGGAACAGGATTTAACGTGTGCGCAAGATGTTCTGCGTGCGTTCGCACACGGGGCCTCGGTTTATAGTCTCATCCGAAGGAAGTGAAGAAAATGTGCATGCAGTACCTACTATAATGTTCAGACCACAATCTGACTTGGAGAGACATGGAGACCGCTACAGGCCCCACTAGGCCAAGACAACGTGACATAAAACAAAGAAACAAACAAAAGCAACAAGAAGAAAAAAGAAAGAAACAAAGAAACAACAACATCAGCAACAACAACAGCACACAGACACCATACCGGATCAGTTTGGGTTTTTTTGTGTGGGGCTTCTTGGTTCCTTGGTTAGAGCTTCGAGGTTTTAACCAACGGTGAGATGTCCACGTATGCAACTGCGGGGGGACGGGACAGCCTGGTGGTTAGAGTGATATATTCGTGATCTGCTGACCCGGGTTCGATTCTCGTCCAAGAGGATTTTTCCTCTACAGTTAACATCAGTGCCGACTCTATTCTCCCCAAAAGTCCTTCGGATGAGACTATAAACCGAGGTCTCGTGTGCGAACGCACGCAGAACATCTTACACACACGTTCAAACAAGTTCCGCTTTTCGGAAGAGTAGGCCATTGTTTTCCAATGGGAACGGGTGATAAAATTGACAAAACTGCATATACACACGGGGATTGGATGTAAAAAAAGCACACGAGTGCTTATTCCATTATCCTTGAAGTAAAAAAAAAAAAATAAAATAAATAAAACTGTTTCCTCCCCACCCCCACCCTCTCCCACCATTATATTTTATATTTTATATTATACTACTTTAAGTCACGAGATTTCTCTGCGTGAAATTCGGGCTGCTCTCCCAGGGGAGAGCGCGTCACCACAAGAGTAGCGCCACCCTTTTTTTTTCTTTTGGTCTGCAACTTGTATTTGTTTCCCTACCAGAGTGGCTTTTTTCTAAGAATTTTGCCAGGGACAACTCTTTTGTTGCCGTGGGTTCTCTTACGTGCGCTGAAAAGCATTAAGGTAGCCACATTCCGATGTCGGGAATACTGGATCAGTCACAGCCCGGATCAACCAGATGATCTCTGCACAGCTTCATCTCAGCAGGTAGTGATATGGACAAAGCTGCAGTGCGTGTTTATGAGGTTTTACTGGTGGAAAGTCAAATGAAGAATGCCAAGAATGCAAAGAAGAGAAAGAAGAAGAAGAAGAAGAAGAAGAAGAAGAAGAAGAAGAAGAAGAAGAAGAAGAAGAAGAAGAAGAAGAAAAGAAGAAGAAGAAGAAGAAGAAGAACAAGAAGAAGAAGAAGAAGAATTGCGAAGAATTGCGAAGAATTGCGAAGAATTGCGAAGAAGAAGAAGAAGAAGAAGAAGAAGAAAGAAGAAGAAGAAGAAGAAGAAGAAGAAGAAGAAGAAGAAGAAGAAGAAAAAAAGGAGAAGACAAAGTATGCAAAGATGAAGAATACGAAGAAAAATGCAAAGAAGAATTGCGAAGAAGGAGAATGCGAAGGAGAATTGCGAAGAAGAAGAAGAAAAAGAATTGCGAAGAAGAAGAATTGCGAAGAGGAAGAAAAAAAGAATACGAAGACTTGCGAAGAAGAATGCGAAGAAGAAGAATGCGAAGAAGAAGAAGAATGCAAAGAAGAAGAATGCAAAGTATGCAAAGACAAAGAAGAGGAAAGCAAAGACAAAGTATGCACAGAAGATATGCGAAGAAGAAATTAAGAAGAAGAAGAAGAAGAAGAAGAAGAAGAAGAAGAAGAAGAAGAAGAAGAAGAAGAAGAAGAAGAAGAAGAAGAAGGTATAGAAAGTCAGGATGACAAACAAAGCATGTCCCGTGGTACTTGTCAAAACACAGAACGAGCAACAAGAACACTAAAATATGCCTACAAATAAACACCCCTCCATCTCCACAAATACACAAAGAAAACTTGTCTTTCTGGCGTAATATGCATCAAAAGAAAATTCAAGCTTGATGCATAAACAAAGAGATACAATCCCCCCCCCCCCCCGCAAGAACAAAAATGTATGGCGTCAGACTGTCGCAAGTTTTATTTACGAGAAGAGGAATCCAGTTATTCACGGAGAGGGGTATCGTAAGATGTATTTGTTCATGCGTACATATGTGTATAAGTGTGTGTGTGGGGAGGGAGGGGAGGGGGGTAGGAGAGGGGATGGAGAGAGAGAGCTAGACAGCTAGAGAGAGAGAGAGAGAGAGAGAGAGAGAGAGAGAGAGAGAGAGAGAGAGAGAGGGAGAGAGAGAGAGAGAGAGAGAGAGAGAGAGAGAGAGAGAGACAGAGAGAGAGAGAGAGAGAGAGAGAAGAGAGAGAGAGAGAGAGAGAGAGAGAGAGAGAAACAGAGGCAGAGAAACAGAATTAGAGCAGAGAAAGACGGACAGTAAGACAAGCAGACAGACAGAAAGACAGATATTAAAGACAAGCAGACAGACAGACAGACAGTAAGACAAGCAGACAGACAGACAGACAAACAGACAGAACTATCTCTCGATCTCTCGACATCCATTACCTTCGCCACCCCATTCCCCCAAACAAACAACACACTCACATACACACACAGACACACACACACACAGACACACACACATACCACACACACACATACTCACACACTCACACACTCATACACCACACACACACACACATCACACACTCACACACTCACACACATACACCACACACACACATACTCACTCACTCACTCACACACACACACACACACACACACACACAACACACACACACACACACACACACACACACACACACACACACACACACAGAGGCTCGTTTCGTTATGGACAGTATTATAGAACAACATTGTGGCCATTGCAGGGTTGCTCCACGCAGGAAATAAACATCGTGCAGGAAGATTGGCACAAAACTCTTCTTCTCACATGATTATCCATTATGCGATCA
>CM054165.1:39030243-39035243 GCA_028751875.1 Rapana venosa
CCCCCCCAAAAACACAGCCCCACGCAGGGCCCCAAAAACCCCAAAAAAGGGGGCAAGAGGAGAAAAAAAAGGGGGGCAGAGAAAAGGGGAAGAGAGGAGAAAAGAAGAGAAGGGGACAGAGACAGAAAACGGGGAAAAAGGAGACAGACAGAAAAAGATAAAGGAAACAGAGGGGAAACACAAACGAGACAGACAAAGATTAAACAGACGGACAAACAGAAACAAGGACAAAAGGACAGGGGGGAAAGGCCCAAGAAAAAGGGGGGAAACCAGCCGACTTAAAGAAAGGAAAGGGGGCCCAAAAGAAAAAGGGGGGAAGGCCCTTTTTTTTACCAACCAATTCATATAAACCCCGGGAAAATTTTTCCCTTAAAAAAAAACCAACCCCCCCCAAACAAAACCATTTTGGTTGGGGCCCTAATTAAAAAAAAGGGGGGGGGTTTGGTTGGGAGAGGGAAAAAACCAAAGAAAACAAAGTTTTTTTTTGGAAAAAAAAACAAAAAAGGCAAAAACAGAAAACTTAAATTAAATTTAAAAAATTTTAAAAAGAAAGCGGGAGGGGGGGAAGGGGGGGGGGGGAAATTAAAACCCCAAAACCCATTTTAAAGAACAGAAAAGACGTTTCTTAAAAAGGGGGGAAGGAAGAGAAAACCCAATACAAAAACAGGCAAAAAAACGGGACCAAACCAACATACAAAACGGGACAGACAAAAGAAAAGGAAAGGGCGGGCCCGACAGGAAGACAAAAAGGCAGTCAGATTGACAACATACATTCTTTACAAAAAACATTTTTAAAACCCGGGACAGACTTAAATTCAAAAAAAAGACAGACAAAAACCAGACAGGGGCAGACGGGACGGGCAGGAGGGGAAAACCGACAAAAACCAGGTCCCATAAAAAAAGGAAGCAGACGGGGAGGCAGGAGGAAAGCGGGCGGAAGGCAGACAGACAGGAAGGCGGTCGTTTGGGAATACTTTACATAACATACATACTTTACATCCCAACAATTTCCCTACATACAAAACAAACAAAATTACATCATACGGGACAACGACGGCCCTGTAAATAAGGGCAGGTGGGGCAGAGACAGAGAAAAATGAAAAAGGTTTTGTTGACTGAAAAAACCCCATTAGGGTTTGCTTTAAAAACCCAAAAGAAAAAGGGAAAAAAAAAAACCCCCCCCGCTTACATAAAATTATCTGGTAACCCTTTCCCCAAAAGACTTTGAAACCCAAAAGAAAATAAAATAGTTTCCCAAATCAAATAAATTTAAAACCGAACTTTGCACAAAAAAAAAAACCCCCCCCTTAAATTTAAAAGAAAACCCCAAAAAGGAAAATTTTAAAATTTGTGTTTTGAAAAATCCAAAATAAAGGCGGGAAAAAAAAAATAAAATGTTGAAAATATTTTGGGAGCAAAAAATTTTAAAATCTTTACGGGGAAGAACTTTTTTGGGATGTTTTTTCTAACACTAACCCACAAAACCCTCACCCACACACCACACACCCCCACACAAAAACCACACCCCACCAACAAACACACAACCACAAAACCCACACCACACACACACCAAAAAACACAACCACACACCACACACACACCCAACACACAAAACAAAAACCCACACACGCACGAACGCTCACCCACAACACACCAAAACAACAACGCACACACAAACACACACAAAAAACCACAAGGAAAACCATATACCATTTTCATAAACCTTTTAAAGTTTTGTTGCTATGCTACTGACGCTTGTTTTTTTGTTATTTATGTATTATCTTAAACCTGCTTAACCCAACCATACACCATCTCAACCCCCAAAATCCAAAAAAAAAAAAAATCCAAAGCCACAAACCATCTAAAAAAACCCCACCTTGTAACTCCCTAAACACACCACCCAATATTAACCCCCTTTAAAATAATTAATTTTACCATTTTTAAAAATAAATTCAAGAAAAAAAGAAAAAAAAAAGAAAAAAAAAGAAAAACCAACAAGAAAATGCCCAAAGTGATTTTCCCCAATTTTCCCGGCCTATTTTTCCAAAACCCCTTTTTTTCCCTAAATCCCCCAAAAAAAAATAAAACCCCCCAACTTTTTTCCCCTTAACACTTAAAAAAAAAACCCCCCCCCCCCCCCCCCCCCCCCCCCCCCCCCCCCCCCCCCCCCCCCTTTCCCCCCCCCCCAACCCCCCCCCCCCCCCCCCCCCCCCCCCCCACCCCCCCCCCCCCCCCCCCCCCAAAAAAAAACCCTCCCCAAAAAAACCCCAAAAAAAAAAAAACCCAATTTTTGCTCTCAACAGAGGTCATTTTTCCCCATCACCCACCTAAAAAAAATCCCACAAAAACAGAGGGGAAAACGAAACAAGAGAACACGACCCAACAGGTTTCGTTTTTTGTCGTTCATTGTTTTTTGTTCCCAAAAAATTTCCCTAAAAAAGCCCATAATAACAGCCCCTGTTGTTATTTTGAAATTTACCCCTTTTTGGGGGTCTGGTGGCCGGGGGAGAGAGGGGAGAGAGAGAAAAGGGGGGAGAGAGAGAAGAGAGGGAAGACGAGGGGAGGGGAGGAGAGAAGAGAAGGGGGAAAAAGAAAAAGAGAGAGAGAGAAAGGGGGGAGAAGGAAAGGGGGAGAGAGGAGAGGGGGAGGGAAAGGGGAGAGAGAAAGAAGAGGGAGAGAGAGAGAGGGGGGGGGAGAAATGAGAAGGGCAGAGGGGGGGAGGAGAGAGAGAAGAGAGAGGGGAGGGGGAGAAACCGGGGAAAAAAGAGGGGAGAGAGAGAATTGGGAGAGGGGGGAGGGGAAGAGGGGAAAAAGAGGGGAGAGAGAAGGGGGAAAGGGGAAAAGAAGGAGAGAGAGAGAGAAAGAAAAAGGGGAGAGAGAAAGACAAAAGAGAAAAAGGGGAGAGGAGACAGAGGGGAAGGGGAAGAAAGACCAAAAGAGAGAGAGAGACAAAAAGTGAGATAAAAGGGGGAAAACAGAGAGAGAGAGGGAGAGGGGAAAAGAGAGACCAAAGAGGGGGAAAAGGGGGAGAAAGAGATGAAGAGAGAGGAGGAGAGGGGAGGGAAGAAGAGAGGAGGAGAGGAGAGAATTAAGGGGAGGAGAGAGAGAGAGAGAAAGAAGAGGGGAGAGGGGGAGAGAGAGAAGAAAGAGAGAGGGGAGAGTGAAAGAGAGAGAGAAGAAAAAGAGAGGAGAGGAAGGAGAGAAAAAAAGAGGAAGAGAGAGGAAGGAAGAGGGGAAAAGAAAAAGAGAGAAAAGAGAAAAAGGGGAGAGAGAGAGATAGAGTGAAAAGAGAAGAGAGAGACAAAAGGGGAAGAGAAAAAGAGAGAGAGAGAAAAAAAGAGGGGGAAGGAAAAGGGGGAGGAGAGAGGGGGAAGGAAAAGAGAGGGGAAAAAAGAAAAAGAGAAAGAAGAGAGAGAGAAAAAAGAGGGGAGAGAGGAGAAAGGAGAAAAAGAAAGGGGAGAGAGAAGATAGAAAGAAAAAAGAGGGAAAAAAAGAAGGAGAAAGAAGAGAGAGAGAGAGAAAAGAGGAAACAGAAAAGAGAGAAAGAGAAAGAAAGAGGGGAAAAGAGAGAGAGACCGAGGGAAAGAAAAGAGAGGGGGGAGAAAAAGAGAGAGGGGAGAGAAGGGAGAGAGAGAGGAAAAAGAGAGAAAAGGAAGAAAAGAGAGAAAGCTGAAAGAGAAAGAAAGAAGAGAGAAGGGGAAGAAGAGAGGGGAAAAAAAAAGAGGGAGAGAGAGAAAGAGAAGAGAAGAGAGAGAAGGAAAACGGAGAGAGAGAGAGAAGTGGGGAGAGAAGAGAGAGAGGGGTAGACAAAAAGAGGGGACAGAGAGAGAAGAGGAAAAGAGGGGAAAAAGGGAAAGAGAAAGAAAAGAAAGAGAGATGAGGAGAGAGAAGAGGAGAGGGGGAGAGAAAAAGAGGGAGAGAGAAAAGAGGAGAGAGAGAGGGAAAAAGAGAGAGAAAAAGGAGAAAGGGGAAAAAAAGAGAGAGGAGAGAGAGAGAGGGAAAAAAGAGGGGGGAAAAAGAAAAAGGAGAGAAGAAAGAGAGAGAGGGGAGAAAAGAGGGGAGGGGGGAGAATAGAAAAGAAAAGAGAAAGAAAAAGAGAGAGAGAGAGGGGAAAGAGAAAAAAAGGAGAGAGAGAGAGAAAGAAGGGGGAAGAGGAAGAGGGGAGAGAGAGAGACAGGCGGGAGAGAGAGAGGGGAAAAAAGGGGTAGAGGAGAGAAGAAAGAGAGAAGAGAAAAGGAAAGAGAGAGAAAAAGAGAGAGAAAAGAGAAGAGGGGGGAGAGAAGAAGAGGGGAGAGAGAAAAAAGAGGGGGGAAGGGGAAAACAGGGAAAAAAAGGGGAAAGAAGGGGAGGAGTTTAAAAAGGGGAGAAGTTTTGAGGAAAAAAGGGAGGGGGGGGCGGGAGGGTGGGGGGGGGGGGGTTTTGGGGGGGGGGGGAGGGACGGGTTTTTGGGGCGGGGGGGCGGGGGGGGGCGGGGGGGCGGAGGGGGGCGGGGGAGGCGGGTTTTGGGGAGGCGGGGCGGGGGGGGGGCGGGGGTTTGGGGGAAGAGGGGAGAAGGAAAAGGATATTTTGGAGAAACCCGAGCCCCCCCCGAGTTGGAAATTAGGAGAGGAAGGAAAAGGGAGCCCCCGGAGGAAGGAAGAAAAAAGTGGAAAAAGGGGGGAAAAGGGAGGAAAAGAAAGAGAGAGAAGGAAAGAAAGAAAAAGGAATTAGGAAGGAAAAAAGGGGAAAGGGGAGAAAGAAAAGAATAAGAAAAGGGGGGAAAAGGGGAAAAGGGGAAAAAAAAGAAAGGGGAAAAAGGGGAAAAAGGAAGGAAAAAAGGGGGAAGGAAAGAAGGAAAAAAAAAAGAAAGAAAGGGGAAATTAAGGGGGGAAAAAGGAATGAAGGAAAGGGGGGAAAAAGAAAAAAAAGAACAGAAAGAGAAGGAAAAGGGGGGAAGGGAAGGAGGGGGAAGATGAAAAAAGAAAAAGAAAAGGGGGAAGGGGAGGGGAGAAAGAAAAGAG
>CM054165.1:39040243-39045243 GCA_028751875.1 Rapana venosa
GAAGAAGAATTGCGGTGAAGAAGAATTGCGGTGAAGAAGAAGAAGAAGAAGAAGAAGAAGAAGAAGAAGAGAAGAAAAAAGAAGAAGAAGAAGAAGAAGAAGAAGAAGAATTGCGAAGAAGAATTGCGAAGAAGAAGAAGAAGAAGAAGAAGAAGAAGAAGAAAAAGAAGAAGAAAAAGAAGAAGAAGAAGAAGAAGAAGAAGAAGAAGAAGAAGAAGAAGAAGAAGAAGAAGAAGAAGAATTGCGAAGAAGAAGAAGAAAAAGAAGAAGAATTGCGAAAAAGAAGAAGAAGAAGAAGAAGAAGAAGAAGAAGAAGAATTGCGAAGAATTGCGAAGAAGAAGAATTGCAAAAAGAAGAATTGCGAAGAAGAAGAATTGCGAAGAAGAAGAAGAAGAATTGCGAAGAAGAAGAATTGTGAAAGAAGAAGAATTGCGAAGAAGAAGAAGAATTGTGAAGAAGAAGAAGAATTGCGAAGAAGAATTGCGAAGAAGAAGAAGAATTGCGAAGAAGAAAAAGAATTGCGAAGAAGAATTGCGACGAAGAAGAAGAAGAAGAAGAAGAAGAAGAAGAAGAAGAAGAAGAATTGCGAAGAAGAAGAAGAAGAAGAAGAAAAAAATGCCAAGAAAAACAGAATGCAAAAAAGAGGAACTTCACCGGGAAGAACGACAAGAGCAATAATATTAACAACTAGGAAAACACACACACAAGGCAATGACAACGAAAATGAAATGCACGTGCGTGAGCGCGTACACACCACACACACACACACACACACACACATACACCACACACACACACACACACACACACACACACATACTTCACACACACTACATTACACCACACACACACACAGCGCTCGCGCACACACACACAAAACCACACACAAATATCCACAGACACACACACACAGCGCACGCGCGCGCACATACACACACACACACACACACAAATAACACGCAAATACACAGACACAAGACACACATACACCCCCCCCCCCCCCCCGCCCCCCCCCCCCCCCCCCCCCACACACACACACGTAGACACGCGTATTTATTTACATGTCAGCATGGCATAACATCTATGCAGGTTTTCAGGTTTTCGTTGGGGGGGAGGAGGGGCAGGGTTGGGGGTGTTAGTGTGGGGGGGGGGGGGGGGGGGGGTGAGGGGGGGGGGGTGAGGAAGCTTTATAGGAAAAAAAAGAAGAAACCACAACACAACACAACAAGCACATTATGTTGCTAAGCTTCTCATAAATTAATCATGTAAAGCTTCTCTCTCTCTCTCTCTCTCTCTCTCTCTCTCTCTCTCTCTCTCTCTCTCTCTCTCTCTCTCCCCTTCTCTCTCTCTCTCTCTCTCTCTCTCTCTCTCTCTGTTAGTTTTTTGTTTTGGTGTGTGTGTGTGTGGTGTGTGTGTGTGTGTGTGTGTGAAGGGGGGAACGGTGCTGTTTTTTTTTCTTTTCTTTTATTGTTGTTTTTTGTTTGTTTGTTTATTTGTTTGTTTTTGAGTTGTTGTTTTTTTCTCATTTGTTTGTTTGATGTTTCTTGTTTTTTCTTGTTTTTTGTTTGTTTATTTGGAAGGGTGTTTATGTCTGCTTTTTGTTGTTGTTGTTGTTGTTTGGTTTGTTTTTTGTCTTGTTTTGTTTTTTTTTTTTTCTTTTTTTGTTTGTTTGTTTGCTTTTTTTTTTTTTTTTTTTTTTTGGGGGGGGGGGGGGGTTGTTCTGGGGGATTTTTGTCTTTTGCTCGTCTGGGGTTGTTTGTTTGTTTGTTTGTTTGTTTGTTTGTTTGTGTTTTTTTCTTCTCTCTTTTTCTTTAAAAAAAGTTTTTTCCCCTTTTCTTCTTCTGCATTTAAAGTATGAGTACTGAGTGCATTTTTAAATGTGACCCATGGGCGGCGACTGGATGTAAAAATAGAACATGAATATTATTCATTATCCTGGAAAAAAAAGAATTTGTTTCTATTACTTACAATGTATAGATGTTCTTTTTATGACTTTATTGGCTTTTCCCCCCTCTTTATTTTGAGAGTGTATGGGTATTGCACTTATTTTATTACCATGACATTCAATTTGCATGAGCATAATTAAAAAGTGTTTGTGTTGATCGTGTGCTATGTGAGTATTACATATTTAGTATTATCCTGAAACAACCCCCCCCCCCCCCCACACACACACACACTCAAACACACACACACACACGCGCGCGCGCCCCTCAAACACACACACACACACACACACACACATACTCACTCACTCACCCACCCATATTCTCTCCTAAACGACTGTATAGTTTTTAATTTCTTCTTGGTTTGTTTCTTGTTTTTATTGTGTGGATGTATGGGTATTAAATTTATTTCATTATCATGACATATAATTTGAAACGAGTATAATCTAAAATGAGTGTTGATGGGATCGCATACTGCTTTGGGATTTATATATTGGATATTATCTCTGAAATACACACACACACACTCTCTGTCTCTGTCTCTCTCTCTCTCTCACCTTTTATCGTCCTGCTTATAGTCATAGTATATCCTGATGAAGGATTCATATTTTTATATTTTCAATACTTTATTGGACTTACCTCTGTACTTAAGTTTTAATGAGTGCCCTATTTCAATATCTTATAATTATGTGTAACAAGTATGTGTACCATTTGACAATGTGTAGATGTTTATCTTTATGACTTATTAAGTTTGGTTGTGTTATTTTTCTTGGCTTTGTTGTTGCTCTTGTTCTTGTTGTTGTTGTTTGTCTGTTTTTTCTCTTTTTTATCATCTTTTGTTGGTTTGGTTTTTCCTTCTCTTTTGTTTGTTTGTTTGTTTTGGTTAGGGTTTTTTGGGGGGTGGGGGTAGGGGTGGGGTATTCTTAGGATTTTCTTTTAATTGCTTGCTTTTGGGGGGGGGGGAGGGTTGTTGGAGGGGAGCTGTTTTGAAAAGGGTTATATTTCCCTTGTTTTTATTGCGAGACTGTATAAGTATTGGGTTATTATTATTAAGATGTATCCCTAACGGGCGGGGACTGGATGTAAAAAAGCACATGTGTGCTTATTCATTATCCTCGAAATAAAAGAATTTGTCATTGTCATTGTCATTGTCATTGTCATTGTCATTGTCTCTCTCTCTCTCTCTCTCACTCTTCTCTCTCCTCTCTCTCTCTCTCTCTCTCTCTCTCTCTCTCCATTATGTAAGCAAGCACCGGAGGATGAAGTACATTTTGTGTTGTGCTGTCCAGTTTTTGAGGATGTTAGGCAGAACTACATCCCTGTTAAATATAGTAGACAGCCTAATTTATTTAGACTCTGTTTACTCCTGGCATCAAGTCATCCTGAGGTTGTGCGCAGCCTCACTTTATATTTGTGTAGAGCTTTCAGAATAAGAGAGATAATGTTATCCTAAGTGATATTTTTGTAGCTGACTTTGTTATACAGTAACATGTTGTCTGTGTGTGTGTTTTTATTTTTATTTATTTATTTTTTTATTATTATTTTTTTAAAAACCAAAATACTAAGCAGTTCGGCAACCCCCTTCATGTATGGGCCAATGGCCTTTTTGTGAATAAATCATTCGAGTTCGAGTTCGAGTTCGAGTTCTCTCTCTGAGATAATACTGTCGTTAGTAGGGGGCTTAGTAGAAGGTGTCCTGTACGTTAGCTCAGAACAGGCACCACTGAACACCACCAAAGTGACCCAGCAGCAGTGTAGGGCCCCTCTGACTGGTGGCCCCATAGCGGCCTGATATTGACGGGCTCCCTGTGGACTTCCGACCCTGGGGATGAGACATAACAAATCTGGGTATGGCTGTGGCGGAGAGATTGGAATGAGCGGCGTGGGAACAGCAGGACTGGGGACGTCACAGAAGATGAGGCAGCAAATAAGCAAAACAAAACATTTTCTTTTCTGAAATGTTTTTGAAGGATCGATAACTTCCACACCTTTCCCTGTCTCTGATTGTACCTGACCATTCCTGGATACAGATATCGATCAGTCTCTGTTTGAACTGAGGTCACAAAATAATGTAGACATCCGCCACACTTTGTTGAAACCACACAACATTGAATCCTGTCAAGCATCACATTTCTCAAATCAATGGTCAAGGTCAAGGTAAAGGTGACCCATGACCTCTGTGGTCGTAGGGGAGCGAGGTGTCAGAGACCTCAGCTTCTCTAGGGGCAACATGTTGAGGGCGGCGCCCATCTCCTCTCCCTCGCTGCTTTACCTTCCCTGACCCTAAAGAGACAGGTACCCATTTACAGCTGGGTGAACTGGGGGACTGTATTGAAGCCAAGAGAGAGATCTGAAGCACTGGCAGGTCTGCATTGTAAGTTGAGGAAAATCCCGACCCACAGCCAAGATTCGAATCCAGACACATGCGGTGCGCGCACACACGAACACGCACGCATGCACACACACATACACATACATATATACATACATACACACTCCCCCCCCCCCCCTCCCCCGCCGCCATCCCACCATTCCCTCATAATTTATTTCCTTTTCTTTATTTCGTAGGGGCAGAAGCAGCAGCAACCGCAGCAACAACAGCAGCAGAAACAGCGGCAGCAGAATCAACAGCAGCAGAA
The DNA here is from genome assembly GCA_028751875.1 of Rapana venosa. Taxonomy (NCBI): domain Eukaryota; kingdom Metazoa; phylum Mollusca; class Gastropoda; order Neogastropoda; family Muricidae; genus Rapana; species Rapana venosa. Next base: position 39,044,827 of record CM054165.1, read on the forward strand.
ACAGCAGGCAACAGCAAGACACAGCTGCAACAACAGCAGCAGAAGCAGAAGCAGAAGCAGCAGCAACAGCAACATCATCAACAGCAACAGCAGCAAGCAACAACAACAGCAACATCATCAACAGCAACAGCAGCAAGCAAAAACTACATCAGCAACAACAGCAGCAGCAACAACAACAGCAGCAACAGCAGCAGCATCTGTATGTCTCATCTCCATCGTTATCAGCAGATCATCTTCACCCTGGCACACAACATGGTCTGGCTGGCAGCATCTTGCTCTCAACCATCCTCTGGGCTGTGTGTCCTTAGACAGAGCCCTTGTCCTTAACAGGATCAGGTCCTTCAACTGCACCAACACGGTCCAAAAAACCCAGAAAGAAAGTAGCTGAAAGTTATGTTCACACTGTTTAGTAGCACA
>CM054165.1:39050243-39052743 GCA_028751875.1 Rapana venosa
TGCAAAGAAGAAGAAGAAGAATTGCGAAGAAGAAAAATTGCGCAGAAGAAGAATTGCGAAGAAGAAGAATTGCGAAGAAGAAGAAGAACTGCGAAGAAGAAGAAGAATTGCAAAGAAGAAGAATAAGAATTGCGAAGAAGAAGAATTGCGAAGAAGAAGAAGAAGAATGCAAAGAAGAAGAATGCAAAGAAGAAGAATACAAAGAAGAATTGCGAAGAAGAAAAATTGCGAAGAAGAAGAATTGCGAAGAAGAAGAATGTAAAGAAGAAGAATGCAAAGAAGAAGAATGCAAAGAAGAAGAATGCAAAGAAGAAGAATGCAAAGAAGAAGAATGCAAAGAAGAAGAATTGCGAAGGAGAAGAATGCAAAGAAGAAGAATGGAAAGAAGAAGAATGTAAAGAAGAAGAATGGAAAGAAGAAGAATTGCGAAGGAGAAGAATGCAAAAAAGAAGAATTGAAAAGAAGAAGAATGCAAAGAAGACGAGGAAGAAGAATGCAAAGAAGAAGAATTGCAAAGAAAGAAGAATTGCGAAGAAGAATGCAAAGAAGAAGAACGCATAGAAGAAGAAGAATGCAAAGAAGAATGCAAAGAAGAAGAAGAAGAATTGCGAAGAAGAAGAATTCGACGAAGAAGAAGAATTGCGAAGAAGAAGAATTCGACGAAGAAGAAGAATTGCAAAGAAGAAGAAGGGCAAAGAAGAAGAATGCAAAAAGAAGAAGACGAAGACGAAGACGAAGAAGAAGAAGAAGAAGAAGAAGAAGAGAGAGAGAGAGAGAGAGAGAGAGAGGAGATAGAGAGAAGAGAGAAGAGAGGAGAGAGGAGAGAGAGAGAGAGAGAGAGAGAGGGGAGAGAAGAAGAAGAATTGCAAAGAAGAAGAATGCAAAGAAGAAGAATGCAAAGAAGAAGAAGACGAAGACGAAGACGAAGAAGAAGAAGAAGAAGAAGAAGAGAGAGAGAAGAGGAGAGAGAGAGAGAGAGAGAGAGAGGAGAGAGGAGAGAGAGAAGAGAGAAAAGGGAGAGAGAGAGAGAGAGAGGGGACAGACAGAGACAAAGAACTCTGAACTTCTGAACGGGTTTAATAGGTACATTGGCCTTAGGCCCCAATACACGGAGTTAGGGAGAAGGAGGAGAATCAACTTACTGGTATGTAAAGTATTATGGAACGTGAAACAATATTTGTAAATCTATACCTGTCTTATTTAACACACGCATCAATTAAGTCAATAGTAAAACAATAATTTCTTCCATCTATTCATGGAATGGATATGTATCTGGATAGATAATGGTTGTGTTCTTCGTTTAATATTTTGAGTAGCGAGAGAGAGAAGAGAGAGAGAGAGAGAGAGAGAGAGAGAGAGAGAGAGAGAGAGAGGAGAGAGAGAGAGAGAGAGAGAGAGAGAGAGAGAGAGGACAGACAGACAGACAGACCGACCGACCTTCAGACAGACAGACAGACAGAGAAGAAAGAAAGAAAAGAGAACAGACAGAGAGACAGATAGAGACAGAGAGACAGAGAGAGAGAGCCAGAGAAAGAAAGACAAAGAGACAGAGAGAAAGAAAGAAAGAAAGAACGAAAGAAAGCCAGAGAGATAGAGTCAGAGAGACAGACAGACAGAAAGAAAATACAGTCAGACAGACAGACAGACAGAGAAAGAAAGACAAAGAGAGGGAGACAGAGAGACAGAGACAGACAGACAGAGAAAGAAAGACAAAGAGAGGGAGACAGAGAGAGAGAGACAGAGACAGAGGGAGAGAGAGGCCCATAGCCTTGTAACATCACCAGGCCTACCAGAGTGCAGATTATTTGTCCACGTGACGTGTGACGTCAAAGGGCAGGATCTGCCTTCCATCTGCCCACTGACAGATGCCGTGCAAGAGAACACACACAGACACACACAACCACACACACATATACACACACATACACACACACACATATATATATACACACACATACACACACACATACACACACAAACACACACACAGACACACACATACGCACACACACACACGCCACACACACACAGACAACACACACATATACACACACAGACACACGCAAACACTCACACACACACACAACACACACACACACAACACAACAGACACACAAAAACACACGCACACACACACACACACACACACACAGGCCAGCACCTCACACAGCAGGCAGATGACCAACAATGTAATCAGGGGGAACACCGACTGACAAAGAACAGCTGGCTATTGCATCACTTTGCTTTGCCAATAGCACGGCAGAATTCTCTGTCTCTCTGTCTCTCTCTGTCTCTCTGTCTCTGTCTCTCTGTCTCTCTCTGTCTCTCTCTCTCTCTCTGTCTCTGTCTCTCTCTCCCCCCCGCTCTCTCTCTCTCTCTCTCTCTGTCTTCGGATGAGACTATAAACGAGGCCCCGTGTGCGAACGCACGCAGAGCATCTTGCGCACACGTTAAATCCTGTTCCGCTTTTCGTAAGAGTAAGCCATTGTGTGCCGGTGGG
>CM054165.1:39057743-39070243 GCA_028751875.1 Rapana venosa
CGGGGGTATGCGGGGGGTTTTTAAATTTTTTCATCTGTTTTCCCCCGGCAACAAATGTGTGTGGTTGTTGTTGGGCCCGGCCTGGAAATTGGGCCTGTTTGTTCCCCCCCTATGTATCGGGGGGTTCCCGTATCGTTTTTGTTTAGCCGGGGGGGGGGGGGGGGGGGAGGGGGGGGGGGGGGGGGGGGGGAGGGGGTGGTAGCAGAGAGGGGGGGGAGGCAAGGGGGAGCTGGTGTATTAAAAACCTTTGGGGATTTGGTTTTGAGTTTGTTTCTTCCCCTGTTTCCGCATCGTGGGAAGTTGGGTTTGGTTAGGGTTTGTTTTTTTTTGGGTTTGGGTTGGGTTTTTTTTTTTGTGTGTGTGTTTTTTTATGGGAAAGGGAAGAGAAGGGGAGAAATAGTGCTGTAAAAGAAAATTGTAACTCCTTTTTAAGAGAGATTAAAAATCCTTTTTTTTTTTTGAAAAATTCAAAACCCAACCCCACACTAAACCCAGAACTGTTTTTAAAATTAGCTAAACTGGTAAAAAAAAAACAACAACCCACCCAAAACCCTCCCCCCCCCCCCGCAATTTTGGGGCCCCCCCTTTTAAAAGGGGGATCCACAACCCCACCTTTGGTTACCCCAATCCTTTCTATTACACCCCCCCCCCCACCCCCCCACCCCCCCCCCCTCACCCCTCCTTCCCACCCTTCCTAAATCGAAAATCCACCCCCCCCCCCTCCATGAAGATGGGGGGGAAAAATGGATGGGGTGGTGTGTTGGTGGTGGGTGGTGGGAAGAAAGTCGTTGATTTGGGGAAAATGAATTTTTCTTTGGTTGGGGGGTTTTTTAGGGAAAAATGTGAAAGGGGTTGTGTTGTGGGGGGTTTTTGGGGGGGGGTGGGGGGGGTGGGGGGGTGTTGTGGTGTGGGTGGGAGAAGGAAAGACAATGAAATGAAATAAAAATTCTTTTATTTCGAGGGTAATGAATAAGCACACATGTGCTTTTTTACATCCAGTCCCCGCCCGTTAGGGATACATCTTAAAAATAATAACCCAATACTTATACAGTCTCGAAATAAAAACAAGGGAAATAACCCTTTTCAAAACAGCTCCCCCCCAACAACGAGAGGGAGAAAGAGAGAGAGAGAAAAGAGAGAGAGAGAAAAGAGGGGAAGAGAGAGAGAGAGAGGGGAGAGAGAGAGAGAGAGAGCGTGCGTGTGGGCGTGTGTGCGTGTGTGGTGTTTGGGTGGGGGGAGGGGGGTAGGGGTGGGGATGGATGGGGGTGGATGGGGATGGAGGGGAGTGTGTGTGAGAGAGGGGAAAGAAAGAGAGAGAGACAGAGAGAGAGAGAGAGAGAGAGAGAGAGAGAGAGAGAGTTGTGTGTGTGTGTGTGTGCGTGCGTGCGCGTGTGTGTATGTGTGTGCGTGCGTGCGTGCGTGTGTGTTTTGTGTGTTTTGGGGTGTAGCTGTGTATGTGTGTGCGTGCGTGGTGCGTGCGGGGGTGTGTGTATGTGTGTGTATGTGTGTGTGTTTTCACAAAAAGTTGTATTAGACAAAATGTTGAGTGTCTGGGTAGATGTATGCGTGAGTTCAAGTATTTACATGCATGTGCGTAAGTGTGGATAGTGCGTGCGCTCAAGCACATATGTTTTGAACCAATGTCTTTGTGTGTGTGTGCATGCGTGCGTGCGTGTGTGTGTCTGTATCTCTGTCTGTCTGTCTGTCTCCGTGTGTGTTTATTTGATCTATTTTGCCTTGTTGAAGACTCCTTGTCCTCAAACTGACCCATAGAGGTCAGTGATTTCTGAGTAGCATAACTGAGCCACAGGTCTGGAATTCCCCACACTTCAGGATGAACTAGCATCAGTGTTTGGAGCTGTCAGATCAGTGTGTATAGAAAGGGGGTGGGGGTGGGGTAGTGGGGGATAGTGGGGGGAGGGGGAGAGGAGAGGACAGAGAGAGGGAAAGGTGACCTGAGAGAGAAGATAAGGATTGATTGATATATTGATTAATTGATTGATTGATTGAGCGAGAGAGTGAGTGATTAATTTGATTGAGCGAGAGAGTGAGTGATTAATTGCTTGCTTGCTTGCTTGCTTGATTGATTGATTGATTGCAGGATAACCATTATTTCCAAGGGTAACAGATCAGCAGGATAGACTATTTTACCCAGCTCTTGCTCTAAATAAAGATTATTACTAAAAATGGCCTGCTGAAAAGGATTTTAAAGAAACGTTTAAATTAGTTTAGAGAGAGAGAGAGAACACACACAGAGAATATCTTGCGCACACGTTAAAATCCGTTCCGCTTTTCGGAAGAGTAGGCCATTGTGTGCCGGTTGGAACGGATGACAACATTTACAAAACTGCATACACACGGGGACTGGGTGGGAAAAAAAGCACATGAGTGCTTATTCCATTATCCTCGAAATAAAAGAAAGAATAAAAGAAAGAAAAAGGAATAAACACACACACATGCATTGATACATACATAGATACTAGATACATACACACACACACACACACACACACACACACACACACACACACACACAAAACACACATATATATATATATATATATATATATATATATATATAAATATTATATAATATATATATATTATATAAAATATATATATATATATAAAATTTTAATATGAAATTTATATAGCGCTTTTATCTTGCACAGACAAATCAAAGCGCTTGAGAGAAAGAGAGAGATACATAGATACATGGATAAATGTAGATATAGATAATGTGTGTGTATTGACTTATGCCTCTTGGTTCCTTGGGGAACATAGGGCTGCAACAACACCCCTCCAACGAACTCGGTTTTGGGAGATCCTCTTCAGCTCGGCCCATGTCATTCCGGCTGCCTTCGTTTCTTCGTCAACACTTCTGCGCCAGGTCTGCTTTGGTCGACCAACTTTCCGCTTCCCTTGTGGATTCCAGTCAAGGGCCTGTCTGGTGACATTTGACGCAGGCTTGCGGAGTGTATGGCCGATCCATCCCCACTTCCTTTGTTTAATGATGGACTCAATTAGGGGTTGCCCTGGTCCTGTCCCACAGTTGTTTGTTGGATATGCCCTTCCGGCCACCTGATGTTGAGGATGTACCTGAGGCATTTGTTGGTAAAAGACTGGAGTTTGTGGGTTTTGGGTTTTTTGTTACCCGCCAGGTTTCTAAGCCATAAAGTAGGACCGATTTGACATTGGTGTTGTAGATCCGAAGCTTATTTTGAAATGAGAGGGCTGTTGACCTCCAAATTGGCCGAAGGGTGTTGAAGGCGTGACGGGCTTTGTTGTTTTCGGCACAAAATGTCTTCATCTGTTTCCCCCATCTTTACTGACGACACTGCCCAGGTAAATAAACTTGCTGACTTCTTTGATGGTTTCTTGCTGCAGTCGCACTGGGTCATGTGTTTGTTGTTCAACCCTCATGATCTCCGTTCCCGATGTTGATTTGGAGGCCAGTCTTTTCAGTTTCGTCAGCACAGACAAAGCTTCTTTTGTGCGTCTTGTTGCCTGTGGGAGAGAGGGCTGATGTCGCTGCGAAGTCCAGGTCTTCCAGCTGCTTCAGGGAGGTCCCTGTATGCGGTTCTCCTGCCTGCTGGGGGCTTGCGCATTATCCATCAACCACCAACAGGAAGATGGTTGGCGACAAAACGGGACAGCCTGACGAACACCGGTCGTACGGAGAAGGCTTCCGAAAGTTTCCCTTCATGGATGCTTGCAGGTGGCATCTTCATATAGCTGCGGGATGATGGTGATGAACTTTGGTGGAAACCCATAGTGATGCATCAGTTTCCAAATGACATCTCTGTTGACGCTGTCAAATGCCTTCTGGAAGTCGACAAAGACTGAATATGGGGGGATCTGCCACTCCAGGACTGCTCAATGATGATGCGCATTGTGGCGATTTGATCTGTGCATGATCTGTCTTGCCTAAAGCCTGCCTGTTCACCCCGAAGTGTTTTGTCCGTGCTGTCTTCAGTCTGTCTAGCATGATCCTTGTCAGTACTTCCCTGGATGGACAGTAGCATGATTCCTCTCCAGTTGTTGCAGGAGGACAGGTCCCCTTTTCTTTGGCAGCTTACGAGATGGCCTTTCTTCCAGTCTTCTGGTAAAACTCTCTTGCTCCCAGATCTTGTATAGGAGTGGGTATAACATCTCAGTGGAAGTTTAATGTCGCCTTCATGCTTCAGGTGGAAATCCCCGTCTGGGCCTGCTGCTTTGCCTGATTTGAGTGACTTGATGGCTTTGGTGATCTCATTCTTGGTAGGGGGGCCGGTGTTGATGCCAAGGATTTCAGTAGGGGGGAGGGATGCAGGCGGCATGGGGGTGCAGGTCTGTTGAGCGTTTCTTTGAAGTGCTCTGCCCATCTTGCCTCTGGCCCCTCCTCACCGGGAATGGTATTGCCATTCTTATCTTTGACAGGCAAACTAGGTTTGTTGTTTTTTTCCTGAGATTTTCGTGATCTCGTACAGTCCCCTTCAAAATTTCTTTTTGGGCCGCTGCAGTCTCTGCTTCCTGAGTCAGTTCCTCAAAGAATTTTCTCTTGTCTCTTCTTGCATATCTCTTACTGCCCGTTTTTTGTCCAGTAGCATGCTTGCAGTTCCCGTTTCTTTTCTTGACTTGTGTTTGGTTGATCTGATCTTTCAGCTGTTTTCTCTCGGTGATCCCGTGCCCCCTGTTTCTGTTGTCAGCCACTCCTTGTATTTTTTGTTTTCTTTCCCAGTACTGTTTGGCATGTTGTCTTCCAGGTCTCACGTAGACTCTGCCATTGCTTTTTCGACTGTTTCCTCTGGCAGCTGGGGAAAACCCCACTGAAGTTGTTTCCTCAGTTCGAGCCTGAATTCTTCTATTTTTTCTCTTCCTTCAGGCTTTGCACGTTGAACTTGTGTGATGGTCTTCCTGCCCGTTTGAGTAGGCTTTGAGCTTGGTCTTGAGGATGGCAACAACAAGAGATGGTCTGATCTGCATCTGCTCCGCGCTTCACCCTGACATCATGCAGGCTCCTTCTCCACTTCGCCCGATTTGGGGATGTGGTCAATCTGGTTTTCTGTCTTGCCATCGGGGGAAGTCCATGTGGTCTTGTGGACTTTCTTGTGAGGAAAGATGGTGCCTCCAATGACCAGGTCGTTAAAAATGCAAAATTCTGTTAAAAGTTCTCCATTTTTATTTTGTTCTCCGGTGCCATGTCTGCCCATGATCATTTTTCTGTTTGTTGTTGTCTGTCCCCACTTTGGCATTCATTGTCTCCCATTAGTATTTTTAAGTCCCTCTTTGGTGCTATTTTTCCCTGATGGTCTGGGCTTGTTTGAAGAAGTTTTCTTTTTCTTCTAACTCTGCTGTATTTGTTGGAGCGTAGCACTGAAGGATGGTAACCTTTCTGCCTTTTTAGTTGAAACGTTTCTGTGAGGATCCGTGGTGACACTGGTTTCCCAGGACAGCAGTGCTTGCATTGCTTCAGGTCTCATCAGCAGCACTACTCCATGTGTGGGGCTGGCCTTCTTCCTGTCCAGAGAGATGATAGTGTCTCCACTCGCAAGCTTTGTCTGCCCGGTTCCATTCCATCTGGTCTCGCACAGGCCAAGGATCTTTAGGTTGTACCTGTGCATTTCTCTACCACCTGTGCTGTTTTACCGGTTTCATACAGGGTTCTGATGTTCCCGGTCCCTATCCTGGTTGTTGACTTGGTTGTTAAAAGAGTTGTCGGCGCATTTGGGTTCCCGAAGGCTTTCACCAGCACGCGTCATAGGCTCTACCAGAGAGGACTCTTCCCCAACCATGTCGCTCGTAAGAGGGATCGTTGCAGTTTTTAGTAACAGAGTGGTTTTTTTAAGTGAATGGGTCGTTAGCCCAATGCACAACCCCCAACCTGGAGGACCAGGGTGCATCGTTTAGTCTGGCTCCTTCCCCCCAGACCTGTTGAGCATGGTTGAACCTGCCAGAGGCCGAAGCCCCCGCCCACATAGCTCTGGGGGTCATTGAAGCACGCAAGCCATCCCACCACGACAAGGTGATACACCATCGGGACAGAATGTGTGTGTATACACACAATTTATTCATGTATTTATTTAGCGGCTAGCAACAGAGCAAAGGTGAGGAGAGGATGAGGGGAGTGGAGTTACCCAAGCACACCGAAAACTGACAAGCTGAGGACAAACAAAAAAGGTCTGTCTGAATGTCTGTCTGTCTGTCTGTCTGTCTATACGTTTGTCCGTCTGTCTGCTTGTCTGTCTGTCTGTCTTATCTGTCTCTGTCTCTCTCTCTCTGAGGGCTGGATGTAACAAAACAAAACAAAAGAAGCATGTAATGCTTAATCTATTACCCTCTGAAAAATAAAAATTGATTTTTAAAAATTGTTCTCTCTCTCTCTCTCTCTCTCTCCTCTCTCTCTCTCTCTCTCTCTCTCTCTCTCTCTCCTCTCTCTCCCTCCCCCCCCCCCCCCCCCCCCCCACCTTACCTCTTTCTCCCTCTCTCTCGTATTGCACGTTAATTACTTTCGTTTGCTTTTTGCTTTTCTTTTTTCGCAGAGGGCTGGATGTAAAAAAGCTATTGTTATGCTTATTCTACAACCCTCTATAAATAAAATTTGTTCATTGTTCTCCCTCCCTCCCTCTCTCTCTCTCTCTCTCTCTCTCTCTCTCTCTCTCTCTCTCTCTCTCTCTCTCTCTCTCTCTCTCTCTCTCTCCCTCTCTCTCTCTCTCTCCTTCTCTCTCTCTCCCTACCTACCTCCCCCCTCTCTCCCCACTCTCTCCCCCCTCTCTCTCTCCCCCTCTCTCCTTCTCTCTCTCTCTCCCTCCCTCTCTCTCCCCCCCTCTCTCTCTCCCTCTCTCTCTCTCCATACCTACCTCCCCCTCTTTCTCCCCACTCTCTCCCCCTCTCTCTCTCCCCACTCTCTCCCTCTATCCACTCAATTCTTCTCTCCCGTCTTCAAAAAACGTTCGGTGTCACTGGCACAGCCCTCACCTGGTTTAATTCATACCTCACTGACCGATTCCAGACAGTTGCAGTAAACAAGATTCAATCAATACCTGCCAAACTGAAATGCGGAGTCCCACAGGGATCAGTTCTAGGCCCTGTTCTGTTCACTCTTTACACTGCCCCACTGTCACATATAATAAAACGTCATCAAATCAACCATCATTTTTACGCAGATGACTCTCAGATTCAAAGCAGCGTTACTCCTGAAAAATCTGCCTTCTCTCCTGGCAAATATGGCCCACTGCTTTGAAGATATTCAAAATTGGATGACACAGAACAAATTACAGCTAAATGCAGATAAAACCGAAGCCATGCTTGTAGGGACCAAACACAAACTCTCTTGCATTACAACAGCTTCAATAGAACTTGGCAATGCATCAGTCCCTCTATCCACTGCTGTGAAGTACCTAGGTGTTGTTATGGACATCACACTCTCTATGCAAAAATTAATCACCCAGACCTGTCAGTCGTGCTACTATCAGTTACGGCGTATTAGCGCAATTCGAAAGTACCTGTCCACTGATGCAACAGCCAAACTTGTCACTTCTCTTATTCTTTCATGTCTGGACTATTGCAATTCTCTTTTGTCTGGTCTGCCAGCATCATCTATCCACTCCCTTCAACGTATACAAAACTCCGCAGCTCGACTAGTTCTCAGAAAGAAAAAATCGGAGCACATTACCCCTCTCTTGCGATCTCTCCACTGGCTGCCTGTGCCACAGAGAGTAGAATATAAGATCAGTACCCTCTGTTACAAATGTCTCCACAAAACTGCACCCTCCTACCTATGTGAATGTCTTAACCTGTACACTCCTTCACGTTCCCTCCGCTCTGCTGCAGATACCTTGTGCCTACGAATACCTAGATTCAACCAATCTACTGTTGGCCGCCGCTCTTTCTCTATTTCGGGTCCATCGACCTGGAATGAGCTCCCTCTCTCTCTTCGCCAGAAGCCTAGCTATGACACTTTTAAATCAAGCCTCAAGACATATTTATTTCAAACCTAAGATTTCCCCCCTGTCTCATATCAGAAATATCCCACCCTTCACTTACCCATGTCCTATCACCCTGCTAAAGTATATGACCTGTGTGTGTGTGTGTGTGTGTGTGTGTGTGTGTGTGTGTGTGTGTGTGTGTGTGTGTGTGTGTGTGTGGTGTGTGTGTGTGTGCTTTTGAAAAGCATTTGACTATTGCAATTTTATTTCATAGATTTGGTCTGCAGCGTACCATGTTTGTAATATATGTTTGTAAAAAGGTAAAGGTAAAGGAGTCCCATAACCTATAAGGTCGTAGGGGAGCGAGGCGTCAGAGACCTCACTTCTCTAGGGCCAGCATATTGAGGGCGGCGCCCATCTCCTCTCCCTCGCTGCTTTACCTTCCCTGATCCTAAAGAGGGTAGGTACCCATTTACAGCTGGGTGAACTGGGGGAACTGTACTGAAGCCAAGGCGCACAAACGGTCACCCATCCAACTGGTAACCACGCTCGACGCTGCTTAACTTGGCTGGGGAAAAGCGAGTGCTCCGACTCCTGTTTGTACTATTGATTATTTGTCATTGGTTGTATGACTGTGTAAGATTAGGTCGAATGCATGCGCTTTGATTTGTCTTTGCAAGATATAGCGCTATATAAGTTCCTTTTATTATTATTATCTCCCCTGACCTCTCTCTCCCTACCCCCCTCCCTCTTTCTCTCTCTCTCCCTCTCTCTCTCTCCCCCTCCCTCCCCTCCTGACCTCTCTGTGAACGGCACGGTAACTGGCTACAAAATCTCCTCAGTCTCCTTCATTGCACGCCATGCATTGCGCTGTCTGAGGTGCAGTATCCCCATGTCCCTCTGTCGACCTGTCCCCAATGTGGGGATTTCCCCAGCAACAGGCCATGTATGGTGAAATGTTCATGTCGAAAGAAAATGTTCGGGGGAAATTGGGTAGGAGAAGTGAGGTAGGGGTAAGGGGTGAGAGGGGTTATGTGGTCAAGTCTTATTGGTGTTTTTATTATTATATATAAATTATCATCATCGCATGTACGTGTGCGTATTGTACGCATGTGCGCATAGAGTACGTGTATGTATAAACAAACGCACACAGGTGAGCATGCACGCGCACGGATGTGCGTGTGCACACGCATACAGACACACGCACACGCACACAAAGACAGACAGACAGACACACATACAAACACTCTCTCTCTCGCATGCACACATTTGCATAAACAACCGCACACAAGCAAGTATGCACTAATGCAGGCGCACATGTGTGCGCGTGTACACACATACAAACACACGCACATACACACACACACACAAACACCCTCCCCCCTACACACACACGCTTCTCCTCTCCTCTCCTCTCCTCTCCTCTCCTCTCCTCTGCTCTGCTCTGCTCTCCTCTGCTCTGCTCTGCTCTGCTCTCCAGTGTTCACAGCTAATTGCCTCTTCCACCCTTTTCTATTTTATCTATATCAGTCTACATAAAATTGTCTGATAATTCTCGGTAATGGTGAAGCCTAGCTTCAGTTTTCAGGTTTTTGGGGGAGGGTTTCTTTTTCCTTATCCAAAAGCGGTGTCATAACGTGTGTGCCATTCCGTTCACACACACACACACACTCACAAAACCAATATATATATATATATATATATATATATATATATATATATATATATATATATATATATATATATATATATATATATATATATATATATATATATGTGTGTGTGTGTGTGTGTGTGTGTGTGTGTGTGTGTGTGTGTGTGTGTGTGTATATATATATATAATTATATATGTGGAATAATATGGAAGTGCATATGCATTGAGACTACTTGATAGGGTTGTACTCTACGCTTACTATCATAATATATCCCGGCGTCAACCGGGCCCGAGAGATACAAACACCTGCAGAGTTGGTCAGGTAATTTGAACAACACTCTCAAACTCATCCCTAAAGTGGATGAAGCTCGACTGTGTGGTCCCAGTCTTCCCACTGAGCCCACAGCACACTCACTCTTGGTAAGAGCTAGCTGGTGTCTGAAAAATACCCACGACTCAAATGCGATTTGAACCCACAACCTTCCAGTTACCATAGGCGCTAACCACTGCGCCATGGGGGCTAGTCTGTTATCTGAAATTTACTCATTCTTAAGACAGTACAAACCTTCACCACTATCTTGGAGTTCGGTTCTGCACTCTTACCACAGCTATGATCTGTACTAGACATTTTCTTCAAATAGCACAAACCTTTAGCACAACCTCGAAATACCACCCCGTACTCTTCTTACCACCGCTATTATCTGGAATTGACTCATTCTTACAAAATAGCAAAAACCTTCACCACTACCTCGAAGTTCAGTCCCGTACTCTTACCATCGCTATGATGTGGAATGCAAAACATTCTTAAAATAGGACAAACCTTCTGCACAACCTCGAAGTTCAGTCCCGTATTCTCACCACTGTTATGATCTGGAGTATACACATTCTTAAAATAGCAAAAACCTTCATCACAACCTCGAAGTTCAGTCCCGTACTCTTACCATCGCTATGATCTGAACTATGAAAGATTCGTGTTTTAGTAGTGTAGGCCTCTCTGGCACAGTTTTCTGTCCCGTCTCTCTTCGCACCTACCCCTTGCCTCCTTCTTCCCGCCCCCCCCCCCCTCCTTCCCCTCCTCCTCGTCCCTCCCCCCCCCCCCCCCCCCCCAATCCCAGTACCACTCCTCCTCCTCCTTCTCCTCCTCATCCCCCCTGACCTAGATTCTCAGTTTATTCTCTGCTTCATCTTCCCATCCTCTTCCTCTTCTTCTCTCTCTCTCTCTCTCTCTCTCTCTCTCTCTCTCTCCTCTCTCATCTCTCTCTCTCTCTCTCTCTCTCTCTCTCTCTCTCCCTCTCTCTCCTCTCTCTCTCTCTCTCTCTCTCTCTCTACTCTCTCTATCTCTCTCTCTCTCTCTCCTCTCTCTCTCTCTCTCTCTCTCTCTCTGTGACTGAGCTGTGAATGTTGCTGGCTGTTTCCTTCATCATTCTGTACCATTTGCTTCCTTGTTCGAAAAGGAAATGTACCTTTAGTATGGAAAAGTGTTTTTGTATAAAGTTGTGTATTCTTAGTAAGGTATTTTGCGCCATGCAGAAGGACGTGGATGGCTTATATTTTTTCCCTTCAGTTTGACATATACATCACAGGTAGTCATCCAATGTTTTTCTTCACTTTAATACATCATAAACATTCATTTATTTTTTCCTTCAGTTTAAAGTCATCACAAACAGTCATTATCAACATCTATCATTCACCATACGAATGCCAGGGGCCTGTCAGTATAAATAGCATCCCCACTTTCTGGAAATTCTGTGCTAGGATTTCCCTCTTTTCTGTCCCTCTCTTTCTTTCTGCCTTGTTCCTTTTCTTCCTGCCACCCCTATTGATCTTTTCCCTGCCTTCAAATAAAAGTCAAGTCAAGTCAAAAAGACTTTAATCATCCCATGAAGGGCAAATACAATACTGACAGGCACATTGATACCTATAATTATCTCACAAGACACAAGAAAAATACATATCAGATTGTTATAAGCATTCCAAGATAGCTTTAAAAAATTATAATACACAAACACAAACCCAGGTGCGCGCACACACGCACCGCGCGCGCGCGCGCGCGCGCGCGCGCGCGCACACACACACACACACACACACACCACACACACACACACACACACACACACACACACACACACACACACACACACACACACACACACACACACACACACCAATGTAGGAGTACAATGTTGTAAAAACCATTGATTGGAAAAGATATAAACTCTTTTTTTAACGCGTGCACGCACGTGCGCATTCACACACACGCGCACACCCATACACACACACCAATATATGAACAGTTATATCGCACACACACGTGCACCCGCGCACCATAATGACCATTATCTAGTAAAGACATAAACACACACACACAATTTAGAAATCATTCTTGAAAGCCAAAAGCAAGATACAGGAGTACTTATTTTCATTACCACACACACACACCCACGCACACACGCACTTGACAATCAGGGGGGTATATCAGAGAATGTAAAACTGTTTGGTCAGTGCTGTTTTGAATTTAGAATTCGAATGACTACTGGAACAAAGGAATTTCTTTTTCTATTTGTTTTACTGTTGGAGCACCGAAAGCGGCGTCCTGAAGGCAATAACTGAAATTCCGAAGACAGCATGGGAAGGATCAGCCAAGATGGCAGTTGCTTTGCGCACAAGTTGCTGATCGCAGTACGGCTTGAGATCTCTTTGTTCTTCTCCAATTATTTTTGAGCAGATTCTAACAATTCTCCGAAGACTATTCTTGTTTTTAACACTAAGGTTGTTGTACCAACAGATGAAAGCAAAACTTAGAACACTCTCTATGTAGGACTTGTAGAACAAAGAAAGAATCTTTTTGTCAACAAAAAATGAGTTAAGCTTCCTCAGAAAATACATACGTTGTTGTCCCTTTTTGACAATAGCGTCATTGCCTTCTTGGTCCATTCTCC
>CM054165.1:39075243-39077743 GCA_028751875.1 Rapana venosa
CATACTATATAGGAATTGAATATTTTGTATTGGCGGGGATGTACACGCTTTATGAGAGAATATAAGCTGCAAAGCAAGGCACCAATAGCCCCCTCTCTCCCTCACTCACCCCTCCCCCCCAACCCTCCCCCCCCAAAAAAAAAAAAAAACCCCCAAACAAACACACACAAAAAACCATGAGGAAGGATGACTCATTTTGCCCGGCTTCTCTAAAAATAGACTACATCCAGCGATGCCAGAGGAAGGAAGGGAGGTCACTGGGTAACAGCCAGACCTACAGGAGTTGTGCTTCAGCAATAGATTCTTGTCAGCCAGGGTGAAAATGGGTTTTTCATCTGTATCGGCTTTCCTCTGTGTGTGTGTGTGTGTGTGTGTGTGTGTGTGGGGTGTGGTGTGTGTGTGTGTGTGTGTGTGTGTGTGTGTGTGTGTATGTGTGTGTATGTGTGTGTATGTGTGTGTGTGTGTGTGTGTGTTTGTAGTGTGTTTGTGTGTGAAAGGGGGGTGGGGCTGGGTGTGTGTGTGTGATGTGTTGTGTGTGTATGTGTGTGTGTGTGTGTGTGTGTGTGTGTGTGTGTGTGTGTGTGTGGTGTATGTGTTTGTGTTTGTTTGTGTGTGTGTGTGTGTGTGTGTGTATGTGGTGTGTGTGTATGTGTGTGTGGTGTGGTACGGTGTGGTGTTGTGTGGTGTGTGAATATAATGTGTGTGTAATGTGTTGTGTGTGTGTTTGTGTGCGAGGTGTGTGTGTTTTGTGCACGCGCGCTTGCTTGTTTGCTTGTGTGACTGTGTCTGTGTCAGTGTGTGTGTTTCTCGTGTGCAATTGTTTTTTGCATGTATGATGCTTCTTACTTCTGCTGTGCTCGACTTTCTGAGCAGTAGGCTTTGTTCTAAACCGTTTTCCAGGTAGATGCATGAGTTTGCAACACGCTCCCCCCCCCCCTCCCCCACCACCACCACCCCACCTCCACCCCCCACCCCCCACCCCCCACCCCACACACATAATAAGAGGTGGGATGTCCCAGTGGTTAGAGCTTTGAGGTCGTGATGTGACGGCCCAGAATCAAGACTCCACGGAGTCCCCCATTCCAGAGGAATTTTCCCCTGGAGTTAACATCAGTGCTGACTCCACAACCTCCACAGTCCTTCGGATGAGACTATAAACCGAGGCCCCGTGTGTGAACGCACACAGAACATCTTGCGCACACGTTGAAACCTGTTCCGATGACCGGAAGAGCAGGCGTTTGTGTTTCGGTAGGAACAGATGACATTTACAGAACCGCATGCACACGGGAACTGGATGTAAAAAAACCCACGAGTGTTTTTTCTTTACTCTAGTAATGAAAGAAATTAAATTGAAAATTAAATAGACACGCACACGCAACATGCAAGCGCGCGCGCGCACGCACACACACACCTATACTTACACACACATACACAAGCACACAGAGAAAAAGACACACACACAAACGTGCGCGCGCACGCACGCACGCACGCACTCGCACACATTCACGAGTAACTGTTTATTTTGTAAAATAAATATTTGATTGAGTTTCCAGCAAAGACAAATCGCGTGTAAATACAAGATAGTTTTCGTCAGTTACGCCCACCTTCCCAACTCCTTCTTCTTCTTCTTCTTCTTCTTCTTCTTCTTCTTCTTCTTCTTCTTCTTCTCTTCGCAATTCTTTTTCTTCTTCTTTTTCCCAATTCTTCTTCTTCTTTGCATTCTTCTTCTTTGCATTCTTCTTTTTCTTCTTGTTCTTGTTCTTGTTCTTGTTCTTGTTCTTGTTCTTCTTCTTCTTCTTCTTCTTCTTCGGAATTCTTCTTCTTCTTCTTCGGAATTCTTCTTCTTCTTCTTCGGAATTCTTCTTCTTCTTCGTCTTCTTCTTCGCAATTCTTCTTCTTCTTCTTCTTCGCAATTCTTCTTCTTCTTCGCAATTCTTTCTTCTTCTTCTTCTTCTTCTTCTTCTTCTTCTTCTTCTTCTTCTTTTCTTCTTCTTCTTCTTCGAACGCTCAGATTGCAACTATTGCTGTCTGTCATTTAAGCCAAAATGTGTTACGCTGCCGTTAAGCGCCTGACAAGTGATGACCAGCGATTCCGACTTCGACATGCCTACTACACCCCCTATACCTTCTTACTACTTCCCTCTCTTCTACTTTTTTCTGTTTCAAATCTAGGCAAGGATGAGGGGGTATGGGGAGGGTTCGTCCTTTTTCTGCCTTTCTTTTGGTTTCAATATTTGTTGTTGTGTGTGTTTGGGGTTTTTGGTTTTGTTGGTATTTGTAACAGTGGACCTCAGCAACATGACAGGAAATCTGTCTTGTTTCTTTCCGTGCATTAAAAAAAAAAAAAAGTTTCTGCCCACAGAAACATGGAAGCTGACGCAGAAACTATTGTGAAGAAAATCGTGAAGTCAAGTCAAGTCAAGTCAAATTTTTATTTCCAGATGGTACATTGAATCAATGTCAAACCTCCCCTGGGAGAAACATGACAAAAAAGGAAGAA
>CM054165.1:39087743-39090243 GCA_028751875.1 Rapana venosa
AACTGGCAGACAGACAGAGGGTGAGAGAGACACACACATAGAGCGAGAGAGAGAGAGAGAGAGAGAGAGAGAGAGAGAGAGAGAGAGAGAGAGAGAGAGAGAGAGAGAGAGAGAGGGAGAGAGAGAGAGGAGAGAGAGAGAGAGAATGACAATGACAATGACAATGACGATAAATTTCTTTTTTTCGAGGATAATGAATACGCATCCATGTGCTTTTTTACATTCGGTCCCCGCCCTTAATTAATTAATTTATTTTATTTATACCACTTTAAGTCACGAGATTTCTCTGCGTGAAATTCGGGCTGCTCTACCCGGGGAGAGCACGTCGCCACAAGAGCAGCGCCACCCTTTTTTCTTTTTTTTTTTTGGTCTGCAACTGTATTTCTTTCCCTATCAGAGTGGCTTTTTTCTAAGAATTTTGCCAGCGACAACTCTCTTGTTGCCGTGGGTTCTTTTTCGTGCGCTGCATAATCTTCTGTAACACACGGGACCTCGGTTTATCGTCTCATCCGAAAGACTAGCGCCCAGACCACCACTCATGGTCTAATGGATGGGGGAAATGTTTCGGGCCCAGACGGGATACGAACCACGCACACTTCCGACCCGGACTTTTCGCTTTCTAGACAGGCGCGTTACCTCTAGACCACCGATCCATACCATTAAGGATACATCATATGATAATAAAGTAAGAGAGAGAGAGAGAGAGAGAGAGAGAGAGAGAGAGAGAGAGAGAGAGAGAGAGAGAGAGAGGAGAGAGCGAGAGAGAGAGAGAGAGAGAGAGAGAGAGAGAGAGGAGAGAGAGGAGAGAGAGAGAGAGAGAGAGAGAGAGAGAGAGAGAGAGAGAGAAGAGAGAGAGAGAGAGAGAGAGAGAGAGAGAGAACTGTTTCTCGTGGACTGGATGTAAAAAAGCACACGGGTAATTATTCATTTTCCTGGAAATAAAAGAATTTAATTTGTTCGATTTGATTTGATTTGATTTGATTTGATTTGATATCTCTCTCTCTCTCTCTCTCTCTCTCTCTCTCTCTCTCTCTCTCTCTCTCTCTCTCTCTCTCTCTCTCTCTCTGAGTGTGTGAATGTATGTCTGTCTGTCTGTCTGTTTGTGTGTCTGTGTGTGTGTTTCTGTGTGTGTGTTTTGTGTTTAGTTCTGTCTGTCAATCTCCGAATTTGCCTGTGTCTCTGTCTGTCTGTTGTCTGTCTGTCTGTCATCTGTCTCTGCCTCCCCCTCTCTCCACCGCCCCCCCCCCCCTCTTTCTGTGTCTCTCTGTCATTGTCTCTGTCTCTCTCTCTTATTTCTGACTCATCCCAAACCAAAATCGATTTCTATCTTATTGACAAAGTTGCCTCTGGCTTCGTCGGAATTTCCCACAAGTGTGTGTGAGTGTGTGTGTTTGAGGTGGGCGAGAGAAATGGAGAACAAGAATCAGAGAGAGAGGAGAGAGAGGGGAGAGAGAGAGAGAGAGGAGAGGAGAGAGAGAGAGAGAGAGAGAGAGAGAGAGAGACAGACAGACAGACAGACAGCCCAGACAGACAGGACAGAGACAGAAAGACAAACAGACACACAGACACACAGACGGAAGGAAAGAAAGACAGTCAGACAGGCAGACAAAGTTTATGTATTTTATTCTTTTATTTCGAGAATAATGTAATAAGCACTCGTGTGCACAGAGTGAAAGACAGGGGATGAGAGAGAGAGAGTGAGAGAGAGAGACAGACAGACAGACAGACAGACAGATAAAAAAAGTCGGGACACAGTAAGAGACAGAGAGACCGACAGTCAGAGAGAGTCAGAGACAGACTGACAGACAGACAGAGCAGACAAACAGAGAGACAGTGATAGAGACAGAGACAGAAAGAGACAAACAGACAGACAGACAGACAGAGAGACACAGATAGACAGACAGAGACAGACAGGGCTAATCTACAGGATACAGACCGGTTCTATTTATATCATGTATATAAAAAAAAAACAACCAACACAATAGAACAATATAAAAACCATACTTTGGACGAACCCAGAAAGGCTCTGAGTGCTGACCAAGCACACACGTGTATATATATCCTATGTTTCTATCAGTCAGTCTGCACAAGACTTTTCTCGTAAGGGATAATGTTTGTTTGTGGGTTAAAAACTAGTTTTCCCTCAACATCCAACATAGATCATTTCTACCTAGAGCAGATTCTGTGTGTGTGTGTGTGTGTGTGTGTGTGTGTGTGTGTGTGTGTGTGTGCGTGTGTGTGTGCGTGTGTGTGCGTGCGTGCGTGTATGTGTGTGTGTGTGTGTGTGTGTGTGTGTGTGTGTGTGTGTGTGTGTGTGTGGGGTATCAGTTTCCTCAAAGTTTGGCATCAGCAAAAGCTAAACATTGACAAGATGATTTTTGGTCTAGAATGTCAGTATTCGATTACTCTTTTCCAAATGGTGTGTTGATTTTTCTTTTAAACATTTCGGTTTTTTGTCCTAATATGTTGGTCTGTAGCTTATCTCTGTGTGTGTGTGTGT
>CM054165.1:39095243-39097743 GCA_028751875.1 Rapana venosa
ATAAAAGACAGTGAAGATGCAGAATATGTGAGGCAAGTTTTGTTTTGTCAACATTTTGGGCCCTGCATATGTAATAGCAACATATAAAAGCCACATAACCTATGTAAACGGAGAAAATAACACTTATTATCCACCGCTATGCGAAAGCGGTATTTCATGTTGTTGAGTATTGGCGTTTTTACATAATATAAAGATTGTTCTTATTAGAATTGACGCATCATCAGGAAAACTGTTTAGTTAATATTTTTACAAGTATCAAGAGTTTTGGGGTTAATTTGTTACTTGTGGTTTTGTTTGTTTTGTTTGTTCATCTCTATCTCTTTATCCGAGTGGTAGTTCAGCTTGTTGAAAATAAAATCAAAAGGCATGTACGTCAATGTCAGTAAATATCCCGTATTTGTAGAACTGGAAGTGAAGAAAGAAAACATAACTCAGCTACATCAATTTTACCAACATTTTTTCTTTTTCTTTTAGTGATCTCCTGCACTTGCAGGTCTGCCGATAAATCCTAATTCTAGCACCTCAATGCTTTGCACTTCATGCATGCTGGATGTAACAGGCATAGCCCTATTTGTCTGTCCTTACCCAAACGCTGACATGATCTTTAACGTGTATAATTTGATCTTCGGCACTGGCAAGTCTGCACTTGGAAGTTGTTGACGTTGGAGCAACGTACTTGTTGCTGTAATGGACAGTATCGAAATCGCGATCTCTTCTTCTGTGTACGTTCACGGGATTGTGCAGAACTGTTTCTTTGGCTCTGATTTGCCTCTAGAATAAGTTAGGTTCGGAGAATGCAAAATATAAGAATACAATTAGCACTGGAGATGAAGTAGCCTAGCAAGTACTTCATGGTACCCTTGGTCTGCAAGATTCGTTTAGAGAAAATTTAGGTTCGGAGAAGACAAAAAAAACATCAAACCAAACGCACCACCAAAAAAAGAGATGGAATACCAAATCTTTTATGAAAGTACCACAGATAACGCTTTTGAATTCTCTCCCTTGTCAAAGAATAATGCTGTCTTCTTTTGGGGTTACTAAAATTTATAAGTATACATGCATGTACAGAGCCAAGTTTTCTCCCGTGATACAGAAGAGTGTCACCTCCTTTGTGGCTCCTGGAGTTTAGAAAGGTTCCTTCCATCAGGGGAGAGAGACTAGAGTTGAAAACAGCAACAACGACCACACCAGCTGCCATAGGCCTAAGTCAGTACTAGGCCTGTCCACCATCGCGTGTATGTCGTCCTTAGCCGTTCAACTGTTCCATTTCTGAATAACTATGAGTGTTAAGAGCACCTTCTTTCTTCGTGTTACGTCGACGACGGTGATTTTTTAAAAAATAACAAAAAATTCTCTTTTAGAATTAATGCTTCAATTTCCTCATCCATTCAATTTGTTCATCTTTTTACAGAAATCAACAACAACAAAAACGATCGGCCTCTCTCTCTCTCTCTCTCTCTCTCTCTCTCTCTCTGGGACTGGATGTAAAAAAGCACATGAGTGCTTATTCATTATCCTCGAAATAAAAGAATTTGTCATTGTCATTGCCATTGCCATTGTCTCTCTCTCTCTCTCTCTCTCTCTCTCTCTCTCTCCTCTCTCTCTCTCTCTCTCTCTCTCTCTCTCTCTCTCTCTCTCTCTCTCTCTCTCTCTCTCTGTTGGGGATGACGGTAATGGCGATTGTGATAGCAACAATGACAATAATAACAACGACAGTGGTACTGATGATGATAACAATGACGGTCATAATTATGACAATAGCGACAACATCAGGGGGCGACAATGCCGACGACGATCAATCCAATCCTGTTGTTTACAGCCCCGCCGACCACAGAGGCCATATCGGGGCCGTCACCGTGTCATTTTTTTTAAATCTCAGATTAAAACGGTGCAACTGTATACAGATTAAAACCGGGTATAAAACCAACTCTGCGTTGTTCCTTGTAGCAATGCTTTGGCCAACCATCAGGGTCAACCCAGGACGGGCATCGCATTGTGAGAGAAACCCCATCAACCACACATAAAATGAGATAAATCCAAAACCAGATTCCTTAAAACAACCTTGTTCTTAGTGACTAACTATGACATCTTCACTCATATCAACCGCAAAATATCCGATTCTCTCAGGAAGTTAAACATGGTGTCCAGTGGAACATCACGAAAAAGGATCTTCAGGGAGTCTGCAGTAAAATGCTTGTTGTGCCTAATATCCTGGACATCTGGACACTCCAGAAGCAGATGCTTGATGGTTGCCCGCGCATCACAAGTTACACACCATGGGGTTCCTTCTCCTTTATTTAGCAAAATGAATGTGGGTGATTTGAGAATGATGAGGAGGAAGGAAGGAAGGAAGGAAGAGGGAGAAGAAGATGACGTCAGAGGTGGCCATGGTGAGAGATTCAATCTTCCTTTTGCTCAGTGTTGACTGGTCGTCAAAAAATGGTCAGCTGTCTTATCTAACACTTCATCCATAAGTTGTCTGTCTGACCATGAAACTGTT